>JAJTUV010000025.1:252500-402500 GCA_021653895.1 Mastomys natalensis | reverse complement strand
GATCTCTTTCCTTCTGTTACAACCGATCATTACTCACACCCACACCGCAGTCAAATGTGAGGGATACATAAGGATGCAGAAGAGTCTAAGGCATGGATAACAGACACCAAGGATTTCTCCTCCATCTCTCTTGTTTTCGATCAGTGAGAGGGACTGATCCATACTGTATGATGAACCCAGAAAGTTCAAGGAGACTACAATGACTCCACAGTTCCTGCAAGTGAATGGTTGTTGAACTTGGACCTAAGTCAACCTATAAATAGAATTCTCCCGAAACCATGGCTTAGATATAGAAATGAGATGGACCAAAGAAATGTGTGACATTTGCTATGAGTTGATTGTCGAGATTTAGGCTGTGGGTGCAGTGTGACCAGCTATGTCACACTCCAGCTGTCACAGCTGGATCTTCTCTTGCTTGAGCCTTTTCCTCCATGATGGATGGTAGTCTCAAATCATGAGCCAAAATAAACCACTCTGTCCTGAAGTTATTTTTTGTCAGGTATTTATCATAGCAATAAGAAAAATAGCACCTGCACGGAAGACATCCCACTAATGTGTGAGCATCCCCAGAAGGAACGGACTCTTTCTCACACTCTGTGCTTGTCAAGGCTGGAACCATAGATGCCTTCTGTACCCCAGTTAATGATCTACTTAAACTCTTTAAGGAAAAAAAAGATGAGAATATCTAAAAGCATCTTCGTAAGTCTACCTGGATCTAACAATAAGAACAATAGCATCTTACTTAGACGCCCCCAGCAATGCCCACTTGATATGAACATCATTATTAAGTAATCATTAGACTGGTGCGGCAGAAAGAGAGGGCTCCCTGGCTGGGTGGACAGCCAGTGCTCCAGGCCAATGACAGATCTTAACTCAAAAGAAGAAGATGGCATTCCTGAGGATGATCCCCAAGGCAGTTCTCTGACCCCGAAACACAGGTACACAGGCATATACTCACGCACCTGCAATATGTTTATCGTAAGTAGTCCTAGTGGAGCCAAACATATGCTGTGGAATAACATATTGGCATAATGAGGCAAGAGGATTGAGGTTAGGAACACTTCAAATGTTCTCACTGTGGCCCAACATAGATGAGACTTTCCCACGTCGAGACTACCCTTCTCTAAAGACATTAGGAAAACATTCGATGGGCTTTAACAGTCACAGACTAACATTTGAGTACTGGAGTTAATATTTCTTAAACAAATGAAGTAAGTTTTTTTGTTTAGGTCTTTGCATATTGACCAAACAGTACAGATGACCACAGAAAGCATGAACACACCATGGATTCTTACAGAAATCAATGGGGGCAGGTTCTGTAGAAGTTTCGTAACACATCTGGACAGGCCCAATTCTACAGCCAGAGTAAAGAACTTGGCAGTCAATGTAATTTTATGTTAGGGGAAGATGAGACACGTTGGTTTTCAAAGGCAAAGATTTGCAAGGTGACACCTATCGACTGTGCGGATACTCATGAATCCAATGGTATTCACTGGATGCCACTCAGTTAACGTCTCAAGAGGACAAGAGCCAGTCAATTATCTTGAGAACAGGGGGAAAGAAAAGATACAAGACATCTGGAGACATGGCTCAGAGTTTAAGAGCACTGGCTGCTTTTCCAGAGCAACATGATTCAATTCCCTGCACCCTCACAGAGACTTACAACCACCTGTAACTTCAGTTTCAGGAGATCCAATGCCCTCTTCTGGCTTCTATGAATACTGGATGTATGTGGTTCACAGGCATATATATAATCAGGCAAAAAACTCATATACACATGAAAACTAAAATCTAAAAGTAGAAGCTACAATAATTTTAATAACCCTACATTTTTTTCTATGAACTATGGAAGTTGGGACTTGAATTGATTGGCAAGCATCTTTTTATAAAATGACTATAGACAATAAACAAAACCCAAGACGCAACAATTAGGTTATTTTTATCTTGCAACCCTAATGAGTCAATTGTTACTACCACTGAGCATCAGGGAATGTCACATCATGAAGAATCTGGTGACATTCCCCTTGATGAAAAGTCACAGCACCTCTTACTGTTCTACAAATGGATCAAGCCTGTTTGGTCAAGTCTCCGAGGCCAACAGCTATGTTTCAGAAGATACAAAAGAACATTCCATGCGCCATGAGTGTACAATCACCAGAAGTCACACCATGAGAGATGCAACTACCCACGTCTACAAGCAGGTGAGACAGAAGGAAAGGAAGCAAACAGAAGTAGCTCACAGACTGAAAGAATCTTGAAGGACATACCAAGATATCCTGAATCTCAGAGCTAATTATAGTGTTAATGGATGCATGATTGAATGATAAAATATAATGAAATATCACTTTCAGATGATACTTCTAGAAAAAGCATGGGGCGGTGAGTAGGTAGAACACATGGAGAAGTTGTTGGAATTATTTGTCAAATATTTCCTGACCTATGTGATGTTTAAAGAGTGCTCATCTTGGACTATGTCACAGATGTAAAGACCTGGCCCCCTAGTATCACAGAGGTATACCACTGGCCAAATAGTTCTCATGATTTTCATTTTAGTTTTCAAAACATAAGAAAAAAAGGTGTAAATTTACTTAAAAAGAGAAAGGGAAGAGAAAGAAAGGAGGATGGAGAAAAGAGGGTAGGACGTTTGTACACTCGTGAATCACCAGTCAGTTATTGCAATTAAAACAATTCTCTGTGTATGTTCATTTACATATGCAAATGCATGCACATACACCTGTACATGTCCCAGCCAGACATCAACATTGGCTGTCTTCCCCGATTCCTCTGTACACTATCTTTGAGACACAATCTCTCACTGAATGTAGGAGTCAGTCCCAGAGATCTTTCTGCCCTTACCCTCAGTGCTAGGATTACAAGCACACATGGCCACTTCGGTGTGAAGCACCATGGCTTTCACGTGGGCTCAGATTCTCAGGCCTGTATGGCAAGCACTTTCCTGACCTTGATCTCCCAGTCCTAGAAGAGTTTCTTAGTTGTCAATTGTAACAAGAGTTAAACCAGCCTCATCGTCAGCCAGTATGCTTCCACAGGTGTGGGAATGAAGCTATTGTGTTACTGAACGGGTATCAGCAGCAGTCTCCCTGGCTTGCCTGGGGTCCTCTTTGGTAGTTTTCTCTCCCTGTCACTAGAAGATACAGTCTGACACTGTTGTACCTGGTGGCAGGACAGTCTCCTGCTCCAGGTCCAATGACATCCCATTCTTATCTGCTGGCAACAAACGTCACACCGTTCACTACAGGCTCTGTTTGCAGAAAGATAATGGGACATTCAATGTATTAAAAATGTATTTCTCATCTTTATAGATCCTATTGGGAATGGTTGGATTCTATTGTTTCTTTCTTTTGCAAATTTTCTATGCTCCAACCTGGGGACACTCTTCTGCGGTATCTGCCACTGCTGCGGGTTGGTGGCAGCTGCGGTTCATAGGCTCACTGTAATCCATCTGTAAAGGTCAGCTGCACAATGGCCTTCATCAAGGTAACCTGTGCTGTGAAACCCAAGAACGGCAAGGCCTGTGGATGTCTAGACAGCCTGGTCCACAGAAGGCAAGGTGGGTGCTATTGTTCATAAGGAGAACCACTCACTGGTCTCCTTGTGGTTTCCACCATGAGAACTGTCTCAGATTTCAAGGGCAGCCTCAGTGAGTGGAATACATAAGTTCAGGGGATGCTCAACACTATTGATACAGTCTATCTATATAGCTCCCCTCAGACCAGGTGGAGTGAGGACCAACAGGAGGCAAGACACGATGTTGAAAATACCTCATTGGCCTTGCTCAGCCCTGCAGCCCTCTTCCGCAGCCCAGGAGGTCTTGAAGCAAGGATCGATAGGGTCAAGCCAGGGGAAAACGAAAACCTAGAAACTGAGCTGGCACACCATGGACAGAATGTGGATCCGCAACACCAGTTAACCCAACCTTTGCAAAGGAAATTCCCAGGCCCCTGCAACAGCATCCAAACCCTCCACTTCCAAAAATGCTTTCCACAGATTAATTTTAAGAATAGTCGCTTTCCTACCCTGGTTCCCTTCTGAGAAAGAGTCCTGCGGTACCATGTGAAATAAATGAATGCAATGAACAGATTAAAATAACAGGAAAAAAATGATTTTTTTTAAATGACCAACTCTCTTGAGGCAAGTGAATTAGCAGTATTTCTGAAACATAATGAATCAGAATTAATCTCTTTGGGACGGTAAATTCTTGAAAAGTGTGCCCTAAATTTTCGGCTCTATTCCTAGTAACAAGCATCTCCTAGGAGCAGTCATCACATAAACAGGAATGGATTCTGAGATCTGTCTACTAGACAAGACACAACAGAGTTGTGGAGCACACCAGTCATCCGGAACCTGGCCCTACCTGAAAAGATGGAGGGACATAAGCCCCTGAGCTGCTACCCTGACATTTATCCAGTCTTGGTTGATTCTAAAATAAATTGATAAGGCTTAGATTTTTCTTGACCTCTTAATCCTTGGAACCAAAAATACTGGGTGAGTGAAATTTGTCTTTTGTGTTCTGCTCAAAACTGCTTGGCCATGATTAATCTAGAGTATTCAATCTATATAAAAAAACAACTCCATCATGAGATGTCAGTAAGGTTCAGTCTACACCTGGTCCTGGAGTTTTCTCAACGTAGGAAAGCTGGAGAATTTATGGAGCAAAATCCTGTGTCACTCTTTGGAAACACGACGTCCCTACAGTAGCCATTGTACAGAAACCATAAATTCCCAGGGAACAAACTTCACTCTGTCCAATGCCTGGGCCATCAGTGGTGTGAAATACCATCCCCTGATACCACACAGGTTTACCTGGGTCCTGAACCAATAGGATAATTGCTCCATCTATTTCTCCTCAACTGATGGGTACCATGGGAGCCAAACAAAACCAGCTGGTGATCTGAGCATGACTAATGGACTCACTGTCCCAGTCACAATAGTTAAACAACTGTGTCCTTGGAGGTCTACTGGCCCAACATGACCTGTTGGCTCCTGTGACACTCAGCCACCACCTGACATCACACAACAGAGACAGAGCGTGTGCAGGGGGAGATAAGGCTGCAGCAAGTGTCCTTGGCAGAAGTGACTCCATTTCATTTTTGAGAAATGACAGTAGGCAATAATTATATGATTTAATTATTCCTCTGGGTTCCACCTAAGCTAACACAGGCACACACACACTACATCACCAGCCACCAATCTGCTACCTGTGGCAGCGGAAAAATATCATGGCGTAAACGAAGAGCAAATCACAAAATGAGTGTCTCCAAGTTGGTGAGAAAAGGGTCTTCCGTCTAAGAAGTGACAGCCCAGCTTGCAGAATAAAGGGCTGCCTGAAGGATTTGCCTGGCTCCTTTGCTAATTTTTTTTAAAGTAACACCTTCATTTGCATAATAATAACCCAATTATTGTAAGATTAGGTGACAGGAATCTCATTATTGCTATTTCCACAAAACAGTCGATATTCTATTCAATATCTTTTAATGTTACACACCTTAAAACGTAATTATTTCAATATGCCCTCATTCATCTTTAATGTAATTTCCCTTTTGAAAGACTCTGCCATAATTGTTAGCTTTTATGGAATATCTACTGTTTGAACAAGCATTTCTCCCCTTTGGACTGCCGTGAGAATGAGCTAAACCAACCAACAGCTGTAAGGGGATGTCTGCTCAACTCTCCACCCCCTAAAGAGAAGTCCACCGAAAGACCAACTTGAAGCTGAGCTTCTGGGACCCTGTGGCGGCATCCTCCCTCTGCTGGCTTCCCAACGCTCAAGGCCACCCTTCTCTTTCAGTTCATGCTCCACAGAAAATGTTCTCTACATGAGTTTTGGTCTTGAGGCAGCTTGGAAAGTGTTAGCAAATATATTCTGTTAAATTTCGAGTTATTGAATCTGGGTTCTTTTCTTTGTGGGTTGTTGTTTTATCTTTTGTTGTTTCTTGGTTTTTTTTTTTTACCCTCCCCACCCCACCCCACCCCCTCTCTCTTTCACCACATTGCAGTTTTGTTTTGTTTTTTAAAGTGTGTCTGAGACAACTGACACACCAGGGGAACCATCTGCCAACCATAGGGTTACCTGCCATGGGCTTTTACAGTTTCAATTACAAGATAATCCATGTGGTAAGTGGCTGGTTACAAGATTAACAGGTGAAAACAAAGTGGGAGACAGAAAGGAGGAAACATTAAGAGACTACAGGGGCCATACCTGCTCACTTCAAAATGATACGAGAAACAATGTTTAGAGAAAGCAGTTGTTACATTGTGTCTTTGGAGGAAACACATCAAAGAGCTGTGGTCTGGATTCTTAACCGTCCTAGACCTGGTGACCCCGCCAACAGCACCTTCTTCTGCGTATAGACTCCTCCACATTTAGACAGAAAGTGAGAGAGTGTTCTGAGCAAGTATGGTTCATGTGCACTTCTCTAGATGATTTGACCGAGTGCATCTTTATGCTCTGAGTCCTCATCACAGCCTTGAGTTGTACTGCCTGCTCTTCTCCTAATCCCTAATCCGAGGCAGAGCTCAAAGCTGCTAATCACTGCCTCTGTTGGTTCATTCTTTCTTCTTTCGTGAGTTTTACTCTTGTTATTTCTGTTGTTGTTTTGAGATGAGGTTTCCATCACTAACCCAGACTAGCCTGTTGTTCATTGTGTAGCCTAAACTGGCCTCAAACTCAGGGTGATCCTCCTGTCTCGGCCTCTGGAATGCAAGGATAACAGATATGAGACCGCAGATCTAGTTTATTTCTGTATATTTCATGAATTTTAATGAATTACTTGCTCTGAGCTTTGCCATTTTCTGCAAACACGGGGCAAGCAGAGCTCTTTAAAATGAGTTTAGGCGTTTATAAATCACATTTCACCAGAACAGAAAAGATCTGGTTTAGTCAGCCTTTACTGGAACTCAGCTATGTAAGCTAACACTTTCAGGTCCCCGGGCTGCCCATGAGCCATGGAGCTGACTGACAAGACTGTGAGTCATACAGACTTACATCTCCCAGTCTTCCCTTTGAGAGAGGGCTGAATTGATGGTGTATACTTGAAGTCGCTGTGCAGTGGGAACTAAAACTCAGGTCTCTAAACCCTGCCCCAGATCTCCTGGGTCTCTCTCTGCAGCCCTCTAGATTCCAGCTTCAGGCAGACTAAGGCAACCACTAAGGCAATGCTATCAAACAGTGGCCAAGAAGACACAGACGAAGTCTTCTTCTCTTGATTATACACTGGGTGACTGGCCATGTGCCACACACAGAGCAGCCATGTGCCATACATATGGGGTGGACCGTGTACCACACAAGGGTGACTATGTGCTACACACAGGGCTTTCTTATGGTTATTCTCTTGTTTTCTGAAACGCCGTCTCACCACATGACCAGATTCCTCTCAATATCACCTTGTTGACCCAGCTAGCCTCACACAGCAGGGTTCTCTGTTCGTCCAGGGCTAGGTTTAGAGTGGTACACCACCATGTCTGGCCATGTACTGCATTATAGTAAGTATCAGAACTTACAGTAACTGCAAAAGAAGATGGACTCTGAGAGGTTTAGAAAATTACTCAAGATTACAAAATAGCAAAGGAGCAGAGTCAGGATTCAAAGCCAGGGATGTCCTAGGGACAAAGCAAGCTGTGGTTAGAGTCATAAAAGTGAAATTCTCTCCATAATTTACTTGATCTTCCTAGCCTCCTCCTGACTGGAGGCTTCCAACAGCGTTTCTTCACAAATAGAAAGCATATAGGAGAAAGGTAACCCTAGCCAATTTCATGCACACCCATTCCACAGCGCCTCACGCCATGTTATCTCTGGCTGTGATGTCCCTCTTTCATGGATATTCTTATCTCCTCTATAGTCATGATCCGTTCCCTTCATCATTTATTAAGTGAAACTCTTACTCAAACTCCTTGGGAGTCATTAGCACTTTCATGAAGGCTTACGCCATGACCCAATGTCCTTGAGGGCAGTTGATCTGTCTTTCTGTGTTACTGCCTGAACTTTAAAACCATGTATGAATACAATGATGAAATGAGTAATTTAATTTTATGCATTTAAGTTTAACATTCAAATATTTATTAGCCACCACTTCTTCATGCGGAGTGAGAGGCCTGCAGGCATGCTCGTATGCATATATAAGCGTGTGGGCAGGTGGAGGCCAGAAGTCATGGTTGGATGTCTTCCTTAGGCAACTCCCCACTTGATGTCTTGAGGCAAACCCTTTCATACTGTACCCAGATTTCACCAATTTGGCAAGATCAACAAGTTCCAAGAGTTTTCCTGCCTCTGCCTCCCCAGCTGGGATTACAGGCATGCGTGCTCATAACCACCTGCTGGGGGGTTATGAATGGGTCCTTGGGAGCTGACCTACTAAGTTATCTCCTCAGCCATAGAGGCAGCAGTATCTGGGGAAAGTTCCTCAAGGGTTGATTACCTACCATGCCTATCCTGTTAGCGATGTACTTGAGACGGTTGTTACAGAAAACCTTAACTCTTACTCAATGGAAGCCTTCTGTGGGGCTCTCGTGCTGTGACTGCCATGTTCTGGCTTGCATGGTAACTTTCTGCTTCAGTCTCTTCCAGCAAAGGAACAACCTCTTGACCCCACATCATAAAGAAGTACGCTTTAATCAATGCTGATCGTTCATTCATGTATGTAGATTTCAATAGTCCACAGGATTTAAAAGGAGGATTTAAAAGTATCTTTAACCTAAAATACTGGAGGTCACTTGAACCCTATTGGGGATGGTAGCCGTCTCCCCTCTCTTTACGGATTCCCTTCAAAGTGTGAGACTGCATCTGGGAGGGTGTAGAATAAATAAATGCACTATGGTTAAGATTTCTGATGGCTGAGATGTGAGGTTTTTGTGAGGATTAATTGGGCACAATCTTTCATCTGCTTCTCTTCAGCGTGTATACCGTATATCAGCTATGCATCCAAGGACAGCTGCCTTTCTATTTACAGCCCCATCTAAAAATGGCAACATTAAATCCATCTTCCATCTCTCCGAGGTCTTTGCAAATGCAGAATCAACTCAGATGTTCTGTTTTAGAGCAAAATATATGAGGTGTGAATGTGTGTAACAGTAAAAGACTAACAGGCAGGGATCCACACTGGTGGAAGTGGCCACCGGGGCTTGATAAAACATCCCTGCCTTTCCTAGCCCAGGAAAACACTAGGAAAAGAAACTAGGAAAAAAAAAAAAGCATCAGGGGGCAAATTAAAAAGGTGGGCAACAGTGCCCTCCCACCCACACACAGAAGGCTCAGAACCCAAATATTGATTTTTCAGGCCTTTTGATGCTGGCTGTAGAGACTTGGGACTAAACAGAAAGACAAATAGCTGAGGTGTGAGCCAACAGATCTTCCAAACCCTGCTCTGCAGCCCAGACTCCTTCAGGGTGAGCTAAAAGTGATCTTTCAGGTTGAGAAAGAGGGGAGGGCTGTGTGTTAGTTGTCTGTCGGGACACTGCATATGAAACACTTTAATGCAAACTCATGTAAATTTGACAATTATTATCGGAAGAGACGAAACGCTTGACTTTATAACCGAACTATGACTAATCCTTCTGACCGATCTGAACAGTCCTGGGACAATCTTTCCAGACATCACTCTCCCACTTGATGTCTCCGAGGTACAGAATCCTGTTTCACTAAGTCTCAAGCCCACGTTTTAAAAGTCAGTGTGAAAATCAGACATAGAAAGAGAAGAGAAGACTCCTTCATTGCCAGGATCAACGATCAAAATTGTTCTTTAAAAAACAAACAAAAAATGAGTTTGCTCATCAGGCACTAAGACTGAGAAGTAAGTAGGAAAGCTGTCCTTCCAAAAAGCGTGTGGGAAGCCTATGAATGTGTCACCCTGAATAGTGGCAAGGGCACAGGGGCATTTGAAGGCTACCAAGGTTTAAACAAGAATGCTATGAATTCTTAGCTGTGTGACCTCAAGGAAGGTATGTGACCATTCTGTGCTTCATCCACAAAGTGACAAGGATCAGCAAGACAGTGTGTCAAGTTACTGGGACATGATATGCCATGTGATAGACAAATATTACTGGCACCAGGCTCTCAACTGATTAAAAGTCAACTTTTTTTTTTCCCTCAGATAGAAATGAGATGTTGGAGTTCTATAAAATCTTCTGCATTAGAAATTATAAAGAATGGCTTATTTACTCTATGCTACTATCTGAGCAAGTTATTTTTCCTAAGTGAAAAGATACATGTATGTGATGCCCATGTATGTGTGTATATATGTAAGTATGCACATGCATACACACACACAACCATGTGTTTGCTATTATACATGAGCATATCACCCTCCAACTGAAAAGTGGAGTCTGGTTGCAAGGTGGGTCTTCTGGATTGTGCAGTGTCCAAAGGAGATAAGCACACAGGTGTGACTCTGCCAGCTACATTATTGTATTTGTAACAAAGGAAACAAAGTGAAATGTGCGTCAGGATAACATCTAATAAAACAGATCCCATGCATGCCACAGTTTGTCAGAAGACAGCTTAAGGAAGAGGTAGATTCGCAAACAAGACTCTGATGCTTGCTACTGGAATGTTCGTCTGCCCCATGAATAACATTCCTGAAATTGAAATTACTACTTGTCATATTTTCATATGTGAAATTTGAATTGAGAAGAAAAATATCAATGACAGACCCAGAGGTGAATCTACTACTTTTATTCTGCTAAGTGGACATAGTATCAACTTCTCTCTACATTCAAATCCCTATACCATAAAGTGTAGCTCTCAGGCTCCATCAGGGAAACCTGTATGTGTAGCGGACAGTGGTGACTGCAGAAACTCACAAATGGCCAAAGTATAGAGGATAATTGAGTGTGTGTGTATGGTGTGTGTGTGGTAGGGGGGGTGGGGTGGGGGGGAATACTCAGCCAGGGCATCCGCCAAGGCACAGGGACCATCTGAGGAGACAGAAAGACTGAAATAGCCAGAGGTCAGGGAGGACCAGAACAAAACTGTGTCCTCTGGACATGAGCAGGCAGCTGCACTCAGGGTCCCACTGCAGCTGTGGCTGCTGCAAGCTAGTAGATACTCCATGCTGGAGCTGCAGGGGGCCCTTGAGTCCCACCCCTAACTGAGAATCTATGGGCATTGCTGGCTTCTGGGACAAGGGAGTCCATTTTTCTTAAGGGTGTGTGTCCTGTTAGGCCTACCGTGTTCCATCGAATGGCCCCACGTCCAGAAGTATACTGGCAGTGCAAGTTGGAGTAGATAGTTATTAAATTAAAAACAAAGAGGGGAAGGACATGTGGTAGATCTTTGAGGGGTTAATTTGGAGGTCAATATGATTAAAATGTATAAAATTCTCCAACAAATACAAATATTCATTTTTTTTAAAAAAAAAAATCACTGTGATTCCCTCTTTTACCTGAACCCATTAGTATGTGCATTACTCCGAAATTTGCATTATCATCAGCCATTGAATGACTGCTGGACATCTTCAAGGCTCAGTGTAGTATACACCAATAATCTGTTGAAACAAATGCCCAGAGTTGAAGAACTGACAGTGTAGAACACACACATGTCTGTGAAGGAAATAGGATTCACAGTCTTCATCAGATGCCCAAAAATCAACTCTTTCTCATTATTAATCTTGAGCATTTGCTGACTGGTAAAGCTTCCAAAGAGTCTGTCTTCAAATGGCTATAAGACATTCATAGTATACGTATGAAAAGCGGCCCATCCACAGCTTTGTGATTGCTGAGACAATTGTGCATTTTCAAAAGTAGCATAAAAACGTAACCACTGCCACGTTATACTAAAGGAGATTCTAAATCTGTCTGTTTTATGAACGCATATGCTTACTAAAGTGCATGGATAAAATCAAAATAAATATCAACTATATGAGATTAGAGCAAGATTTAAAACTATGGACAACACTGCTCTGTTAACCTGTGGTGTTGAGGACAGGGGTATGTCATGCCACCACCAACAAGCTAGTTTGTGCTAGGAGTTATAAAGTCCTTTCAGTATTTCAGTTTGTGTTACTAGGAAATAACCAAGAGTGTCTTTGTGTGACTGCAGAGGGATCGGCCTTGCATGTAACTTATTCCCAGTGACAGTCACAAAGTGAAACTGGATAAACACCAACTCTTAGGTCCCTCATCGCCAGTGGCTGCCTTACTTATGCCAAGACATTGAGCAGGATGGTGAAGCCTTGCTTCTGGTCAGCCTGCCAAAGTTCTGAGTTCAAGACCTCACCATGAAAAGTTGGAAATAGCCAACTGAATTATATCAGAAAGTTCTGATATAATGTGTGAGAATGCCATAAAACTGTTATCATTTTTATTGGAATTAAATCAAAATTTGACTCTGTGGTAGAAGAAAATGCCCCAGTGAACCCCCCCACCCCACAGAAAGGCAAACACAGAGGATTAACACAAAGATTTTCAGAAGACTTTCTATCGATCGGGTGGTTTGTCCACTGCAGACTGGGCAATGTGTACATCGGCCTCTATACCTAGGGGCTAGAGTAATCAATTCGGGAACAATCTCAATATCACAGAAACCAAAAGCAATAAAGCTGGATTGTATTTCAGCTCTTCTAAACTAGAAGCCAGTGTGCTTCCAATCCCATCAGGGAGTTTACTGACAACCAGGGTCACGTGGACCAGCCAGAGGGTGGTCGTCCACAGCCCAGGGTGGTCTTACCCAGCCAACACTCTCTACGTTGCCTTTGTCAGACTTAGTGGTGTGTAATTGGTACTGTGTTTTGTGTGTGAAGGAAGACGTTGGCTTCCATGTAGATGTGTTGGTTTGGGCACTTGAAGATGCTCATGGCAGTATAACTGAGTTACAAGTTTACATGATTCTCTCCCTCTGCTCTCCCTCCTGCCATCCCTCTCTCTCTTCTTTCTTCCCTCCCCTTCTCTTCTCCTCCTTCCCTCCTCCTCTCTCCTTCCTGTCCATCCCTTATCCCCCCCTCTGTTTTTCTCTTTCTTTCTTCTTTCTCTTAAGCCAGAATCTCTCCATTTTAGCTTCAAGCTGTCCTTCGTCTCAGAGTTCCTGCCTCAACCTCCCAAGTGCCAAGTTTACTACCTGGCTTGTATTTTTTTTTTAATTCTTCTATAATGATTCAGATGGTAAATGTTTAGAAATCTTTCTTGATGATTTCACATGTGCTTCAAAATGGAAGATTAGGTGAGAAACGCAGATCTATGAGAACAGAACATTAGGAACAAAATACAGAAGCAAAATGTTCTGGTATCAATTTATGTCGTACCCAGCAGATAGCAGAGGCTGAGAATTGACCTGATAGTGCTCCAATGGTAAAAATAAATGATCAAAAATGTTGGCTGTTTTTGGCAGAACTTTCTAGAAAATTAATTTGTAAATTACTAAAATTGTTACTGAGCTGGAGAGGTCTCAGTAACTGAACATTTGAAAGATGTTTTGGCGCAGGATGCTTCTGAGGAGAACGGTGGGAGCTGACTTAGTAAGGGACATTCATATGGTTAAGTCTGTGGCCGGGTACTACTGAATGCCCCAGTGCTAAGGATAGACATTTGATTAAAAATAACAGTGGAAAAATTAATTTTGAATTATTTGAAGCTTTCTGCGTATGTGTGTGTGTGTGTGTGTGTGTTTAAAGAGGAAGCAAAAGGAACTTACAATCACAGGGGAACTAAAATCCTCATGGCAGCCACACGCTTGGTACTAGAGCAGCTTCATCCTTCTGAGACCATACTGAATGTTGCCAAGATGCAGCGGAGACAGCAGTGAGGATGAAAAGCATGGAATATGTAGGAAAATACAGCAAAGAGGGAACAGTATGAATCAGTTAGTAGAGTATGTGTGTGTGGCATGCAAAAAGCCCCAAACTCAATCCCCAGCCCCAAATAGAACAAGTATGAGGCTCATGCCTGGAACCCCAGAACCCCAAAGATGAGACAGGAAACTCAGAAGTTGGAAACTGAGAATGCAGCATCTCAAAGCAGAGAAGCTCAAAATACTCTAAAGGAAAGATTTGTGAGCCTATGGATTGCAGGGGTTGAGTCAGCAGCACAGGGACAGAATAGTGACTATGGCCAGGCCACTGAGAGAAGAGAACGTAGGTGTGTGATCACAGACCAGAGTGGAACCCATGAAAGGGACAGGGGAGCCCAGCATGGCTCCCAGAAGGAGGCACCTGGGAGAGGCCATGATAACAGAGCCAGCAGTGAAACAGGAAGGTGCTCAGATTGTCAGGAGAAGAAACACAAGCAGGAAAGGGGACAGCTGTGGTGGCATCTCTCTACTGTCCCAGCACTCAGAAGGCTGAGGCACAAGGGTCATCCTGGGTTTAAGGCAGTCCAGGCTATGCAGTAAACTCCAGGTCAGCTAGGGCTATTGAACAAGACGATGTCTCCAAAACAGAACAAAATAAAATGACACAGGAACTAAAAATACCTCTGAAGAGAAAGGAAAGCACAGATTCCAAAAGTATGAAGTCCTCACAGACACCAAGTCAGACCCGTGGCAACCCCACTTCCTCTTGCTGTCTCCTTCTGATAGGGAGTTCTTCAGGATCGGGGTGAGCAAGAGAATCAGGAATAGAAGCCAGGACCCAGAGGTCACCACTTCTTTCTGCTAACAAAACTGGGGCACTTTCTGCCCATCCATCTTTGCCTATTGAACGTGAGTGAGCTGCCCCACCCTGTACCCTCCATATACCAACATACACAGAGCATTCCACCATATTGACTAATGGGGAAGGAAGCAAGAAAAATATATGATCCGGCTTAGCCCCCTCTGCAGGAAGTTTCATTACCACACTATTCCTAAGGGCTTCTCTTCTGTTCCTAAGGATCTTCTCTTCCCTCAGAGACCCTCTCAAGGTTAGTGGGAATTGAGGAGCAAATTTCCTAGAAATTCTTGGACACATGTTTGACTCATATGATACTTGGCCCTTTGGAGCTCTGTAGCAGCTGAAGTAACATAGTAAGTCAGACTTAATGGATAAGGAGAGGTCTCCTACTCTCTACAGCTTTTTTCTCACAGACCAGAACCCAAAGTCTAGCTCCATCTGAGACTTCTAAATTCTAGAAATAAATGATTCATTAGTTTTCAGTCAAATGCTGTTCTGGAAAGTATGATGAAATCTCATGCTGCCCGACTCTCTCTGCTCAGTGTATCCTTGCTGTATACACTATCCGCCCACTTCTCAATCAGTGTATCCTTGCTGTATACACTATCCGCCCACTTCTCAATCAGTGTATCCTTGCTGTATACACTATCCGCCCACTTCTCAATCAGTGTATCCTAGCTGTATACAGTATCTGACCACTCCTCAATCAGTGTATCCTCGATGTATACACTACCCACCCATTCCTCATGTAACTGCCATCAGGTAACTAAGGAAACTTCCATAGAAGCATAAGACTTGTTTTTTAAGTAATTGATTTTATTTAATTATGACTGCAGTGTGCATGAATTATTATGTTAGGCATCTTAAAGGGAAACCTTAAAGTGCACCTTCATGAAAGAATGAAAATCTTTCCAATTAGTAAGAAAGGTTAAGAAAAACAAAGGTTGCTAAATCCACAGCAAGTTGTTGCTGCTAAGTGCTTATTACCTGTAACTTACAAATTAAATGATAGGTACATCTGGATGGCCAAGGGAAACTGTGCCCACAGCGCTCAGAAGGAACTACAGGTCTGTGTGTCTACTTGGGTTCTGAGACATTCCCTGAGGACAAAATCGAATTACTATGTAAGAAAAAAATAGTTGAATATCCTAGCTGTGTGCAAACCGCTGACTTGGGCTAATCACATAATCGGAATGTACAAAGAATCCTTTGAAAAATAATTGCCTGAGAATACAAGTTGAGTAACTTGTGTGTTCATGTGTAGGTGGGGACACGTGTACGCTTTAGGAAATGGGATGGCAGCTTTGGTGCCACTCCTCAGGGCCACCGCTCTTGTTTTTGGAGACAGGGTCTATTACTGGGCCTTGGAGACTTGCTAATTTTGCTAGGCTATGAACCCAGCATCCAGTCAGTTCCCCGCCCCCACTTTCCCCCTCTCCAGATCTTTTTTCTTAGAAGGAACAATGACTTCCTAAAAGAGTACTATATGCAAAGAGGTGCTGAAAATACATGGGTGTGGGGGAGATCATGTCTGCTGTCCTTGAGCATAAGACAAACATTCCTCTCCCCCACCCCGCACTGTATATGTGACAGTGGGCTGGCCTCCTCATATCTTATTTGGCATTTATGCAATCCTCCTGCATTCCACCTAATCTCCTGCCTCCCTACACACACAGAATTCCTGACTCTCCTTAAGTATGTACAAATTACGACCTAGACCTTTTAAAGCAAGCCTCTCCGTTTTGTGACCCGGGAATAGCAAGGAGAACGCATACTCTCACCCGCGTTAATAGAATCCAAGCTTGCTTTTAGCACCTTTTACCACCAAAGTGTTGGTTTCCCCTCCCCATACCCTGTCTAAAGCGACTGTGGCATTCTAGGGCGGCCTGCTAGAGGCACAAGTTCACAGTAAGTTCAGAAGAAAGGAATGTTCAAAGAAAACCAAACCCAAGGCATTATGGGTAGCGATAGGGAATGTTGACAAAACAATGATAAACAATGGGGGAAAAAAAAAGAAATAATTAAGTGCTCCAAAGCCCTGTATCAGCATCTTCTGTGAAGTTTTTTAGGAAATTGTTTTATTGTGTGTGGTTTCATGGAGAGATACCAACCCAGCCTGGCAAGGAGTGCTCTGCCAGCCAGCGTAATAATTGTAAAACTTTTTTTGTTGTTGTTGTTCTTGTAATAAAAAAGAAAATGGGCAAATATGTCTGCCTGAGATAAGACTTTCTGAAGGAAATATAATACATGGAAATCCTTTCTTGAAGTGCTTTGTGGATTTAAGGAGGTAGAAAACTTAAGACTCTGGAGTTACAATAAGCACTGGAGTCCAAACAAGGTGTGAAAAGTCGGACTACGAACCTCTCTGGCTAGAGCGGGAAGCAAAGGAAACCAGGAAAGAAAGGAAGCAGACACTTATCGCTACGGCCTGTGAAGGCAGCAAAGCAAAATCTCTGAGCTGCTGAGATGCACACAAGAGATGACTTAATCCCCAGCTCCAGAGTACAGTTCTGACTCTGGTGCAGGCAAGGTTCTGGTGACCTGCTGGGTCAGTTTGCAGGTGAGCTGCATGCTTCTCACCTGTGAGCTCACTCGCTCACTCACTCATTCATTCATTCATTCATTCATTCATTCCGCCATCATGTTTTAGCTTGGGCATTCCACAGATGCTACATATTCTGGAGGGGGAAGGACAGGGTATTAAAAGCTCTGTTCACTTGTCATGGTGGCATATGCCTTTCTCTAAGTGCTCAGAACTCAGGCAATGGAGGTAGGCAGATCTCTGTTGAGGAGGCTGAGGCCAGCCAGATCGGCCCAAGTTCCAGATCAGCTGGGACTCCACAGTGAGACCCTGTCTCATAACCAACAACAAACAAATCAAAATCCTTCCTAGCATCTATAAACATCTGGGAGCAGAATCGTTAAAAATTAATATGTGGTGTATTCAAGGGTGTTTCCTATTAGGGAAAAAACCTGATTTGTTAAGGTTAGGATGGGAGCCCTAAGCACACCAGTCTGTGGGGGATGGGAAACAAGCCGCTTGGTTAGCAGGTGTGGAGGAGTAAATTCAAGGACTCTAACATAGGAGCCATCCTATCATTTGGACAGAAGTCAAGCCAGCCAGTGTGACTGGCAGAGAGCGAGCCAGAGGATGGGTAGTTTATAATGAGGCAAAGGGATCTGTGATTTCAGTCATTAGGAAGCTGAGGCAGGAGAATTGTGGATTTGGAGGTCAACCTTGGCTAAATAGTAAATTCTGGGTTAGCCTGGGCTACTGTACAAGACCCTGTCCTAAAAAACTAACATACAGGAAAAAGAATTGCCCAAGAGCAGGCTAGACCCTTCGTTTGGAAAGAGGAAGAAAGCCTGGGAGAATTATGCATGATGTAACATGTGGTAGGCATTTGTTTCCAAGAATAATTATAATGTATTTTTTTTAACTTTTTAAGATCATGAAACATGTTTAAAAACATTTTTAGGCTCGGAATAAGTGTACAATAATAATCTCAGGGTAAGGAAACATAGAAACTACAATACTAAATTGTGACCATCACAACATCACCTCCCTTTGTGGGACGCCCAAGGAAGCCACACGGATGCAGGAACTCCCCTTATCCCCAGTTGAAAATCACTGACTGAATTCACATTGCCAGCCAATGGGACTGTTTGCAAACGAAACCAACTGATTCTGTCATATCTCAGGGAGACAATTTACTTCTTTACATAAACTAGGTCCCTAAAGAGAAAACAAAGGACCGGTTCTGCTGCTGTCAGTCAAGTGTCTGTTTTATTTGGCACGTGGAGGGTGCCAGCGGAAGGGATGTATTGTCATATCTGAGAGATGTGCACTGGGAAAGATCCGGTTGGCTATGGAAAGATGGTCATGGTTGGCCGGGTTGGGCCAGGCTACACAGTGGTCAGTATGGGCTCCGACCGGATCACAGGGGTCGTGAACAGTGTAACTGGCTAAGACTCAAGTTGTCTGGGCGGTAGTGGCACATGCCTTTAATCCTAGCACTTGGGAGGCAGAGGCAGGCGGATTTCTGAGTTCGAGGCCAGCCTGGTCTACAGAGTGAGTTCCAGTACAGCCAGGGCTACACAGAGAAACCCTGTATTGAAAAATCTAAAAAAAAAAAAAAAAAAAAGACTCACGTTTCCTGCACTAGAAAAACTGTTTAGACGAAGCATAGAAGTCAGCTTCCCCGCTAGCCGATCCACATGGCACCTCAGAGAATGGATACAAAAAAATGCAGCTTCCTGTCCTTAAAGTGGGAGAGCTTTGCTCATCGATATCATGAATGTATCCTATTAATTTAGCATTCAGGGAGCTAGAGATTGATTGGGACTTTGCACTGACTCTCCTTCCTAGGACAAAAAAACCTGCTGTCTTGACAATGGATGTGTTGTCCAAGGTGGTGGATGTGTGGAGCTGGGGAGAGGGGTGTGAACTAGTTTGAGGGGGTTACTTTTTATTCTTTCTTAAAGAGTCCCTAACTGAAGTTTTGCTTCAATACCACAATTCTTCTTGAAATGTGAGCCGAGAGAACTGTTCTGCTTTGAAAGGAACAATGGGGAATCCAAGAACACTTTTCGTAAAAGGTGTGTGTGTGTGTGTGTGTGTGTGTGTGTGTGTGTGTGTGTGTTGTGTGTGTACCTTACTGCCAAAAATTAGAGTGAAAAATCAAATAGCTATTTAGGACCTGGGTCAAAAAAAGTCAACACACAGCTTCTAGGATAAGTCCAAATTCCTTCAACACTCTTGGTTAGGCATGGGACCTGAAACATACCTAAATCCACCTGTAGGAGGTGCTGTTCTGTTCCGTCCCAATAGCTGTTGGTCCTCCCCCACTGCCCAGCCAATCACAGCTCTCAGCTGTGCAGCTGTAGACACGGCTTTGGCTGATGTAATCTGCCTGCCCCATTCCCCACCCCAGGGCTGCTGACGTCTAAGCACTGCTAAATGGTGAGGTCCAGAGACGGATTGGAGCCTCTGCTGCCTCATCCCGGTAGCCCCAGACCCCTCACAGCATCTGCCAAGGCCTCTGCTGGAACTGTCTGTCTTGGTTCACCCTTCCATCTACCTATCCTGCATCAGTAGGCGCCCAATCATTTCCAAGAGCACATCACCCCAAAATCCACAGAAACAAATATCAGAAGCACAGAGTATGTTGCCAAAGGAGGCTGACCACAGAAATACTTCTTTGAGAATAAATATTAAATGTAACATTCTGAAGTGTCTAAAAGAATTAAAATTGAAAGAGAGGAAAAGATTCTGCTAGATACTAGGAGCAGGCAGCAGAGGAGTATGTGTGTGTGTCTGTGTGTGGTTGTGGGGTATGTGTATAGTGTGTGTGTGTGGTGTGTGTATGTGTGTGTGTGAAGATTCTAAGTCCATTCCCATTGTAACTGGAAGTACATTATAAGGACATTCATACTCGTTTCATAAGTTAGTTAAAGTGATAGCCGATTATCAGGTTATGTGAGAAACTGTCAATTAGTGATTTTCAGTGACCATGAAGTACTAGGGCACTCATGTGAGGGAGCTCCAGAGTCAAATCTCTCAGGCACCAGGCAGAGCCAGTTATCCAGACTCCTCAACATAGTAAAAGGCAACGTGCGCTTCAGACGTTCACTAGTCATTTTCTAAGTTATTTAACTGTGTGTGACTCCAAGACCTGTAAACAATGGCAGTGAAGAGAGAAAACATAAGTTCCATACGAGGATGATTAACTGTGATGTAGCTCCAAAGATAAACTACGCATGGACCGTCAAGGGGGTGACTTCTGACGGGTGAAAACAGGCGAGAGTGTAAGGAGTCGCAATGGGCTCACTGGCAACATGAAGAATATATCATACAAAGCTGGGTGTGGCGTCCCCGACCCGTGTCTGCAATCTCAGCACTGAGGGGGCAGCTGAGGAAAGATTGGTCTTGGTCTGAGTTCTAGGCCAGCCCAGACTGTAGAGTAAGATCCTGTCTAAACAAACAAACAAACAAACAAACAACCCAAAAAGATTTAAAAAAAAAAAAAAAAAAAGGAGGAGGAGGAGGAGGAGGGGAAGGCAGAAGAGAGAGGCAGCAATGGCAGTTACAATGGCCAATGTCAGCTAGGAGGTGGCCCAATGAGTTTGGATGGATTTCTAACATCCAGGTAAAACCTGAGCATGTGGCACTTCCCTGTAATGCTAGCTCTGGTGAATACTAGGAGCAGGCAGCAGTGGAGTGTGTGTGTCTGTGTTGTGTGTGTGTGTGTGTGTGTGTGTGGTGTGTGTGAATGGGGGACAGACATATCTTGAGGATTCACTGGCTAGTCTGACTTGTGGAAATGGAGAGTTCAGATTCAGTGAACAGACAATGTTCCAATAATAATAATAAAAACAACAACAAATAATAATAATTGAACAAGAACAAGAAATGTGGAAAGCAATTGATTCCGAGACTTAGGAGCCTGGGAGAAAGCCAAACAATATGGTGACATCGAAAGACACAAAGCCAACCTGGGAGCTACAGAATGAGCCAGAGCAGTTTAAAGCACGGGACTGCTTTTGCAGAGGACCTGGGTTTGGTTCCCAGGACCAACATGGAATAGGATAGTCTGCAACTCCTGTCCCAGAGGATCCAGCACCCCCAGGCCCAGGCATGAGTGTGTATATAGACATACAAATAAAATACGTCTAAAAAAGTAATAATAAAAAATAAGACAGCTTGGATGAGTTCCACTAGCTAGAGCACAAACAGTTGGATCAACAAGCAAGCAATGCCCCTGAGTTATAATCCAAAGTTGCACATGATGTCTGGGAAGACGCTGGCTGACAAGGTCTCTGAACAGATCAGCAAATGGGCTATCGAGGAAAACCTTCTGCAAGGATGCCTGGTGATGTGTGCAGGGATCTCCTGTAAGGTCCCTCTCTAGAGCTGTGGGAGGGCATGTTTGCTCTTCCATATTGCACTGTGGAAAGGAGACTGGACCAACTCCACACAGAGAAGCAAAGAGGTCACAAGGACAGATGTGGGATAGTGAGAGGGGAGGAAAGAGCTAAAGTCAGAGAGGAAATGGAAAGAGTGGGGCCACCATTCAGGTGATAGAAAAGTGTGAGGGGGGGAGGATAAAGGGAAGCAGCAGCAGGAGGGGGGTGGAGACCTGGGTAGCACAGCAGGAGAGGGGGAAGGCCAGAACTGAGAACAATGACACTTAGGTGTGAAGACGCCTGGATGAAACTCACCACCGCCCACCCTCATTTTATATACTAACTTAAAAGAAAAAAAAATCAATAAAAGGAAAATAAGACCATAGGAGAGTCCCATGAAATGCTGTCAGGCACATGAAGAGTGGCAAGCATCTGAGACATAGCCACCATCAGGATGAAACCAATGAGACGAGACAGCTGAGCAGGATGACTTATCCTGAGTGAGGAACTGGCTGTGGGGCAGAACAGACTGTGGAAATCTATCTAAGCGACAGTGTAGTCAGAGCTGATGGCCAGTCATTGGGACAATACTCCTGTCAAACTTTCTTAGGGATATAAGATGCCTATTCGATAGAGGTTTAAGTGTTTAATGTGGTGTTTAAGGAAATTCCTCTCCGGTCCTTGAAATTCTTCTATCAACCTAAAACTGTTACAAAATTAATAGTTTACAGTTTGAAAAATGCACAAGTGCTTCAGGTTGTTTTCCACCAACAGACTTGATACCTAGAAAGGGGGAGCCATGATGACCCTATTTATCTTGGGGAAGCATGGCTACAGCACCTTGAGAAAGGCCAGGGGAGAATGCAGACACGTCACTCTGGAAATATGAGTGACCAGACTGGACAGAGGGTTTAAAGCAATGTCCCATGACAAGCCTGTAAGAGTTCTACATATCCATGATACAATATTTTAAGAAGTGTAGTTTGCAAATCGTGTCCCCAACTTCAGGTTACAGGTGGGTTAGGGAATTAGCTGAGTTCTATAGCACGAATTGTGCATACACGAGGAACCGAGTTCAATGCCCAGAACCCACATGAAAACAACAGCTGATGATGGTCTGCACATATAATCCTAGTTTTCCAGAGGTGGAGACAGGTAGACAGATCCCCGGGGCTTCCTGGCTAGCCTGCGTAGCCTACTTAGTAAGTGCCAAGCACAATATAAGGTGGATGGCTACTGAGTAATGACATGTGAGGCCAACCTCAGGGCTCTACACACATGCATGCAGACGTACATATGTCCCCCTCTCCTACATAAGCAAACCAAAAACTATAGGTGGAAAATTACTTATGCAAAAACAGATAGATGTGATATAAACCGGATACCGCCTGCTGTAGAAGTCAGCAGGGACCCACCCATGCCAATGCTGAAGCACAGGACATTGCTCTACACATAAAACTTTAAGCCCTCTGCTCCTTTATAGCGCCTACTGACAAGCCAAAGGTAGCAATGTACAAGTCCCTACAGTGATTGCTCTATACTATAGTCATGTATAAATTATTCACAAACTCTTCTTAGTGATTTCTCTCTCACACACACACAGAGAGACAGACAGACAGACAGACAGACAGATAAGAGATAGATAGATAGATAGAGATAGATAGATAGATAGATAGATAGATAGATAGATAGATAGATATGATAGATATAGATGGTATAGATGATATAGATGATATAGATATAGGAGATAGAGATAGGATAGGGATAGGGATAGGGATAGGGATAGGGATAGGGATAGGGATAGGGATAGATAGAGATAGAGATAGGACCCTCTCTAATCTATTAATCAGAAACAGAATACTCTATCCAGATTCAGTCAGCCTTGAAACCTCTACCTCATGACTTTGAGCTTTCCACTGAAGGTCATGTCCAACTTGACATGTTCTTTAAAACCCTCCAGAGGCTCTTGTGAGCCCATCAAGAGAGTCTAATGGCTTTTATTTGGACATTTTTAAACCCCTTATTCTGGCTACTGGTTCTCTGCCTAGCATGTGAGAAGCTAATTAATAATGTCTAATTTAATTTCTCCCTCAGTCTTCCCTCCAGATACCAGTCAAGGCCATTCTTTCCTCCCTACATCTGACAGTTGGGGTCTTTTAGACAGGCCCTCTGTAGGAGTATCCCAAACTGCCACACCTGACATCCCAAATCAGCTAGAAGAAGCCAGATCAGTCATTGCCCCAATCCTGTGATGGCGCTTGGGGTGTTCTTTCAGAGAGAGGAGGGATGATAAGAACAGCAGATAGTAACTGACTAGGAAGTTAAGGCTGAAAAGACCCCAGAGAAGAGTAGCCAGGTTCTTTCTTGACTAAAGGCCAGACATGCATGTCCTTGGGATTCTTGGCATCTTCATGCTCTCTAGAAGCTAAGGATGCAGAAAGCGTTTGAGGAGCTCTGAGTCTGAGATGGTTTCTAGTGATTCTACGGTTGCCTCTTTAGGGAGGAGGGATGTATAGGGAAGTAGCAATGAAGGCCTATTAAGAGAAAACCCCCTCTACTCAAGAGAATTAAATCTCTGACTTGGGCACAGATCTACCATCCAATGGAGCTTCTTGATCAGTCCAAGGGACTACTTGTGGCCAAGGGACCACTCCAGGAAGACAGGCTCACCTTAAACCATGATAATGCAATAGATGGCAATAATTAACTCCTCCCACCAGGGCCTAACCCAGGTTCATTGTGTCAACTGTAGTTAAGAGAAACCCGTGCTCTATAGCAGTGTCTCATTTTGAGATAGGACATCAAAGGAGCCAATATCATTGATAAGTTTGAAGAATAGAATGGTTACAGATAAGAGGAAGGACTTATAAGAAATACCAAATGAGTCTTTTCTGTCAAGAACTATAAAACTTGTTTCTAGGGCACAGATTTCAAATCTTTTTATCTCTCCCACCTTGTAAGTCTTTTATACAAATAGTTTAATTCCCTCACCTGGTAAGACCAACCTTTGTTTGCACAAACGTCCATGCTGCGTTCCATTGATGGCCTGGAGACTCCTTGGAGCAGCGGCTCCTCCCCTTCCTTTGTTTCCTGTGCACCAAGTCTTGTAAGACTGGCCAGCTGATAAGGTGGTGAGGTCCCCAACCAGTGGGCAAAAGAAACAGCCACCATCCACGTCAGGGTGGAAACCCAACACACTTCCAGTCTCTGCGTGCTTGCTCTTCCAAGTACAGCCTTTTATCAAGAGTGAACTTTGCCTTGATCAGACACAAAGACAAAGAGGACAGCAAAGACAGAAGTGGGGAGAGGAGGGGAGGAGGGAGAGGAGGAGGAGGAGGAGGAGAGGAAGAGGAGGAAGAGGAAGAGGAGGAAGAGGAAGAGGAGGAAGAGGAAGAGGAGGAAGAGGAGGAAGAAGGAAGGAGGAGAGAGAGGAGGAGGAGGAGAAGAGAGGAGGAAGAGGAGAAAAGGAGGAGGAGGGAGAAAGGAGAAAGAGCAACAACAACAACAGCTTCAGACTTTTCCCCCAAACTCTAGCTCTGTTGATCTTCCTCCACTCAGGAAATAAAACTACACAGACCCTAAATAATTTCCTTCCCAGAAGCCCCCCATATCCATTTCAACATGTCTTATAATTAATTAATTGTCCACTTATGCCCATCACACCTCTGCCTTCATCAGAAGGAAGATTTCTACTTACTGCAGTCACCCCTGCCTTCTGCCTCTATTTCCCCACGAAGAGGGGTGTGAAACACACACACATACGTACATGCATAGGTACATAGCCAGGCCCTTTCCTGCAAACCTCCAATAGCTGACCATCACAGTTAGGAAAGAACTCCATGGCAACCTCTCTGAACCCTTCTCAAGGCTTCCTCCTCCAGGACTCCAGACACAGCCAGTTTCACTGGGTCCAGCCACAGCCTAGCATTGGCTCCTCGCTCAGGGATGCTGCATCAGCCGGTCCTTCTGCCTGATATGATTTCTCTATGATCTTCCAGTGTCGGATGCCTTCTTGTTATTCTAAAATGGCCATTAAGCCTCTCTTGGTTACATCAGCCTATTCTGACTCTCGATGCCATACTTATTGCTAGCAGACATTTCCTCAAGGACCTGTTATGTTTGTGCCGCTTCCTTCTGTGACTTTGCCAGAAACAGGAATCTCTGCATAGGTCCCTGGTGGCAATACCCACAAGCACTAGAAGAAGACCTGGCCCCTCAGGGATGCTCAGCAAATGCTTGTCCAATAAGTTTCACTAGTGGAACATCAGGGAAGTAGCATTCTGTCATCTCACCTGAACCTTTACAGTGCTCTTTGGGACATTTTGAGGAACTCTGAAGAATACCCTTAAGTGTAACTAACTGTGAGCAATCCACTATCTATACCAATCACACTGGTCTCTCAGCCCTCGTTTGTATTCACCATACAGGCTCTCACAACAGCTTCTGCAAACATGTCCTCAACCCCAGCATCCTCTGTGTAAAGCCATAATCACGAAAACATATCCAGGCTTAGAGGGCCAACCCCAGCCGTTCTCCTTTGACCATCCCAGGGCAGGATAATTGCTGTGTATTTTCCCTGTGTTCATAACACTTTGTTCCTTAATGAAACCTCCTCTGACACTGAGTACCACAGAGAAGTTTCCCCAAGCTGGTTCCTCCCAGCATGGGAATCGGGGTGACAGGTAAAATTCACATTCACTTGGGAAACTCTGTGCAATTTAGCCCTGCTTGGAGATCCACAATATATCTACAGTAGCAAAATCTGAAAAAGCAACAGACACAGTCTAAGGTTTGGTTACTTCTTCTTAGATGTTTATATTATTTGAGCACAAAGTACTCAACCACCTTGTTAGGTAGTTAATGTTAGCAAGATTAGAGGACATTAGGGCTGGAGCCTCCTCCTCACATACAGATTCTAAAGGCAAGGGCGGGAGCTCTGAATCTGATTAGCAGCCAGAGAAATGGGGCCCGAGTGGTTATCTTTTGTCCCGGGGAGGAGCTGGAGGCTGGGAGGAGTCATGACATCCATGGCCTGCCCGTAAGGTCACTCATTGTGAACTATCTATGAACTAATATATCTGCCTCCATTTCTCCATGTTTGAAGTAAAGCTGAGTATCATGACTTCATAGGATGAACACGGGGCATAAGAATGGCACGGTGCCAGGGGCCTGGCAGCCACGCCGTAAATGACGAAAGCCTCAAAATAATACAGATTTCTATGATTCTTGGAGTCCAGTGAGATCAGCACTCTCAGGTACTCCCTTAGGAATCTCAAAAATGACTGGAGAGAATTATCCTGTAAACCAAATGCTCTGGTCAGAATGTTGCCTGAACACAGCCTCTCAGGACTGTACGGCTCCCCTCCTACCGCTGGAAAGTAAGACACATCCGTCCTACAACTGGACACAAGACAGCACCACATCCCTCCTACAGCTAGACACAGGAAAGGGATTCACGCTGTTGGCTGGCCTTGACTACTGAAGAGTTACAAGCTTACAACTCCTTATACCGGGACTCTCAACAAATACTCCCTGAATTATGTGACACTGAATTCTTTCAGTTCTTCACTATCAAGACCCACTCCACCATATGTCATGGCTAGACAGCATAATCATTTTAGAAAGAGTAGCTCGACAAACAGTGATTTCTGAATTTAAAAATTAAACATATAAGGTTAAAACATGGATCTGAGAAAATCCCCTAATCTAACATGTGCCGCCCCCCGCCCCCACACACACACAACTGATAGTTCATTGCAAAGGGAGTCCACGTGCTAAAGGAGTCAGACCGGGAAGAGGCCTCTTGGGGCTAGCCACTTACGGCAACTCCCTGGGGGTGTGGGGGCTGTCCTTCATTGAAGGGACTCAAATGAGGGCCTTCACGGGGTGGGTGGCCACTTCACTTTTGACTTTTCTAAAATCATCTGAACTTAAAATTAAAGCAGTGAAAAGAATTTTAAGAGCTCATCAAGGCCATCCCCCTGCCTGCTGGAATCGTTTTTCTATCTTTTTTTTTTCTCTCTTCAGGTTCAATGTTGAAGTGTGAAGGCTCAAGCTGCAAGAGAAATTGGTGGGTTAGAGGGCAGAAACGCTTTGGGGGAGAAGAGAGAAAGAAAAAGAGAAATCTGAGGATAAAGAAATCTCTGCCCTCCCAATTAACCTTACGGAGGACCTCAGAATTCCCAAGGCAACCTTGAGTCTACCTGCCTTTCTTTTGTTTTTCAGACCCGGAATTTTCCCCGAGACTAATGTTAGAATCTAGCATATTCTTCCTTTGATTTATGAGAACATTCGGGAATATAAGGTCGTGAAAGCTAGAAGACCAGCTGGCTTCAATGCAAAGTAATTAAATAGAAAGTCTTAAAAACTTTGAGCTCTTCCCAGGCTGGCTTCGAAAGGAGGTTAAATTTATTTCCCTTTGTTTTTGAAGGTACCTTCTTCTTTTTATGTTTAGAATATTTATTTTACATGAACATTAACCTTCCCCCAAGGAAAAGAGTGGACCCAATTCACAAAGGCCACAAAAGAATGGGAATAGTTCTCTGCATTTTGTGGTTAAAACTACTGGTGGACAGTCATCTTTCAGGAAACTGTGGTTGAAGTAATTAGGCAACCGTAACTGCCTGGGTACCTCAGCAAACCAAAGGGCTAGGGTTTTTTTTTTTTCTCTCTAAAAAAAAATATATATATATATAAAATAAAAGGTCACTGTAATCTGAAATAACTAATCACACACACACCCTCAAAACCCACCCGAGCTGATTTCTTAAGAAGTTAAGCAAAAACGCATGCTTAAGTGGCTCTGTGCTACACATGAAAGCAATCTGCTCTGAGTGTCGCTAAGCTGCAGGCTTATAAGTTAATCATATATTAGGCAAAATACCCAAGCCAGGCATTATACCGTTCTATTTATTTTTCAATTCTTTAAATTGTACTCCGTAACACCTAACAGACCAGATCCCACTCAGAAAAAGCCTCTCCAGTTCTAGGTCTTATAATTTCTCCATAATAAGCATGTTCCCACACTCCTGGCTAGCTGTTCTGTGCAAAATGAGGGCTTGAAGCTCTTCTCCTGCAGGTGTGGTCCTACGCTCAGGCATTCAAGGAGCCGAGAAACAGAGCCAGTTTCTGGCTTAATGGACATGCCAGGCAGTGAAAGGGAAGCAAGCCACAGCAGCTTAGAAGACGAACAAGAGCCAACTTTGTGTGGCTTCTGCTCAGGCAGGACCAAGGCTCCCTTTTAACAGAGTGGCTTCAGGTGCCACTAACTACTCCCTCAGTCTCTGCATTATCCCGATGCTGAGTGAGGAGTCATCTCTGCTTTTCTGCATGCTGCGGGCTTCTACTTTCCAGGATGATACAGATAGTTGAGAGAAAACAACGTTGCTGTTTCCTCTTTCCAGGATGTACAGATAGTCGAGACAATGTTGCCAAGGTGCTTGTCTCCAAACGAGACCACGGGGTCATCAAATTCATCTAATCCCTGTTGCCAGGTTTGCTAGCTGCTAAGAACACCCCGACCTTCTCTCCTGTTACAACCGTTTCCTCATTCACCCCGTGTTTGATTTAATTGGGCCCAGAATCCATTGTGTTTGTGCCAAAAACACACCTGCTTAGGCATTCTGTGCATAAACTCGAACTATTGGAAAACCATGTTCTGATGACTAGAGTTTTAAAAAAATCTGGTGAGGAAAGAATGGAAATTGTGTTAAAACAAGGTCTGAGACAGTCTAAAAGGCTCCTAGCACTGTTTCATAGTAAGCCTTTTCACGCCAGTGACTTGCAGTGAGGGGTAAATTAGGCTCAACCCTGACTTCATCAAACATCAAAATAACATGCACATGGACCTCGTCCCAAGAAATCAGACATTCTTTCCCAATCTTGTGCTCACCCCTCACTGTTCACTGAGGTCCCTTCCCACACATATAAGCCTGTGGCAGGCTGTGGTATTTTATAGAATAATCTCATATTCCATTGTGACAGCGACCCAGGGATCCTTCTAACTTTCCACTTAAGAATTCACGCTGGGGCTGGAGACATAGCAGAGCAGTTAGGGGCACGAACTAGTCTTCCAGAGGGCACGAGTTCAGTCCAGCTTCCAGCACCATGCTGAGCAGCTGAGATCCACATGTGACTTCAGGTCCGGGGGCAATCTGACTCCTCTTCAGGCCTCTGTGGGTATCACACACACACACACACACACACACACACACACACACACAATTTAAAAATAAATAAAAGAATTCTCACAGATTTACTCTCAAATGTACTGTTATTCTGAATTTTTAAGTATTTCTATTATGTTTGGAATGCTTTCTTCAACATAATGATATCACAACCATGTTTTCATTTGAACTACTTTTTGATATAAACTAATATTTTCTAAGACTTGGGTTGAAAGTCTGCAGCCTCTAATCTGACAATACCCCTATTATCACTCTGCAAAGTCAGGCAGGAAATAATAAGGCATCTAAAATCTGATGCAGAAATCTCTCTCTCTCTCTCTCTCTCTCTCTCTCTCTCCTCTCTCTCTCCTCTCTTTTCTCTCTCTCTCCAACAAAAGGAAGATTGCTTGATATTCCATTTGTTAGACAACTACTGGAACCACTAGTTAGGGCTGGGCATGTGACACATCAAGAAAGTCATTGGTATTATAATGCCTTGACCATCTTCAGGTGTTGGACAAAGTCAGCTCTTTCTCATAGAGCTCTCCTTCGTTTAGCCCAACCTACAAGCATAAATTATCTGCACTTCCATCTCCCAACCCAGAGGGCTCATCCACAACTCACCAGAGATGTGACAGGTGACCTGTTCATAAGACAGCCAACAACACTAAAGCCCACTGGACCACTTCCAACTGGAACTGAAACTGGACAGAATATTTTCTTCAGGGATGTGCATGCCCAGTGGCTATACACTTTCTAAATGGCATGCATTCATACACGCATCATACACACACATGTAATAGCTATGAATTAGACTCCAAAAGCTAAGACTCTTCTGGATAGTAACTATACTATGAAGAGACTCGAGTAGATGAGGTTTCTCAGATGTATCAGGAGAGGAGTTTGGTGTGGTCCGCGCCCCTGATCCTGCACCCAGGAGGCTATAGCAGGAAGATCATGGGTTCCAGGTCACTCTGAGGTATAGAGCAATTTCACAGCCAACCTGTGCATTCACAGTAGACCCCAAAGAGAAGAGAGGGCAGGAAAGGAGAGAGAGAAAAAAACAGAGAAGAAAAGAGAGGTGGGAGGAAAGCAGCATAGAAAGGTGGCCATGCAAATTTAAGATATGAAGGGTTAGAGACTGTTGTCTAATTCCTTTCATAAAACGTAACCACAGAGCCCACGTTCAAAACAACATACCCCAAATACACACAAAGATTCTGAGGTTTGACATTTCCACCAAGACATCTCTAAAAATTAGAGTCCTCGTTAAAACTGGGACTCTGCTGAGCCTGTGACCCCAAGAGGCTAGAAGACACACACACACACACACACACACAGAGAGAGAGGAGAGAGAGAGAGAGAGAGAGAGAGAAGAGAGAGAGCAAAGCTCCCCCTGTGATAGACAGGAAGCAGAGAGCCAGGGTCTCAGAGTCCCCTCGAAGGACATAGAGAACATAGCCCCAGTGAACTGACTTCCTCTAAGGAGGCCCCATTTCATTTTTTCTCTCTTTTTGCATTCTTTCTTTTTGTTGTTATCCTTTGTTTTATTCCAATTTCTGTTGTTGTGGCTTTTTTTTAAGGGGGATTATTTTTGAGAAAAGGTTTTTAAGTAGCCCAGGCATGTCCCAAACCCATTACGTAGCAGAGGCTGGCCTTTAACTACAGATCTTGACTATATTTCCTGAGTGTTGTTGTTAAGACATGCATGTTCCACCACACCCAGCTTAGTCTCCAGCTCTCAAAGGTTCTGGTACCTCCCCAACACTTTCAGCCTAAGTTCTGTGGTGAAAATTCCAGATCCAAACCTAACAGTGGAAACTCCTTTTTTAAACTGGTACCCAGCCAGATCTTTACGTGTGATTCACTGCACAACAAGCAGGTGAGAGCAAGATTCCTCTAATCTAACTATTAAGGAGCTGAGGTGACGATCAGCTGTGGAGGTGCTAACTAGAAAAGATCCAGCAAGCGCCCTCCCTGTGCCCTCTGCCCTGTCTGCTCACATGTGCACACAGCTATGCTGTCCTTTCGTGATTCTCACTTATTAAATAGAACCACACGACAGAAGACACCTGTTAACTTGCCTGCTCTAAATAAAACTCAGCTGCAGTTGGGACAATGTACTCAGTACATATGATTTCACAGGGAGAAAACATACTGTGTATGTGGTGTGTGTGTCTGTGTGTGTGTGTGTGTCTGTGTCTCTGTGTGTGTGTATGTGTGTCTGTGTCTCTGTGTGTGTGTATCTGTATGTGTATGTGTGTGTGGGGGGGGTCTGTGTCTCTCTGTGTGTGTCTGTGTATCTGTGTGTGTGTCTATGTCTGTGTGTGTCTGTGTCTGTGTGTATATGTGTCTGTGTATCTTTGTGTGTGTCTATGTCTGTGTGTGTGTCTGTGTGTGTGTCTGTGTGTGTCTGTGTGTGTCTGTGTGTGTTTCTGTGTATCTCTGTGTGTGGGTCTGTGTGTGTGTGTCTGTGTGTGGGGGTGGGTGTGTATGCGTGTGCGTGTAAACGATTAGGGACTTCAGACACATCTTAAAGTCGTCTTAGCTGCTTTGAAAAAATTTATGGTGACGTCCCTTAACTAGGCACTTAAGAAATCATTTGGCTTTTGCTTTTTGCCAAATGCCATCCATTGTTTTAATGTCAGATAGGAAGCAGGCATTATTTATAGACTGAAGTATAACGCTATTAAAGCTCACTCTTATATACAGCAACACTTCCCAATAGAGTTCTCAACAGTACATTTTATAGCACAAATCACTGCATTCGATAACGGCATATGAATGTTGTCTCCTTAATAGAGAAGCGGAGGTGTGAGAAAGACTCCAAAAGCAGAGACAGCTCAAAGGAAAATCTAATTATGTCAATGCTGGATCTTTTTTTTTACCTTAACCTGAAAATTAATTTCTGTGACTAAACTTGTAAAACATACTTTGGGGGTTGATTTGTATCTTAGGTGTCTGTGGGTCACAGGAAACTTTCTCCATGGAACCTAGGGTTCAATGTGAGTTTCTTACAATGGATCCTGCTTTTGTGAATCCCAGACTGTGACATTTCAGTCCATGTTTTATAAAGATTAACACTTCTTATTTGGGTACACATAAGAACACACAACAGTTTTAGGCTCACAGGACTGTGCTCATAAGCCTCTGGATTTTTCTCTCTTGGGGAAATCCTGGCATTTATTAGTACTTTAATGAGCACCAATCCTTACACTTTAGGCATAACAGGGCAGCTTCTGAATTCCGTAAATAAAAGTATTTTAAAATATCTGAGACCCTTTCAAATAAATAGACTTAAGACGATGAACACAGGCAGACTGTTGTCCTGAAAGCCACAAAGAGAGATCCCCGCCATGCCACGCCCCATGCCATGCCCATGCCACGCCCCGTGCCACGCCCACGCCCACCCCCACCCCACCCCCGCAGTCTTCACAAATACACAGAAAATGTAGGCCGTCAGCTGGTCTCATTTTGTATTAGACCTAAAAATTGGTGAACTGAAGAGAATCTCAGTCCATAAAGTGCTTGTGGTGCTGTCTTCAGTTTAAGCCTCAGAACTCTGGTGAAAAGGGCTGAGCATAGCGGCATGAGCTCACAACACTAGCCCTGGGGTGGTGGAAACACACTGTGCCAGGGCTCACATCAGCCCCCTAAGACTAACTGGCAAGGAGCAGCTGATGAGAGACCCCATCTCAAAAACCAAAGTGGGTGGATCCTGTTGACTGGTCACTGAAGTCTTCTTCTGCATGTGACAGACTGGAGTACCTGATCCATGGAAAGAGAGGAGATAAACCACACCACCTGTGTACCGAGAACCTGTTGATGACACCTTCAACTGTCTACCTGGGAGTCTTATTTTAACTGTTTTGGGGGCTCTTTTAGAGATGCTACTGAACCAAATATGGAGAAAAGAATAAACTGGGCATGTGCAGCTCAGGTTCCCTTGGGCATCCCCATTCTGTCTTGGAACTGTAATTCATGAAGGCGCCATTATAGGAGGAAAATGGGAAGTTCCTTATTGACTTAAGAGGACAATTTTATTGATTTTTTTTCTTGCTTTAATCAGCTACCTGTAATGCACCTTGATAGTGTGTGCTTATGCACACGTGTGTATGCACGTGTGTGTGCACACATGTAGTGTGTGCATGTGTATGGACAGTTGTGCACGTGTGTGTGTGTGTGTGTGTGTGTGTGGCATACAGCTTGAGCAGAGAACGTAGATCAGAGAGATTTCTGGAAGCCTAAGTCCCATGTCACACTCCTCAGCTATAGGATGGCCCAGACACACTGCTTGTAATCCTCCCAGTTTGTTAGTCATTGCAATGAATTAAGATCCACTTAGGGTGAAGGCTTCCTGTGGCTCCTGGCTCATGGTTTTATGAGTTTCATCCATGGTTGGTGTTTGTAGAATCACTGCTTCTGGGTCTCTAGGAGGTGGGATATAAGTGGGGAACACATGGGAGGGACAGAGCTGCTCCTCTCCTGATGGCACAGGCATACAGAAAGATGGGGTGATGTACCATTATCTCCTGCAAGGGAAAGTCTCCAGCGATCTCCCTTGAGACTCCACCTCCACAAGGTCCTGCGATTTTCCAAAGGCACCGCCAGCTGGGGACTCGGCATCATCACATGGACCTTTGAGAAACATTTAAGGTCAAATCCAGCATTCAGGCAAGATAAAGATTCTGCCTGCGTGCCACTGGAGAAGCAGGGCACAGGAAAGTGTGAGAGGGGCACCTGAATATAGTCAAAGCAAGGCTTGTGTGGTTAAGGAAATGTCACAGCCAAATCTATTAATATGCATAACTAACATTCATTCACTCATAATTTTATTAAAGAACCTGTCCCAGATTTAATTCCTGTCAATGTTATAAAATATGCTAACAACAGCAATTTACAGACCAAAAGATCTGTTTCAGAGCAAGGTCATAGTCCAGCCAATCAGGAACCTGCCCTGAAGCAGCAAGCCACGCCCACAGGAAGGAGCAGAAAGTGAGTGAGAGCATGCACGCTCACATTCAGTTAGCTTCCTCCTCTCTTATAAAGTCCTGGATCCAAACTAAGGAAATGATGTACCCACATTTGGGCTGTGTTGCAGATGATTCTAGAATGGGTCAAGCTGACAACTGAAGCAGCCCCATCGTGCCCTATGTCTTCACTAAATAAAATGGGATCAGGGAACAGCTAACATCGGCTCCAGTTGGCAGTGGCCTAGAAATCCAGAACTGGGGCCAGAGAGACTCCTCAATGCTTAAGAACATGAGCTGCTCTTGCAGAGGACCTGAGTTTCGTTCCCAGAACTCCCAACTGGGCTCACGGCTGCCTGTAACCCTAGCTCCTGGGCATCTGATGCACTCTTCTGGCCTCCATGGACACTGCACTCACATGCACTCGCTCACAGACACACACAGAGATATACATAACAAAAATAAATAAATAAATCTTTAAATTTAAAAGACCTATCATTTTCAACCCTGCCCTGGGCCTTGTGACTCATGCCTGAATTTAAAGTTCCTACAAGATTTTCATGCATATTACAGATTGGGTAACACCAGTCTAATTATTTAGAGATAACTTAATGAAGTCAGGCTATGACTTTCACTGTATTATTCATTGAAATTCTAGAACATTCTAACTTAGCAGGATTTGTCTGTTTAAGTAAAATTATATCTCAGTGCACACCACTTTAGACTTCCAGTCATAATAACATGAACGGGCTGAGAGACGGCTCTGTCAACAGAATGGCCACAAGCATGAGGGCCTGAGATCAATGCCCCAACCCATGTGAATACGTGGGGCATGGCAGTATGCTCTTGCAACCCCAGTGGAGCACAGCAGTGTATACATGTAATCCTCGGCATAGCAGTGTACACATGTAATCACAGTGGAGCACTGCAGTGTGCACTTGAACATCCCAGCATTGGGAAAGTAGAGACAGAAGGTCCCTGGGATACACTGGTCACTCCTCTCAGCAAGGCCAATAAGAGGCCATGTCTCTAAAAATCAAGGCAGATGGCCCCGACTAATAATAACACTTCAGGTTAACATCTGACCACAGCACATGTGCACATACATGAACACATGAATGTGCACATGCACACATACATGTGACCCCCACAGGGACATGCATAATATCCACATGCACACATAATAATAATTAGTAATACTATGAACCATTAAAAGAGACCCTTCATAGAGTGCTGGTATCAGTTCCCATGAGGCAAAGCCCACGAGCCACAAAACCAAAAACATCCAACTCATAATTGTTGTTCTCCCTCTCTCTTCTTCCCAGTCCTTCTCAAGCCACCACTCTTAGAGAAACAGGAAGTGGTAAGGGCCTTATCTGGCATCCTGGTGTATTGATGGTAACTTGCTTTCCCAGCTGTGGATTCCCAGTTTCTTTCACCATCCAATGACTAAAGGATGTCACCACACAACACAACATTACATTCCCAGAAGCCCTAGTGAGGTAATGCTGCACACTCCAGAACCAAGCCTTTATTCTAGACCTTATAATGGGTAGAGTCTTCCTAGCAAACTGGTTTGCCTCCTTATGTATATGTTTCTCCAAGAAGTTCTATCCACAGGAAGTTTCTTTTGCTGAAACTCTTCTGGTTTCTGGTTAGAAAAGTGCTGGGCTCCCAAGATGTCATTTGTAGATTTCATTGTTTTTCAGCTAACAGGAAAAAAAAGGATCTCATGCGGGGGTTGGGGGGATTAGTTCTGGGTTCTGAGAAGCTTGAAGAGCCAGGGAAGAGATAAAGACATCAGTGGAGCAGGCTACCACAGAAAGCCTTTGCCTAGAGCACTTTTTACTTCCGAGGCAGCCCAGTGAATACTTAAGGATGGCTTGTCCAGTCTACAGGACCAAGAACTAATGCTTCATATCTCCATGTCAGCTGCAACTTATGGCTTCTCATTTTTCTGAACTATAAAAAGAAATTTGTTTGTTTGTTTTCCAAGAACATAGCCAACTGCTGAGGACAAAAAAAAATTCAATATTTGAATACTGAATTGAAGATTGAAACTAATCTTTAGTTTTCAAACATTTGATATCATACCTTACACGATCACAGAATTAAAGCAAAGGAAGAATGAGCTGAGATACACAGAAAGACAGACAGACAGACAGAATCTGGTGCATGACCGAATTCCAGTTCCTATGTTTCATGAAGTAAGCGAAAGCAGCACATAGCAGTGCATTGTGGCAAAGAGTGTCTCATCTCAGAGAGGATCCGTATTGATATCAGAGAGGGGTAATAGTATGAAATGACACTGGCTGGCCTGCCCTGTCACCTCTCTCACAGTGTTGGTGGCAGCTAAGAAGTTTAATCAATGCAACAGAAGTGACATTTTGCAGTCAAATTAAATTAAATGGAAACGAAAAGGAAAATCTGAGGTCCATCCTAAAGGCTGGTCCTCTTACGACCCAGGTCATCTCCATGGTAACTAACCCTCTCTGCAGAAAGTGTGTCCAGTGGAATACACTGGTATCTGGAGACACATTCTGTGGCTTCCCCAAAGCTTACACTATAAGTAACAAATGGAGCTTACCCCCAACTCATCAGCAGGATGACAGTGAGTCTGGCCACTAGCCAACCACAGAGAAAGTCAACTTCTGAGACTGTGGGCCTAACAAATGGGCAAGTGTAGGGTGGACCCAGCTAAGTGACTGCCATTTTCTCACAACTGCTTTTACCTGGGCTTTAAACCTTCCTGGACCCTGTAAAAATACCTTTGCCCTCCAAGGGATAATCTGTCTAATATTAGAACTGACATTTGTGAGTTCTCCTTGTCTCCAGAGCTGCCTCAGACGTGACTCCTCATCTCTGTGAGGTGTGACAAACAGGGGACATTAAGAGCTTTAAGGGTGAGACCTCACTGGCAAAAGCGAGACAGCACCAGTTTAAGACTGTGTGTTTCCTCCACACACATTCTACAAGTCTCCACATCTACCCAGTAGGACATAGCTAGTCCAAACTCAGGCTCTTACATTTGGTGTTCTCTACTAAGTGGCTAGACAGATACAGAGAGAAAAGAGAAATAGCATTTTTTTAGAGAGTAATTGGTTACATGGTTATCATGCTCCAAACTGACCCATTAAGCCATGCGAACGACCCAGAGGCCTTTTTTCCATCAAATACACTAATTTTAGATTTTGCTACCAAAGCTGTCAACATGAAAAGATAGAACCCACAATATAAGATATGAAACACACTAGTCCGTGTCTATCTTACACAAGAGATCTGGGAAGAGAATGATTTGACGAGAAGTGGGTTTCCACCGATGGCTATGAAATCCCGGCTCATTCTGCCCCTGATAAAACAATAGGCATGAATCAACCGGCATCGAGGAAATAATGGCTCCACTTGGAACGCGGGGTGATAAGCTCACAATGTCGTGCTAGCAACCATCCTTGGCTGGGGCTACACCACAAGCTCTCGTCTCCAGTTCTGCAGCACTGATTCGCTTTGACTTGGGAGACTGCTTGTACAAAATATGACCTAACCTGGGGCTGGGAATGGCTCAGTCATTTTTTTTTAAGCAGAGGTCCAGAGTTTGTTCCCCAGAGCCCACATTAAGAAGACAAGCAGTATGTGTGATGGCGTGTGTTGATGGCATGTGTCATGATGGTACTTTGATGGCAGACAGTTGGCTAGTCAGAGGGTTCTGCAGGGAGAGACGATTGTTGTCAAACTGGACAACACAAGTTCACTTCCCAGAACCTTGGTGATGGAAGGAGGTGACAGATGTGTGCAAGTTGTCCTCTGACTCCACATGTACACTCTGACATGTGTATTCCTATACACATACTGACATGTGCGCACACACACACACTGACATACGCATACACACACATACACACACACTGACATGTGCACACATACACACACACTGACATGTGCATACACACACATACACACACACTGAAATGTGCATACACACACATACACAGATACTGACATGTGCATATACACACATACACAGATACTGACATGTGCATATACACACATACACAGATACTGACGTGTGCATATACACACATATACACATACTGACATGTGCACACACATACATACACACTGTCATGTGCACACACACATATACACACACACTGACATGTGCACACACACATATACACACACATCAACATATGCATGCCCCTCTACAAACTGACATGTGCATGCCCTTACACAGGCATGTGCATGCTTATACACACTGGCATGTGCATGCCCCCCATTGACATGTGTGTGCACACACATTGACATGTGCACACACACACACACAACATACACATACGTACACACACTGACATGTGCCTGGCCCCTCACACACTGACATATTCATGCACACACATATATACACTGATGTGTATATGCCCCCAACACACATTGACATGTTTCCCCCCATGGACATGTGCATGCCCATACACATACACACACACACTGATGTGTGCATGCCCCCCTCCACACTGACATGTGCACCCCATGGACATGTGCACACACACACACACACACACACACACACACATACTCACATACACACTCTGACATATGCATGCCCCCATACACATTGACATGTGTACACTCATACACACACAAATTAAAAAGATAGTTAAAAACTCAATATAATTAAGGGCAAGAACGATGGCTCAGCAGGAAGAATATTTGCTGCTCTTGCAGAAGATCAGCTTCTGTTCCCAGCACCCACATGGTGGGTAACAACAGCTTGGAACTCCAGTTTTAGGGAATCTGATGTCTTCTTTGTCCCTCTGTAGGCCCCTGCACATGTGTGGTGCACATAAACTCATGGATATACATGAACATACGTAATAAATAAATAGATCGGGAGGTCTGTTTTAGAATGTATTGAAAATTTGTTTGATATTCCTTTCCAATCTTACCACAGCATTGTCTATTTAAAGTCATCTTTGAGCCATGTTTGGTTGCTCATCTCTGTGATCCAAGCACTCGGTGACCAAGTTTAGGGCCACTGTGGGACACATTGTACGCTCCAGATCAGCCTGATCTATGTAATAAGGCTCTTTCAATAAAATAATCTGATGATGATGATGATGATGATGATGATAAAGCTGTGTTTGTTTTTCTTTAAAATGTGTGCCTGTTTTCATCCACAGGAGCATGGTGGGGGGGGTCACAAATCAGAAGTGTCTGTGGAGGTCTCCACTCTAAGCAGCACACTCACCACTGACAGTGCACGGCTGGGTTTAAACACACAGGCAGGAAGGGCTGCGGCTGAGGTTCAGAAGTCACACACCCCCAAGGAGACAGTGACGGGGCTTAGAATTCACTGTGTCATATTTACTTTGGAAATTGCCATTATAACTGAAATACAGTTTGACAGCCTGGTTTTAAACTTCTAAACGCTTGGAGATTTTATCTACCTAATAAACTTGTGGCTTTATAAACCCACAAGGCTCCCGAGATACCATCTTATTTGAAAAGGGTGTGAGCCTGCCAGGTGTAAGGAAGCATTTGTGATCTCCGGATTGGTGAACCGCAAAGTGCCTATCTATTTTCAGAGATTACAGGGAAGGCACCGGTGCCATTGGTTAAGATAGCAAACTGATTTCTTCAATAAACGAGTACCTCATTCGCTCACCACAATTTTCTACAATTGCCCTTTTGATCTGAGGCTTCCAATGCTGCCACAATGTAAGTTTTTATTTTGGAACACCGAACTCTATAGTCTCATCTATATATACATAAAATATATATATATATATATATATATATTATATATTAATTCATGACTGGAAACACAAACCTCTTTCTTGCTTTACTTCACTTACACATACTTTTGTGTTTGTTGACATTTTCAAACAAACAGAATCTTAGCCAATGATCTGAAATTTCGTGAATTTAAAGAGATGTTGACAAGTGAGGATTACTGTCCTTCCTGCCATGCACTAATTAAAGAATGCTTCAGACTTAGTGATTCTATTTTAAAAGAGATTAAGAACTTTCCTCTGTGTACACATATGTACATGTGCATTAGTTTGCACCCCTGAGGACAGGGCAGAAACATCAGATCCCCGGAGCTGGTGTAATGGAGTGATTGTTCTCTACAAGGGCGGTTTGTGCTTTTAACTGCTGAGACATTTCTCCAGCCCTGATGTTTACATCTTTAGATTCCCTCTGATAGAATATGGACACTTTTCCCTGGGAAATGATGAAAACTTCAATGCTTACAGAAAAATATCAAAGGCATTGGGACAACAGCTAAGTAGTACTTGCCACATGACTCTGGGGACTAGAGTTTAGCCTCCTAGAACCGGGCAAATGTGGGAACCACCTACAAACCTAGCACTTAGGAAGAAGAGACAGATCGTAGTGTCAGCTGGTAGCTGTGCTACACTGAATTGGAGAGAAACTGATCCTTTAAAAGACTTGATGCAGGAAATAATGAGGAGAACAAAAGAAAGATAAAGAAAGATCACCAATGTCAAATTGAGCCTCCATGTGCACACACATACATGTGCATGCACACCAGACACATACATGCACCTACACACAGCAGACACACACACACAAACTTATACCATTTGGCTGTGGGTATTTATCAGTGTCGGAGTGCTTGCTTAGGATGAGTAAAGCCCTAGGGTCTAATACAGCAGCAGCAGCAGCAACAAAAGCAAACCTGCAGAGTATGTGTTTGCGTGTGCATATGATTTGTGAATGTCATTGTGTGTACGTACACACTGATGTCTAGTGTTTGTACATGTGTTTCTATTGTTTCTTCAACTATTTGCCTATTACTTTTAATAAAAGGTATTATTTTTCAGAACATAACTGTATGGATAGTACTCACTTAACAACTTATTAGTAAAAACCAAAGACAATATTGAAAAAAAAAAAAAACATTAAAGTGCAGAGAACTACTTGTCCGAGTTCCACAGCTGGTCAAATGTGCTTGCAACTTAGTTGCTACTTCAACAAGAATTCTGAAGACTATTGTTGTTGAAGACTATGCAGGGTGTGGACCATTTCCAGCTTTCTGGCTGGTTGAGCACTGAGTAGGATGGCTGTGATGCTGATAGAGCTGGTTAGAGATGATGCTGCTGGTGCCAAGGACACAGCTGGGCACAAGGATGAGGATGGTGACAAGGATACATGGATGACTGCAGTGCTGCTTGTCATTTGCTGAGCGGCAGTAACCGTGTGGTGGATTTTGTATCTCACTTAACACTCAGCTATACTTCTGTGGGGCAGACACTCTCTGGACATTTCTCTTCTGTATGAGAGAACTGAGCTCTAGAGGGGCTGAGGGGCGGACCTGAAGGCCCATCAGTACTTCTTGATAGGGCAGGAATTACACGCGGACTCTCTGACCTCAGAATTCCCAAGCCTAACTATAGATGTGTTTCAGTCTCACTGTGATAAGAATACCCGATCGGCAGTCACTGGCGATAATACAACAACCATCATCCCTTTAAACATTATTTTATTTTCTCATTTGCTGCTGCGGAGCAAAGTGTGGTGTATTCCAATTTCAAATCTTGTCCCTGTTGAGTTTTGTTGTTTTCTTCTCTGTTTACTTTTGATATCAATGTCACTCTGTAATCCCAGCTGGCCTGGAACTCCATGTGATCATCCTGTCTGAGCTTCCTAAACTCTGGGATGAGGAGAGCAAGCCACCACACCCATCATACAGTCCACTTTGGGAAGTCTAGTCATTCACCAATCTTCTCACCTAGCCCATTGGGAAAAATTCAGGTTCGTTTTGAAAGATGAGAATACAATAGGAAGAGAAAAAATTAACTGTTTCTTAAGGGACGCTGAGGGGGGTAGGGGGAGGGAGTGTTACCCTGTCTAAGTCCCAGAGAAGATGGCAATGGTGAACAGGAGCCTGGAGACCAGGCTGACTGTAGATCTCCTTTCACCACAATGGTCAGAGAAGGGGTGGGATGCTGAGGAAAACCATTCAGCCAGAAATGTTGTTAGCCAGGAGCCAAATGAACTCAGGATGCAGATGAATTGGACAAAAAAAAAGCACCCAAAAGTCTACCAAGTTTTTAAAAATACTTCAACACATCTATGATTAGAAATTACTTCTTGATCACCAGAAATGATTTCAAATAACTTCCACAGAAGGGTCAGAAGGCACAGTACACAGAACTATGGAAGATGAGCCATGAGCCATGGCTGCTGTCCATACTATGGGTAACCATAACTTCGCATTACCCACTTATGCAAGGCCGCTGTTATCTCAGGGTTACACTCAGTCTAACAACACTAGTCTCGTTACACCACACTTCAGGAAAATGCTGTGGGTTTTGTTGTGTCTGCTCCTTGGGTCTTTCTGTTTGCCTAACTTAGGAGGGAGAGAGAAAAAGAGCAGAAGGGGGGTGGGGAAGAACTGAAATACAGCCAATAATTAAGGGATCCTACAAGAGTGTGCTCAAACTTCTCTAAGTAAATATTTTAGAATCACCCTTAGATCATAGAAATTCAGTAATTAGCATAGTGTCTTAGCCCTCTGGAGATCATTGCACAGACATAATTTTATAGGACACACAGTGGTCTGAAACAACAATGGAATCTTCTGGACAGAGAGAACAGAAGTCTCTATAGTTCAACATGTTATGGAAGTTTCCAAAGACCCATATTCTGCACTCAGGTCTCCCTCCTGTGCCAACATTAGGATGGTTAATCCACCCACTCCCAAGGGAAAGCCCATTCCTTGAATTACCCAGTAAGAATTACCCAGGATCTAAAAAATCTAAAAATGAAAAACACAAAACAAACAACAAAAACAAAGAAACAACCAAGAAAAAAAAAAAAAACTATTCAGTGGACGGGCCCCAAAGCCTATTAAACCAAATATTTAAAGATGGAGTGGAAATATATATATATTTCTGACCACTCAGCACAATGGTCAGAAAAGGGGAGGGATTCTGAGGAAAGCCATTCAGCCTAAACAGAAATGATGTCACCCAGGAGCCAAATGAACTCAGGATGCAGATGAATTGAACAAAAAAGCACCCAAATGGATATGTACACACACACACACACACACACACACACACACATATCCATCCATTTGAAGCCACCTTCCCAGATGGATCAAGACTCTAGACTCTATCACACAAATTCTTATTTTCACAAATCTTCTCTTCCGCCCCTCAAAGTATACAGCATTTTGAAAGTGTATCCAAGGAATTCAGTCTATTGGTGAACAGATTCTGACTATGGGAACCATCCAGAAAGTATTACCATCACTCGAGTTCATAAACACCCACTGTCCCTTATATGTCTGAGTCTTGATGACAAGACACTGAAGCCAGCTGTCCCCATTAAGAACAACACACACATCCTCATGATGGTCTGACACCAAATCACAGCTGAACTCAAAATCCTAAAGAGATTCACTGCACACATCAGCTCCATTTCCTTTTTTTTTTTTTTTTTTTTTGTCCCTTCATTCATAAGCAGGCAAGGCTCTCTAACTTTGTGTTGGATTCTGGGAGGCCCAGATGAAAACCCAGGGAGGACACACATGTGGAGCCTCACACGGCGTGCACCCAGGACAGGAGGATGGACTAGAGTCACTGTTGAGAACAGGAGGCGATTTTCTAAAAGAAAAAGCACAGATGCTGAATGGAGGGACAGGTTTGGGTTAGCTGAGCCAAGAAAGGAGGAAGGAAACTGTGGGCACAGAAAACAACAGGTGCAAAAGCCGAGAAAGGCAACGCACACGGGGACCTCGGATAACACGCTATCTGCAGCAGAAGTACGGTTGGGGAGTTTAGATTTCACCCTTGATGTTAGAGCCCGGGAGGGCTTTTCTGGAAAGATTTAACAGCTCAGTTTACATGTTGGAGAAGTCTCACCAATAGAGTGGTTTTGACAAGTTCAGTACTGAAAACAAAAGGAACCAGAGTGTGGGCCCCGACCTGGAGGAGGGGGAGATGAGGAAGTAGATTTTGTAGATATCTTTGAGGTTGCAGGGACTTGGTGGCTCAGCAGATGGAGTGAGGGAGAGAACAAGATGTTCTGAGCTTCCAGGCTGGATGTGGTAAGGCAGAGTCAGGCATGGCCTCTTTGTGGCATTGCTAAGGTCAAAGCCTGTATCTGAACTTTTTCTCTGGGTGTAAAACTGGGACCGTATTGTTTTATCCTCCTAGGTGCCTGCCACCATCAGAGAGATGGGCACGCAGCTGAGGTGCCTTCTTCAAAGGACGTTATGGGGGTAGAATGAGCACTTGGACAATGTGTAATGTGCACATGAATGCTTACAGTCAGTTAGCAACCGCTCTTGTCAACCTAGTGATCAGGTCTACAGAGACACCGACCTGGAGATGGTCTTTATCAATGAGTAGAAATGTCCAGTGCCGAGGTTTCTCACCGGTTATGCAAGAATGGCCCAGATATTCTAAAAGACCAGGATTTACCCAGTTGTTCCCAGGTGAAAAGAGCTTAACCAAGCAGCCCCCAAGATAGTTTTCAATTTATAATAATACCCTGTCTGTTTTATTGTCTTATTTTTAATGTTTGGACATATCTGTTCCCCGGGGCTTGAAGTATCCATCATATAATCCATGGTTGTAGATGTTTTATTTCAAATATTTATGCTTCCCTCCATTTTCAATTTCCTTATATCTAAAGATTTTAATAATGTTTCAGAAAATTAAGAGAATTTTACACCTAGATTCACAATGCCTGGCTTATTTCTATCCAATTTTATCCTTGAAGGGGTGGGTCTTCTATTTCTGAACTGGCTCCCGACTCTCATTCTAAAGTTCTCCTTTCTCATGGCTCTTTATATGGTATTGTTTTTCTCTCCCTACTTCATCCACTGTAGACTTGTGACCCTGTGATGCTTTCCACTTAACTCAAAGCATCAGAGCTTCAAGGCTATATCCACACAAATAGAGCCCTTTCTCAGATGCCCCAAGTCACTATGGCTGTAGAAAACAAAAAATGTTAAAACAACATAGCAAAGTCCATCAGACACAAGCAGCGTGCGAACAGACACATCTGTTCTGGGTAGAATGAAGGAATCTGGTTTCACTTTGTAAAGTTTGTTGGGTGGGTGCTCAATACACCGTGCTAAGCCCTCAATTACGAACGCCGAGTATCCACGAGGGAGGAGAAACACTGCATACCAACTACCCTTCTTTCCATCAAGCTAACTGATTACAATTGGAGTTTCCTCAAAGGAGCTTGTTGGATAATTTGTCTCATTACTACTGAAAAGGAAATGGAAATCAAGGACTCGAGGGCAGGAAACAAATTGATCAAAGGTTTACTGCATGAGATGTGGGTTTAGTGGAAAAAATAATAAAAAGAGATTAACATCACAGCAGATAAAATATAATCAAACTTTGAACTATTCATTAAGCTAATATGCTTTAAAATTGTAAGCCATACAAGTAACCATATGGGAGTATTCTTCAAGCATTGGGTACAGATACCTTTTCTTGGAAACCAAAAACACAGACCATACAGAAAGCCAACCCTGAGTATCATTTGTTTCTTTTCTACTAATTCTAGGTTGAAATGTACTTTGGAGTTGATTGCTCAACCACCCACTTACTTCTCTATCATATCATCTCTAAGCATCATTACATCATGTGCCTCAATCTTGTGAGGCCTGTAAGCAAAGGACAGCTAGCTAAAGATAGATCATTACTGACACGTCCACGATAAAGGAGGCAGTTACTAGTAACGAGTATGCACAGGAGAAGTAAATTTAGACTAAATTCCAAGAAAGAATGTTCAACAGAAACGACAGAAGAAGTTGGGAACCTTCTGAGACCAGTGATAGAGAACAGACGAACACTTAAGGATGTCTTATCATTCCTGAGAGTGCTTTCTAGAGGACACCCAACAGTGAGGTAACCAGGGGGAACAGAAGCTTCCCCCTGATTTGGGAAGATTACATATGAAAAAGTGGATTGACTGGTTTCTTTATGTCATATGAAAGTGGGACTTTGTTTCAAATCAATCTCTTATGACAAGGATCAGGGAATAGTTTTATGGAAAACTATAGAACCTCAACAGTCAGAGTCCAAAGCTCAAGTCTGTCACCTCCCAGGTGAGGGAACTTAGCAGGACACTTGGCTTTCTAAGTCTCTGATTCATCAGCTGACAATGAGCACAAGTAAGCCTGGCTGGCGGAGCTGGTAAAGTTGAAATGTGGTGATATGATATCGATGAATATAAGCACTGCCCGGGAGCAGCAAGGACTCGGTAACTGGCAGATACTGTTACTAAGTTTTAGCCTTTCCTTGAGTGAGACATGTTGATCCATTACTACTCAGAAACCTTCCATTGAAAATCAAGTTTTGCTCTAGTTCTCCAAAGAAAGATTCTGTTTTGAATCCAGAGTTTTCTCAGACACGTGGCAAAAGAGATGAAGACACTTGTTTCTCTCTTAACATTAATTCAAAAGTTCATGCACACCCAGAGATCTGGGTCACTTCTGACACCCTTGACTTCTTTACTTGTTAAAGAAATATGAATTTCAAACCTCAATTAACCAGATGTAAAAGAGTTAAGGTGTCCAAGCAACCATATCATATTTCCATTATTTTTTTTTTTGCTATCTAATTAGAAGTATATCTTTGTCTCAGTGCTTGAAAAGTTATACCAATATATGTTATCTGGGTTTTCAACCTTAGTATGGGCATTGTCGTGTACATAATCTAAGTTTTTCAAATATTATGATGGCCCTACATGTGAACCCAGAGTATCATTGCTTAAAGTGTTGCAGAGATTAAAGATTTCCACAGTCTTTATGGTCTCTGTGCAATAAATCAATTCTTGGACTCTACTCATTTATTCTAAATGTTAAATGGAGCAGAAGGGGAAGGACAGGTTGATCATTTAAGATGTTTATAGAAGTCCTGTGAGTTGCTAAGGTAGGAAGAGTAAAAGGTTGGGGTGTGTCACTGATGGAACAAGACGTGTATCTTAAGCTCTAACTTAGAAAGTCATACATGAGCTAATTAGCTGACAATAGTACAGCTTTCACGTACCAGTTATATCATCAAAAAATTCTTCAGTAAGTTTATGCACTTTTAATAAGCACAAGCATTAGTCAGCTTAAAAAAGAAAAAAAAAAAAAAAAGAACCAAAAAGCAAGAACCATGATGCGTTCATCGCCTATAGATCCAAACTAGACAAAACAAAGGCTCGTGAATGCGTTTGTTCATTAATTCTTAAAAAGCCAGATGCTGAGTTGTTATCATGTCAACTGGCACCAGACCATACTCAATTTAGAGCAGTACAAAGTAGAGCCCAGAGTCTACAATGGTAGGGTTTTGATCACACTAATTAACAGCCATTTTGTTTAAAATAAACAGATACGAGTCTAATTGCCTTTTTTACATAAGAAAGAGACTATCTTAAAAGTTAAAGCATGCAAAAGGAAAGATCAGACAAACGCCACTCAGATAAGCAAAGTGTGTGTGAAAGGGACCTGAGGAAGTCTGGGTTGCTCTGACTGACAGCCCAATGGAACCAAGGAATTAAAGGCTTGCAAAGGTGAAAGGGACCCTGAGGTGAAGGACTACAATTACCCACCCTCCCATGCCTCTCTTCACAAAGATGCCTGTGCTCCACCTCTGTTAGCAAGGGACAATGGGCTGACCAAACTAATTAGGACAGAACCACTCATTATAGGCAAATGGTTCCTTGTACCCAGCATTCCTTGCTTTAAGAGGAAGTAATGCAAGTGAAAGGTCAAAGGTAGACTTCAGCCCAGATGTTGCCCTAATCTTGTGCTACAACAAATGAGCCTCTAGCTCAGTGGCCTCTTTCCTGAGGCTTCCAACAGGCTGTTATTAAAGGAAATGCCTTGTCTTTGGTTCTGTGGATTCTCTTTTGATTGAAAAGCCACCAGTCAAGCTGATATGACCCAGAGTCTAATCTCCATAGTCTGCCAAAGGAATTCCCTGAAACCCAGGGAAGGCTGTAGTTTCCAGAGCTATCACAGAAGGTCTGCAGACTGCTACCATTTACTTTAAGAAATATACTAATGAGATTTACAGGTGTAATATTATCTGTAACATAAACCCCAAACTGAGAAATATGATTTAAAAATAAGAATTCCTGTGTGGACTGGCATTGGCCAGCTACTTGAACACATATCACCCAGCTACAAATCAGAAAACTAGAAATACCAGAGACAATATTTTAAAATCATTGCCTGGTTCTATTTGTTTTCCATTGTTCAACTAATTAAGAAGAGTCTTGCTATGTAATCCTGTCTAGACTGGGACTCACCACATAGCTTGGAGCAATCATCCTGCCTCAGCCTCTCAAAGGCCAGAAGTACAAATTTCATATCCAGCCATTACCTGATTTAACCACTGTCAAGAGAATGCCCTCTGTTAGGTCTCCCGTTGAACTCTGGCTTCTCACCCATCTTCCTATAAAACGTGAGCACCCTTGTTACCAACTTCTCTGTATGTGGAGAGGGGCTTTCCGAGTCTCTGGAAAGTGGGTTGTAAAACCATGCACATATTATCAGCATGAGCTATTATCTACATTCATAATCCACATATGCTATTAACTATATTCATAACAAAACTGGTGATTTTAGCCCATGATATACGATAGCTTCAGACTCATGGCAATCCCTCTACCTCAACCCCCTGAGTACTGGGATTACAGCTATGAGCCACCAATTATTGTGCTCCAAGGTTTGAAAGACAAACAAACTCCCATGGATATAGATTACTGGGTAAGGATGGCATGAACGTTTGTCTTTATGAACTGAATCCCTAAGAAACGTCAACTAGATGGACAATGGATCAGTTTGAATATCATTTTAAAATGTAAAACCAAACAATGAGCTCTTCCTCAATATTTTGCCATACTACATACAGGTATGTTTTGGTTAATAGGCCTTGATTTGGTGAGGTCTATCAGAGAGAAAGTCTTCTGGAACAACTTGGTTAATATAAAGAAACTTGGCTATACACTAAGAGGATCTGTTGTCTATGTTGGTGCCTTTAAATCATATTTTGATTGTTCCACCTGGGTAACTCACCCTACAGAAAGTCACTTTAAATTTTGGTACCAGTCTGTGAGAAGAATGAGAATGGCTGGGGAGCTGTCTCTGTGGTAAAGAGCTTGTCAGCTGACACGAGGTCCTGACCTTGAACCATAGCACTAGAGGAGAATATTAGACTACTAGACTATAATTTCAAATGGCTTTGTGCTAAAACAAAATTATCAATGAGAATTCTGCACAGACTAATTTATAATGCCATGAGCTTTCTATTTTCCTGCTTTTAAAATTCTATGACTCCTTCGAACTAGGAAATAGTGAGGGTGAAGATATACTGGGTTGGTCTGGTGCTGCTATGTACTCAAATGATAACTACTGGCCACCAAGATCTGGTTGCCCCCAACAAGGAGATCCTCACATACACCAGGTGATGCTGTGTAAACCTTCTTCTCTAAATTAAACCTAATTGTTAAAAAAAAAAAAAAAAAAAAAATGGCTAGTGCCTGTGATTGGACAGTAGGGAGAAAAAGATGGGACTTGAGGATCAAGTAATGGGGTCTCAGGAGAGACCAAAGGGAGAAGGAAGGAGAGGAGGAGGCAGCCATGAGAGAAGATGGACCATCAGCACATGGCCAGAAGAAACAGCAAGTAACAAGGGACATATGCCTGGAACGTAAGTTAGAATAGCTCGAAACCTGCCCAATTTAGGCTTACAGCTTGTAGATAAAACACCTGGATTGTGTATCTTTTAGCTAGACTAGCTAGCTAGAATATATCATTCATTTTGCAGGGATGTGGCTTTCGACTGGCCAAGCGCTTACCTAGCATGCACAAGGAGGAGCCTCAGCACTGAATAGTCTGAGCGTAGCGGCACACGCCTCTAATCACAATGCTTGAGTAGAAGAGGCAGAAGGAGATTCGTAAGTCCACGGTCATCCTTGGCTACATAGTGAATTTGAAGTTGGCTGGGGATATATTAGGCCACTTTAATATAAAAATAGAAGTCATGAGAAGTAGAAAACGCCAATGCACTATCCAATTATCACCTTTCTAATACTACTTCTATGAGTTTATCAAATTTAATGTATTAAACAGAACGCGGTGATCCAGGCTTTTCTTTGCAGGGAGTGAGCAAGGTTCTTGAGCTCCCAAGATCCCCAGCCATACTGCCTAGTCCTGGAAGAACTGTGTGACTGTGGAAGCTCCCTCCCTGAGCTGAGACTGACCTGGAAGAAAGTGCGAGGCAAGCTGCCTCAACCTCGTGGGCCTTTGTCACCTTTCCCAGCACACTGGTGCCTCACCCGTGTTCTAGAACGATGAGATGAGTGCCCAACACAGGACAGCAGAATGGTTCACACAGCACAGAAAGGACTGATCTTGTTAGAGGGCAGGCAAACTCAGAAGTGAATTAGAAACAAGTCGGGGTATCTTCTCACTGGCAGTTTGTTTGGGGTTTTGATTTAAGAAAGGATCTCACACTGGAACTGGCACTGTCTGTCCAGTTTTTAGAAATGTCGCTGAGCATGGTGGTGTAGACTTGTAATTCCCTAGGTTTTAATCCCAGCACTTGAGAGGTTCCCAGGGTCAAGGCTCCTTTGGCTACACAACAAGGCAGTGTCTCAAAATATAAAACCTGATGACTGCATGTAAATAATGGTCTTGGTTTAAGTAAAATGAATTATGTTCAAAAAATTGACAAACTCCTGAAATTGGCAAGTTCTCTGGGCTCCAGATTCTCTAGACTCTACCATGAACAGTGAGATTCTTATAGCCAATACTATATCAATTAAAGTACTTAGAAAACATAACTCAACTATTTTTTATTCTCATTTACATCTATATTGTTGTTTATCTGCACTTGATGTCAATATTTAAATATAAATATATCGGATTCTAATTGATGAGCATAGATTTTTTTTCTTTAGAATCTCATTAAGAAAATAACATAGTTAAAGATGAGTTTAATGGAAGCTGTAAATTAATACAATAACTTGCCTGAGAATTGTATGTTTTATTAAGTAATCAAACTGATTTGCTAGGAAATTAACAAAACTTTCCCTGAAGAAATTCAAACCTCTCAAAGCAAACGTAATTAAATATTTCTAAAGTGAATTCATCTGATACACAGGGAACCTACTCCTTACACTCAAAGGGATGGGTCTACGGTACATATAAAAAGGGCTTCCTAAGTTAGAATCAGTCTAGAATTTTCTTCTTTCATCCAACTTATCATAAAATCTCAGTGCTGTCTAAACACAGTTCATTGTATTTGACACTAAAATCCCAGGTTCCTAACAGAGACTTTGCCTCTAGATAGAGCAGTTCCTGCCCCTGGTGAGTCTGCTTGGGTCCTGGGTTGTCTGTTCCGTTCATGATCCTTCTGCTCCCTTTCTGGTGTGAAGGGAGAGGTGGTCAGGACACCACCTGCCAGCAGCTCTTATTTTCCTTGCTAAGCTTGGGTGTGTTCTCCACCTTTTCCTCTCTACCCATTCCTTCCACTGTAATCTCCCTTACACTAAATCCAAACATGGCGCAGCTCTGTCTAGTCCGTCCTTACTAATGCAAAAGGAGCTGCTACTGAGACAGTTCTAGAAACTTCTAGTCATGGCATTACATCATGCTTGATCTATGGCTAGTATAGTACTTGGGGATGTGGTAGAAACTGGATATTAAGACCTTCCTGGAGGAAGTAGGTTACAAGGGGATAAAGCTTAGAGGTTATGCCTGGTCCCCAGTATTTATTTGTGTGTATCTCTCATCCCCCTCTCTCCTTTCTGCCCACCACAAGGTAAAGAATTTCCTCTCTACACACCCCTGCCACCATGATACCATGATATTCTTTCTAACCACGGATGAGCCAGTTCTCTGACACTGTGTGCCAGAGTCAACCTTTCTTATATTAAGTTCTTTATATCTGGTGTTTTGTCACAGTGATGGAAGAGTCACTAACACCATATGAGAAGAGCATCTTTAAGTGTGGAGGCCTCAGTGCAATACCTGCACATATTACAATTTCAGTAAGATATACTAAGTAGAAACATTCAATAAAAATCCACATTAAGAAATATTAAAGGGGCAACCAGACAGTTTCTCACTGTACATTTATCTACTTATTAAGAGATTACCCAACATAAGAAAAGTCTGTGCTAGGTGCTGGTGTTGACTAAATAATCATAATTCCTAATGCATATTGGATGCCTGTTACACAGAAACAGAGATCTTTTAACTTGGCCAGTGTTAATTAGTCTAGTTTTGAAAAGTGCTTCCTCAACTTAGACGAGAATAACCTAGCTAAAAAGGCACAATGAATGCACATGCCCAAGTTCCCACCTCAAAAAACCCCACTAGAAGAGTACACACTGGAGATGTGTGGACACTGGGGCCGTGTGCACTTGGGAGGTGACTTACCACCAGCATGAGACCCTCATGCATCTGAATTCAAAACTTCGGTAACAGTAAGATACTTTGACAATCCTGCCTAATGTGATCGGGGAGAACTCTGATTATTCATCAGCGCACCTGCTTACAAGATCATCCACAGACACAGATGATGTCAGATTTTTCAAAGAAAAGCAAAACATTTGAATGGAAGAATTATCTCTAACTCTAGTTAGATAATAGCAAGACCGCCACCCTCGTCAGGCCCCGTCCAACCACGGCAGCTTCTATGGCAGGAAGCAGCAGCTGAAGCCGAGATTCATGCATGGATAAGCTGTACGTGCAACCCTGAAAGAAGTTCCACATGGCCAGAGGCAGATCATAAACAAGAGAAAAACATCAGGGTAGAAAGAGAAATCGCGCTTAAAAGATAGTTTGTCCTGACACTGAAGGAAAGATGGGTGTAACTCCTCAGAGGAAAGATGGAAGAAATCAAGACCTCTTTCATTTGACAGAGAGAACACATTAAGAACATCCTCACTCATGGTTCACACTGTCTTTGAAATGCTGACACACGGCAGTTATCAGAAATAACATCTGATACCAGCATATCACAGACAAGTGCACACACACCTGAGCGGAGATGCACAGAGTCCCCTGATCAGCGCGGAAGGCCGAGGAAGGGGGGAGGGTTGGAGAAAGCTTATGCCTTTTAAAATTAAATTTAAACTTCAGTATGTTTGGCAACCAATGCATTTATAAACCAAGCAAATGGACAAAGTTAAAATTTTGAAGTTTTTCATTCCAAAAAGCTTAAGTTTGGGGATATATCTTCATTTATTTGATTGAATATTTCTTTTCTTTTGTATAGACTGTGCCTTTTAAGAATCGCTCAGAACAGATATATAGTTCAGGGTATATGTTCACTTATGCGATATTACACAATATTTAACTTGTATAGAATATCCTTAAACAACCATGTCAGACATAGGAAAATACAAACGGATTACTGACCCATGGTGTATATGCATGAACAGTTTTAAGTAAGGGCACACCATAAACAAAAGGTTACTCTGGTATATCTACTGCAAAGCTAAATGGGACGGTACAGATTTCCAGCCCCTCAGTTCCGGGGCTAGAGTGGTATTGCAAGTTCAAAGTCAGCCTGGGCAAGGTAGAAGTTCTAGAAGAGTAGCCTGGTCTGGAAGACCCATATTTTATAAAAGTCATTAAAGTTGTCTTGTTGATACATAATGCATATGTCCCAATATTTATTCTTTAACGTAAAATCATACTTACATGTCTGTTGCCTAGACATGCATGTATAAATATACAAATACACATCCATAGGCAAGTATAAATAGCCATATGAAATTTATTTCCTCACTATCCATATTCCAGTGTAACAACTAAAATTCAAGTATAGACCAAGACAATATTTACGGTAACTCTAACTCGGCTCCAGTGAAGTTCAGTGCTCCCATACATTGAGTAAGGAGAGTCAGTTTAGAGCGATGCTCCTTTAAAAGGCATGAGGCTTCTCTAGTGATCAACAGTCATAGCAGCGAGAATGTGGCCGCAGCTACAAATGATGACAGGCAGGCACGGCTCAGAGATATTCTGGAAAGTGGATACACCTGGTGAGCTCACTTGTCCCCGGACACCCCAAACACACAACTAATTTCTCTTTCAGTGAAAGCCCTCTTGGGCTCTTCTGAGTCACTCACCACAGAAACTTGGCCATCGTTGGGACATCCCCGTCTTCTGGAAGTGTAATTTGGTTACTCAAAGGCACAAAAAGTTTTCCACGTGGGTGAGAGGGTAATTGTGAAGCCCACCTTCTTCAACGGGACAGCAGCAATTAGACATACTTCGTACTCCAGCTTCCAAGGACCAAGGGGCTCCTTTGTTTTAAGGGAGCATGGATGTTCCTGTACAGGCTTTGGACCTCTTTAAACGCAGTCACCTGCCCCAAGGGCATTGGACATTAGAAAGCCAAAGGATCTCCTTGTTGAGAGGAGCTACTGAATATTTAGTGGCTGTCACACAATAATTTGGCTTTAGTGAAACTTACATTGGCTGTAAATTGATTTTCCTAGGCATCTTTTATATGTTTTTTCCTTATACATGAATATAATAAAATCTAAATTAACAATTTTCTGTTTGTGTGTGGCTCATATGTCCATGTTCATGTACTTTCACAATATGTCAAGCATGAGGACATGAGAACAGAAGCTACAGGAGTCAGTTCTCTCTGACCATCATGTAGGTCTTAAGGATGAAACCCAGGTCATCAGGTTTGTAGGCACTAACTGTGACTTGCCACCCCCATCTTTTATATTTTAAAGTGCTCATGTTAAGCCCATTTTATGATCAATCTCTTTATTAGTTCTGTCCCTAAGCATAGCATGCAGTTTGCATATGCTTCTCTTAAATTCTTTTCTAGCAAGGAACTGTGGCGCCACAGCCTACTGAGTTGAGATCACAAAGGCAGTGGTGAGTTACATTTGCAGTTTCCACTATGTCTTAAGTTCGTATGTGCTACTGACTTGAAAATCTGCAAGAAATACGCAGATTACAGTACTGGTGAACATCCTTCTATCTGTATGGAGCATCCCTGATCTCAGAAAGTCTTACAAAGAAGGAAATTTGGCTCTTCATCCTGTCTGACACCAAAGTTCTCATTTAGCATATATATATATATTGAGAATATGGCATATATTCTCAATAATCTGTTACTCTTTGTGACGGCTGCTGTTTATCTTCCTAGGAAGTTCTCCCTTTTTCACTAAGTTGCCTCCGTCTCTTATTTTTGATTCAAAAGATTATAAACGTCTTGAAGGCAAGGACACTGCTTCCTGGAATTCAATATTTAGTACCACAACCAGAATGCCTTGTTAGGGATAATCTCCAGTCAGCTTGCAGTTCCCTCACTGACGATGTTTTAAATCGTACTGATTAGAACAGTACACACGTTGCTTCTTTCTTCTAGGAAAGACTAAATCATAACCAGGTCCCTTTGGACCTTTAAACGATGGACGGTATGTGGCTCCCTACGCTGGGAACTCTTACTCATCTGAACGCCCTGAGTTAAAAAATGGATTTGCTTCGAGAAGCTGAACTGTATGTTCCCTGCACGAATTATCCTTGTACACAGTCTTCCTCTTTCTTTCAAAATCACCATGTCAGAAAGATGTCTGAAATTCTTTTCCCATGAGCATGCAGGTTGTTTCCCAACCCGATTATTTTAGCCTTAATTAATTTGTATTCTCCTCAACCCATAGGTTCATTTGAGGTTAGATGCTAAAAGTTTAAGTTGGGGACTGGAGTGTCTCTAGTGGGATATCTCTGTGCAGTCATGAGGGTATGAGTTCAGATTTCCAGAAACCATGTTTAAAAAAACAACATGGGCATGCAGTATAAGCCTGCCTCTCTAGTGCTCAGAAGCAGAGACAGGGGATCCCTGAGGCTCAGTCAATTCAGTCAGAGTCAAGGTCAGGCAAAGGTTCTATCTCAAACTATAAAGTGGAGAGAGACTAAAGGAGACATCTGATGCTCTTCAGAACAAACACACACACACACACACACACACACACACACACACACATACACACATACACCCCTAACATATAGTAAATTTAGAATTAGAAATGAAATACACAAACGATAAGATTAAATAAGGCAAGGCCTTTTATAGAACATAACTTCTAAAATGCGTGGGAAATAAGTATATTTGTACTTAGAAGGAAGAGGAAGATTTGAAGCAGATACAGGAATCTGAAGTTCCAGGAAGTGTCCACAGAACACTGACAGTGAGGACAGAGGAAGAGAGTGTGGGGATAGGGAAGAGGCCGGCACAGAGCAGCTGACGTGTTCCAGTCAGAGAGCAGAGTGGAGCACACACAAGCCATCCGACAGATCACTAATAACACAGCTCAACAGAATGAAGACAGGGAAATGCGATTCTCACATCCCCACAAACAATAACGAGAACACAGGCCAGATAATTAAAATAACATTTGGGCGGTTCTTGGCTTGGAAATAGAGGAACCATTCCAAGATTTTTCTAACCCTCGTAATCAAAACTCCAATCTTGGAGGCTATTAAAAAATAACTTCCCCAGTAGCTCAGATGAGGCTGTATAAGAACCTCAAAATTGGTGCTGAAAACGTGGACCCGTCCAAACCCACTGTTAGCAAGATTAACTGTTGTAGCAGAGACACAGACACATCAGGCCAGAAAGACCTCAGAGTACAGCTGTCTCCACCACTGAAGACACACTCTGTGTGTGGTGACCTCTCTGTTCTTGTGTTTAATCTGTATAGTGTGTGTTGATATAAACACCCTTCCCATCTACTGGGATGCCCAGAGGTAACATATCTAAAATGCACCTAGAAAAACTATCATGAGTTATATGATAGAGTTAATAACTGGTAACAATGGATATTATTATTCTTTTCCACATTGAGGGCTCTTTATACAGTAGGGTTAAACATGTCTGTCAACACTCATCCTTCAAACTTGACATATGCAGCTCCCCTTTTCTGTCTACCAAAAGCAACCTGGCCTTTTCAGCCACTAGCATTCTGAGACCTGTTTTTGAGACATAGTTTCTGTGTATAGCTATGGCTGCCCTAGGACTAACTCTGTAGAACAAGCTCACCTCTCAAGCTCAAAGATCTGCTTGCCTCTGCCTCTGAGTGCTGGGATTTAAGACGTGCCATCATGCTTGGCTCTCTGCTATCCTCTGAAGTAACATACTATGTCACATTCACAGGAATGCACGAGACACCTCAATGAGGGGTGCAGTGTTTATGACTATGGTGTCTTCCCATTGCTTGTTGTTTCAAACAGAGTCTCCTATAGCTCACCCTGGTCACTGTGCTGTTATTTAGTTGAAGCTGGACTTGAACATCTGATCCTTCTGCCTCCACCTCTAAGTTCTGGGACTATGGGCATACATCACCATGCCCCGCCATAATTGTGTTTTGAAACACAGTATTATAGTAGGCTAACTGGCAGCTCATATACTTTTCAACAGATAACACAAAACTCAAGACCCCCACCCCTGTGTGGACTCAGTAGGATGGCTAAGCACTGTCAGATGTGAGTTGCCAGCAACTTGAGTCATTGATTTAGCACCAGTGGATTCGTCTGGAAAACAGTTGTTTCCAGCAACACACCACGCCAGTCTTAGCAGTCACAATAGAAGGCCTTTCTTAAGCCAGCGGTTCTCAACCTGTGGATCATGACCCTTTGGGGGCCAAATGACCCTTTCACTGGAGTCACATATCAGATATCTTGAATACCAGATATTTATATTACAATTTACAACAGTAGCAAATTATAGTTATGAAGTAGCAACGGAATGATTTTACAATTGGGAAGTCACCACAATGTGGGAAACTGTATTAAAGGGTCACAGCATTAGGAAGGTTGAAAACCACTGCTTTAGACTGAGCCCACACAGCCCCTATCATGAGCTCACAGGGAGAAACTCTAGTCTACTGATGTGTGCAGATCTCTTCCCTCCAAGAGCCACCTTGACCTTGGAGCCCCTCTACTCCTGGACCTTCCTCAAGCTGTTCTGCTCCATGGTCCCTGTAATTCCTTAAAGGTACAACACAGAACTAGTTAGAAATAAGGTATCTTGCATATAGTATTAGGTAAATTTGGGGACAACTCCAATAATTTTCATAATTCAATGGTATTAGCTCACGTCGACTCTTCTGAAGCCACAGAGGCCCTTCCCTTATAAACATGTGTTTGCCTGTTATAAACATGGCCTGTCAAGCCATCCCGATGAGATGGATTTGAACTCGGATGCTGTCAGTCACCCAGTGCTAACTCAGTCCAATTTGGCAAGCTCTTCAAATGCAACCTTCATCTACCAGCAAGGGGCTCACCCAGTAAGTGGAGAGATATCACAGTCAAAGACAAAACGCTCTGGCAAGATTCTAGATGTTTCCATCTCTGTTGTCTATCTAATCCATGACACCAGAGTTCTTTGGCTTTAATGTCATGGCTTTCGATATCATTGGCCCAAAAGTCACTAATATCTAAAAATCAGCATATCGAATGTATCGATCTCATCATCCAGAAATGTCTAAACAAATGAGAGGGGGTGTGGTTTGAAGATACCAAGGTTCGAAAGCAGAAGTGGGAAAGACCTGAGGGATGAGAGGAACTAAGCAGAGGAGAAACGGGAGGGTTGTGACTCATGTATATGCAAATGCCACCATGAAACCCATTGTGTGTATGCTGACTGAAAAAAAATCAACTTACAGCATGTTTTAATAAGAAGAATAAAAAGAAATGGGACTGGGAAGATGGCTCAGCAGGCGGGGAGATAGCTAAGTTTGATCCACAGAATTCCACATGTGGAAGGAGAGAACCATCTCCTGCAAGCTGTCCTCTGACCACCACACATGCACCATGACATGTCTCCCACATACAGAACATCATGTAATATAGAGTATTTATAAAAGAATGGGAAGGAAGGAAGAAGGGACAGAGGGAGGGAGGGAGGGAGGAGGAGGGAGGGAGGGAGGGAGGAGAAAGGAAGGAAGGAAGGAAGGAAGGAAGGAAGGAAGGAAGGAAGGAAGGAAGGAAGGAAAAAAGAGAGAGAGGGAGGGAAGAAGGGAGAGAGGGAGGGAGGAAGAAAGGAAGGAAGAAGGAAGGGAGGGAGGGAGGGAGGAGGAAGGAAGAAAGGAAGACAATAATAAAGCATATTCTAGGATGTTTCATTTAAAATGAAAACCAAACATAGCTGCCTGTATGTCACCCAGATAAAAACATTAAGTAAACTTTTCATTTCACCAGATGAAAAGTTCATTAAAAAAATATAATAACCCTGTTAGCAACAGGCATCCCAGCAGTAAGAAAAGCCCGCGAGTTGCTTTAAAATATCGTAGATTTCCAAATCATACAGAAAGTAGTCCAAAGGGAAGTTCTCGTCACAGATTCACCTCCTAACAAACTGCGGAAAGCCACTCTTTGCTTGCACCGCATTCCCACCAGCCACCATTGAAGCCGTGGGCATGTACTGAGATGTCGTTATTACAGCATTTCACGGCGGGCAGTCTGCGATGGCGTATTCCCGACAGCAGACTGCGGGCGGGTAAGTCTGTGATGGCGTGTTCCCGACAGCAGACTGCATGCCTCCTTCCAGTAGTCTGAGGATGAGCCAATGGGAGGTAAGCTCCTCGGTGGTAAGAGGTGTGTCTGCCGTGACCGACATCTAGGATGTCTTCAGCATCAGGGTCTCATATCACCTTCTCGTGGCTAAACAAGAGCATCAGCAATAGCCTATATTTGGGGGACACCTTTGACCAATAACCTGAGGAGAGGCACCCCCTGCCCACACTGGAGTGGACAGCCCCATACCCAGAAGTCCAAATTGGAGTCAATGGGTTCTTTTTCCTTTTTTTAAATTTTTTTTTTAAGGACACCTAGTTGGGAGGCATATGGAGGTGGAGTGGATCTGAAAGGGGTTGAAGAGAGGAGATGGGGGTGGATATGACAAAAAAAAATTGTATAAGATTCTCAAGTAATTAATAAAAATATTTCAGAACATATAAATTGTTTATGCGTTTTAAACTCTTCAAAATCTGACATACTCTAAATACCATCAGCTGTTTCTTTCTATTAAAAAAAAAAACAACAATAACAAATAAATGTTGTAAGGTGGTTATAAATAAGAGCTCTTCTCAGGATGGGATAGTCTGTGACTATTCAAGAGAGGTATAGACCACCAGATCGCAAATAGATAACTATTTCCCTAATTGTTCATTGAATATTCCCCATCACCATTTCTTCATTAAGAAGTATGCAAATTAAAACCCTTCGTAATATCCCGCTTTATAAAAGGGTCATTTTAGAGTGACCAAAACCACCTCCTGCGAGGCTGTCATTTTCTGAAGCTCCGTGTCCAAGGGAAGGGCCTTACATGCCTGATCCTGGATCCCATTCAAATGAGTTATCATCATGACTTCTCGAGCCTGCCATACTAGAGAGGCAGACGCCAGAAGATGAGTAACTGTGTGCTCTACCAGGATCCTGGTAGCTAGCATTCTCTCCTGCTGCCAAGGAAGGCAAAGCAAGTCTGCGAGTCAGGGTGACATTAGAAGTCAGTACATTCCCTGCCCAGGAAACAAGATAAGAGCCGGGCTCCCAGCCTTCTCTCGTAGCAGGAATGAGGGACACTTTTATCTCCCAATTAAAACACAGTAGAAAGAAGCAAAATAAGTTGCATTTCCCTGGAGTGAAGCTAAAATATTTGGTTTTGAGCTTGCCAAATTGTCAAAAGATGTAGAATTCAAAAAGAGAAAAATCTATGCAGACAATGAAATAATTCAGCTTCAGTTTAGGCAAGTACAGTTTAAGATGTCTGATTTTATTTAGATTTTGTTTTGTTTTGTTTTATGTTGTTTTAAGTCTGCAATGGGGCTGGAGAGGTGGCTCAGTGGTTAAGAGCACTGGTTGCTTTTCTGGAGGATGCTGGAGGATTCTTAGCACCCACCTGGTGGGCTACAAGCATCTGTAACTCCAGACTAAGAGCGTCTAGTACTTTCTTCTGGACTCCATAGCCACTACTCACAACAGGCATACAATGTATACAAATCTCAAAAAAAATTTACATTGGTTTGAGTTATCTAAATTTATTTACAGATTGATTCCTGCGGCTAGAAAGATGGCTCAGTGGTTTAGATCACTTGCTGCTCTTGCAGAGGACTGCATTCAATGCCCAGCACCCATGTGGTGGCACACAACTATATATAATTCAAGTTCTAGGATATCCAATGCCTCTGGCCTTAACAGGATCACACGTGTACACACATACAGACACACACGCACATGTGTTGCACAGAAAAACATGCAGTCAAAACACCCATATACATAAAATAAAGATATTTTAAAAGTCCTCGATCCTTTATTCTACAGGATTGTTCCCATAGAATAGAAATTTGATCCATTGTTTTATTCATTACAATAAATTGTCAAGTCATCAGATTCAATGTGCGACCAAATCCAATTCAGTGTGTGACCAAAGAGATCGACATCACCCCTGATCTCCAGTTAAATATGATAAACTTTTGCATTTGATTCTGAAAATACTCCATATCTAACCACTTATTCTGTTACAAGTCAGAACCATTGTTATTTTTAAGGCCATCTCATAACCCCAGCCTCTGTTCTCACCTAGCCCCCTTTTAAGTCCACACTCAGTAAATAACCAGATCCAGACGGCTCCAAACACGTCCCCAAGCATGGCGGAGGTATTAGGTCACCGACATTAAGTAGCATTATCATCATATGTAAAATTCCCAAAGTCAAGCCCCTAAATTAACTTTCATCCATTAGGGATTTGAAGGGTTCTTTATTTTTAAAAAATATTCTAGCAGAAACTTAAAGCCAGGGAGAGAGGGGGATGGTAGCAAACCATGCTTCTCTGGTCAATGCACCGTTTGTCTTCTGGGCAAGTTACTAAAGGTCACTCACTCTTCCCGGCAAGTGTTGAAAACAGTTTGCATTGAGGAGCTAACCGAAAGGAACAGTGTGGAAGCCTTCCGGCCTCCCGGGACCTTTGGGTGGTCACTCAGATGTCCACATCTCTTACGGGAGACAGCAGTGATGTCTACACTCAGGGTCTCCACAGCCTGAGTGCTCTTCCCTATGTGTCTCTGATGGTGAAGTGGGAATCCTCTCTTCCTGGAGCCCACAGTGGACGGGTTCAACTCTCAGAGTCCAGGATAAGGTTTCCTATAAGGCTGCAGGGCAGGCTTCCATATAGTGGGCAGGTAGTAAAATCTGTTGGAGTGGGGTGGGATCTGTTTCTACGTTTCTGGGTTTAGATAGCAATTTTCTTTGATGGAAGGATGATGGAGGTCTCTGGAGAGGAAGTAAGGCAACACCACAGGTCTAGGAAGGCTGATGTTTAAGGAGAGCCATCTCTTTTAGAGACTATAAAAATTGAGCAGACACTGACCAGCCAAGCTGAAGAAAAATCTAGAGAAGAGTGTCTGGCCTGTAGAGCAGCCGCCAAGTCTTACAGAGAGTGGCAGGGATACAGCATTTGTGTGTCTTCACCCAGGTTGGGACGAGCTTTTTAGTAAGGCGACTCCTTTTGAGTCATACCCCTCCCCCATACTCATGTCCATAATCCCAGTAACAACTCAGAGGCTCACCAAGATGGACCTTGGTACCCCTGTCTTTTTGGTGGTCTGTTGTGAGCTTCCGATCTGGGTGAGCAGATGGGTGTATATCTTCTCTCCCCAGAAGTCTCACCACAATACTGGAAGTCTGATTAACAATGGTTGGAGACAAAACTGAAGAAAAGTGAGTGCTAAAGGAAGAAGAGTAATGAGAGCCGATTCCACGCGTAATCAAAGTTCCTGGCTGCTTCACAGAAAACCTTCCTATTTCCAATTAGCTTGTAGGAATTCCTACCTACCAGATTATGTAGTAAAACTCCACAGATGCTAACTGAGATGACCATCATCCTGGAGACACCTCTCCAATAGCATTTGACTGTTTTCAGGGGCTCTGTTGGTCATATTTCCAAGGACAGGCACCAGGACATATCTTAGAGCAAAGGGCTCTGTGACATGAGTCGAGATTTGCCTTCATTTACTCTTCCATGTCAGCCGGGCAATGGCTTCTTGCCCCCAGGTACACTGGGGTTTCTGCCTAAGAAAAAGTTCACCCACAAGTCCGTCTAAAACATTTTCCAGTTTTTAATGTGATATGCAAAGACACCTAGTTTTATGTTTCCAAGAACTGTCCATGTAGACACAAGGCAGAGGCAATGCCAGTCAATTTCTCTTGGGCTCATGGAGCATTTCACACACAGTGGAACTGGGAAGCACCAGCATTTCACAGCATGATATGTTTTGTAAAGCCAAACATGTTTTGTAGAGCGCAGAATGGTGTGCTGGGAGGAGTGTCTTAGCAGGCCCATGCAGAGGCATCCCTGCCCACTGAGGTACCAGCCAAATAGGGTCTAGTATAAAATCGAGTTTATTTGGGGGTGTGGGAAGAGGGACTGATAAGGGAGTAGAGGCAGGGGGGACAGAGAAGGACAGAAAGCAAGAGTTAGGGGTGCAGGGAAGGGGGAGAGACAGGCCCAGGAACACATGGAAAGAGATGGGGGAGGGGGAAGGAGAGAGAGGAAGAAAGGAGTCAGAGAGAGAAAAGGGTCAGAGAGAGTAAAGAGAGACCAAACAGTCCCTTTTATAGCAAGTCAGGTCTACCTGGCTGTTGCTAGGTAACTGTTGGGTGGAGTCCAAAAGGAATGCTGCCCTGCTAACAGAGCCAAGTATTAAGATTATACAGGAGGGGCAATTTCTTCATCTGCTATTTCTTCTTTACTTTATTTGCTCTATCAATCAAGATGTATAGTAAGAAAAGCGCTCAGGATCTCCTTGGATTATTATCAAAACTTCTGTGGGCTTCTTAAAGACAACAGGTATTGCTGGGAATTTTGCCCTGTAATTTCACAAAATTGTCTACAAGATGAACACTGCACTCAAATGGAGGGGAAGGAATCATTCAGTTCAGTAGGGCTTTTACGATCATTCTCCTTCTACTTACTATGAAGTAAGTAGTCTGTTGCTTTTTTCCCCTTTCACAGAGAATCTTTTGAAACAGGTATGAAGCCAGTGTGCCCAACTGGGGCTAAAACCCAAACAGACATTTTTTTTTTCTACTTCAGGGGAGAATTCAAGAAAATAAATAAATAACTGGTTGCATGGTCTGCATAGTTTCTCTTGGATTATACTCATGGAAATTCAAGCTCTGTTTAGTGTACACAATCACACTTTTTAAGTGGTGTCACGTGGGCGAGTTTGGAGACCCATGCAAAAGCCCAGAATCTATATTAATATCCGGAGTGGGAACAGGGAAACTCTCTTGTCTCCTCTTCATTGTCTGGTACTCACTTTCCAGGCCTCTTGGGAAACAGGGCACACTTAGGGCGATTTGTGCCTATTTTAACTTCAACATTAGGACCAGGTTTTTAAGACACGGGGCTAAAAATGACATTATTCCTCAAAGAGAACTTTTAGAAGTAACGAGATTCTGAAAGCTACAACAATCAATGTCTTACAGAGTAAGAAAAGCAGAGGTTGACTCTTCCTCTGAAAGTCAACCATGAAAGGCCAATCAGTCAACCCAACCCCAACATAACTCTTCCCCCTCCAGGCCCTGATGCACCCTAGGTGGGGACCACTCACTGGCTTGTGTGAAGGCATTAAACAACGTGGAACTCACAGGTGATTCTGTTGGCTAGCTTGGTGACTGACTGGTGTGAAAGCTATCACAGCTCTGAGTTAGTTCAAGCCCTCACATGAGAATTTCCCCAGTACCTACAACAGGCTTTCTGAGAAGGGCTGAGGCACACTCCCTGAGGGAACCTGGGCCATGGAGCTTCTACTTCTGTTATTCCAATGGACACAGCAGTCCTCACGCTCCTTCACCTGTCCCATGGCACGTGAGTCAGCACGCTTGGTGAGAGACAAAAATCCCATGTCATACAAAGTAAATTACAAGATCTGGGAACTGAACTCCTGAGGTTTCCAAGTGTGAGTCTTATCTCTTAACAGCTGTCACATCCCCTCAACCCAAACTACAGGCTTTGATTGGAGACAAACTTCTCAAAATGAACATGCACAGAAATCCTGTAAAGTATATCACTGACTGGGTGTCTTGCAGAGAAGCTTTAACACCTTCTCAAGTCCAAATCCCGACAAGAAACAACATGAGGGAAGGTGGGTTTTCTTGGCTCATAGTCCAGAAAGATCGAGTCTCTCTAAGGAGGGAAGGCATGGCAGTGGAAGTGTGAACCACTTGGTCTAATTGTACTCCAGTCAGGAATGCTGGTGTTCAGATCACCTCCACCTTTCCTTCAGTCTCTGTCCCCACCCAAGGAATGGCTCCGCCAGCATTTAGTGTGGGCCTTTCCTCTACCAAGAAACCTTTCTGGAAACTTCCAGATGATTGTGATTCCATCCGTGCGTCTGAATCCAGGCATGATGATAAAAAGATTCATCACAGAGAAAAGTCTGAAGGAAAGCAAGGAGGTCTAGATCCTGAGGAGAGGGTGGTAGTGAGGTCTATAGAAACATTGAGTTCTCAGGCAGAGTCCAAGGCACCCAACAGAGAGGTCCAAGTGCAAGCAACACTTTTTCTGCACATGAGGAACTTGGTCATTTTTCTGTTGCTGTGCTAAATACCACAACCAACATTAACATGCAGAGGAGTCAGGTCACAGCCTTCACTGAGAAAGTCAGAGGAGACTCAAGGCAAGAACCTGGCGGCACAGGCTCAAGCAGAGACCATAGAGGAATGCTGCTCACTGACCTGCTCATCACAGCTTGCTCTACCCGCTTTCTTTTACAATGGGACCACCTGTCACAGACTGGGACCTCCCACATCAATCAGGAAATGTGCCACAGACTTGACAGGATTTTCTCAACTGAGGTTCCCTCTCCCCAGATGACTCTAGCTTGTGTTCAAGTGACCAAATAAATAAGAAAATAAAACTAACCAGCACATCTTTCTTTCCCCTGGTGCAAAACCGAAGCTCTTCCATTTCCTGCTGAAGAAATTTGCTGTTTCACACACCTAACACATTAGAGGCGTTATTATTGCCATTGTTTTGAGGTAGACTTGAGCCAGTAAGTCAACACATGTTCCAAATGTCCTCATCAAATTCAGAACCCAAGCTCCTAGTTCCATTGAATTGCTTTGAGCCAATGAAGCATAAAACAGCTTTGGTTAAAGAGATAGCTGCAAGCAAGTAGACATGTGCCTCCAAGGTTTGGTCTCCATGAAATTCTTGAGCTTGCTACAACCCCTCAAATAGAAACAAGCTAGCAGCTGGCTCTACTGTAGGCCTTCCCTGCCCACTAACCCATGTAGTTCAGACTGGGTTAAAAGGACTCCATATCTCAGCTCAAGTGTAATTAGTTGTACAAAGTGTAATTTGTACAACTACCTCAACACCAGGCTGTTCTATTTGTCCTCAATCCCCAAGATCAAAAAGCCTCACCTTTTGTGATGTACAGAAAACAACTATTTCTCCCCAAAGGAAATATTTGGCCTAAATTAATGAAAACACTATACTTCTCTCTCTTGAGAAGTGTAGTAAAACCAGGTTACTACAAAAAAAGTGAAAGGTGGGACCCAGGGTATAAACCACGAGGCCAATAACGATCCCAAAATGATGAGATGTAATCGATTCATGGGTCTAGATGAAGTTACATTGAAAAGTTAATGGCGCAATCTTGTCAAGTATGAATAGAAACAGGCACTCATGATAATGAACACTTAAGGCCGGCTCATCATGGGCAAGTGCGGCTAAACACTCTTAAGGTACCCAAGTTGCCTCACTGTCTACAAGTGATGCGTGTGCATTTTGTTCTTGATACTCATGATGAAAATTGGCCTTTTCTGAAAGAATGGGCTGCTAGATCGCTTAGCCTCAATACTATATGCACTCTCTTCTGCATTTAGTCTTAAGCTGTCGAGTTTTATGTAAGCATTAACAGGTTCTAAGAAATAATGAAAAATTGAAACATATATGAGTGCCTTTGAATGATTTTTATGCCTTGTTTTCTTCAGTAAATGTTTTAATATCTTTATTTCTTCTTTGGATATTTCATACATATAGACAATGTATCTTGATCCTACTGATACCCTTACTGATGTCCCTTCAACCAACTCCCCAGAGCCCCACATCTTCCTCCCAACTCTATGCCTTTTATTTTATAACCCACTGAGTCAACTGAGTTTTGCCTGTGTATACATAAGTGTGAGGCCATCATCCAGCAGGGCATGACAAAGTACAAGTGGCCACCATCCCTGAAGGAAAGTGAGTCTCCAGCTCCCAGCAGTCATCATCTGCTTACAAATCCTTAACAGGGGTGGGAGGGGTGCTGCTCAGGGGACCATTCTCCTTTGAATGATTGGATTTGAATCAGTTTGCTCTTACATAGGTATTCTGGAATTGTATGTGCTGACAATTCTAATTAGAACTAGAATTGTCTAAGGACACTTGTGTTCATTAAATATTTTGATTGCCACAAGCACACCTGATAATATATCATGCCCATTTTCAACATCAGATCCCTTGATTACCCTTTGAAACCAGTTTGGTAAGCAGGCTTAGATTTTGATGATGCCACGAAGAGATATTCTTTCTCTGCTGTGGGTAGGGTGATGGATCCCTGATCCTTCTCTTCTAATGAAGTCGTTAGTTAAAATTAAGTGTCAGAAGTCTTCGACATGGTCAAAGCCAACAACAAGGAAAGTCTGAAAAACTATCAAGGTCAAGAGCAGCCAAAGAAATATGCTATTGAATGAGACATAAGGCTCTGGAGGAGAGAGAGAAGGATATGAAGAAAAATTAAGGAAGTAAGGACAGTATGGAATTCAGCCAATGTGACTGAATCAGTACTTGTTCATAATCAGATGAGCAACAAGCTCCACTACTGTAAGGTGTCATTGACCAGGGAACCTAGATAAGCCACATGGAAAACTTGTCTTCAAGATTATTTGTGAAATAAAGAGCTTGCTCTAAAAAGTCACCATCAGTAATGATGCAACGCCACTAAAAAGTGAAAATACTTGGGTTGATAGCTTCCTCTGCTGTGATGGAAAAGGATGGAAAGGGATGTTACTCTTTAGAAATGATGGCATCCAACTTGCCAGACAAGAAGGACTGACTGGACTGACAGTTACATGACTGCTGTGGGGATAACCAACTGGTTTCTGATTGGATCTGAGACCTGATTCCTAGAAGGGAGTTCATATCTAGTACTGTGACGCTGGTGAAAAGCCTGTGACTGAGGTGTTCATAGACACAGGGTAAACCTACTACTTTTGTTTTGCCAAATGAACACATTGTCACACTCTGTCTATTAATTATTCATGTCTATATCCATAATGTGTTGGTTGTGGCCTGGATCAAAGGAATTTGTCTTTACAGAAAACCTCATGGCTTGTGGTAATGCAAGACTCATGACTGTCCAAGGTACTGAAAAATAGTGGCTGTTAGGTGTTCAGTCTTAAACAGATGTGCAAATCACCCCAAGGCTATGGAACATCACAGAAGAGTAGACAGAAAGAATGTAGGAGCTAGAAAATGGGACGAGGACTATGAAGTAGTGTCCTCTGGTATCCTATGAGCACGGCACTCATGAACTCTAACAGCCACAGTTGCTTTATAGGGCAATGACTGAACCAGTAAACATCCAGTCATCAATGGGAGGGCCTCAGGGTGCTCTATCTTCTCTAGGGCCACTGAGGGGGAGAAGCCATTGTCTTTTGTGTTGTAATCATTGTGGGTTACTCCTGTCTGAGTGGACACTTCACACTCATGCTCAGTAGAGCAGCCCTGGTTAAATGCAGGAGTCCCAGAACAAAGCACACAAAACAAGTAAGATAGAGGTTTTGTGGGAAGAGTGGAATATTGATGGGCATGGGGGTAGGAGAAGGCAAAAGGGTATGGCCAGAATATATTATGGACATATAGGAAATTGTCAGAAAATAAATCAATTTTTGAGAAAGAAAAAAAATGTTATACCAGTATCTCCTACCCATGATGAAGGTTACCTTAAGGATTCTCATCTTTGAAATAGGAAAAACCAGCCAAGCCTATGAGAACAGGCCTACCGTGTTAGCTATGGGATGCTGAGAAGGAACGATCACACATTCAGTGCATGGGCTACAGACTGAGTTCAAGACCCACCTGAGCACCTTAGTGAGACCTTGTCTCAAAGTAAAGCATAAACAGAAGGCTTGGGGTGTAACTAAGGGATGTGTGAAGCACTTGTTCAGCATGTTCACGGTCCAGGTTTCCATCTCTAGTGCTGTATAAAGACTGGAAATTGAAAGAAGTCTATTGCTTACATCACAATGGAGTCTAGAACATATATGAGACTAGGTAGGGAGATAGTTCCGACGCATCCTCCCACAACAGAAGGCTAGGAAAACAGCAAAGAGCATATAGCATCGTTCACAACCTCCCCACACAAACCTTGTTCTTTTTGGTATGTAAGGACAAGTCAGTCATGATTTGTGGGTTTACTGCCCCTAAATTGTACCTGGCAAGACAAGATATTGGGTGTTATCTAATCTAGGCCAGTCAGACAGAAGGACAGCAAATGACACCCTCTAACCTTTCAAAAAATTTCCCTGTATGAACTCAAGTTACCCCTTAGAAACAGCATATAACAGAGAACATGGATAATGATTAACATAGTTTATGGGGAAAGCAGAGGCCTAAGAAGGTTATAAAGTTTATCTAAAGCCATGATATGTAGAAGAGCCTCAATTAAGAATGAGGATCTCACTCTCTGAAAGTCACTTTAACTCTTATCTGAAAATATATTTTCCTGGAAAGAATTGTGGGCTGGAAATACAACTTGGTAGGGGATGGCTTGCCCAGCATGTGTGAGGTTTTGAGTTCTATTCCTAGTATCACCAAAAGAAAGAATGAAGAGAGAGGAGGAAGAAAGGAAAGGAAGGAAGGAAGGAAAGGGAAGGAAGAAGGAAGAGAAAGAAGAAAGAAAGAAAGAAAGAAAGAAAGAAAGAAAGAAAGAAAGAAAGAAAGAAAGAAAGAAAATAGAATTATAATTAAGTATGGCTGCACACGCTTATAATCTCATTATGTGACAAATGGAAGCAGAAGGTCAGAAGTTCAATGCCAGCCTCATTTATATGAGATCTTGTCTGTCTCAAAAAAAGGTACATAAATACTTTAGTGTACAGCATTCTAAGAATTATTATAACAGAAATTTATGGTAATGCAGCTCTAGTGTACCTCCAGTAGCCAAACAGAACCCCCAGTGGAGGGATAGGGACACCAACCCACCTGAAAACCTTTTGACCCAAAATTGTTCCTGTCTTTAAAAGATGGAGCAGAGAGTGAAGAAATGACTGGCCAGTGACATGCCCATTTTGAGACCCATCCCCAGGGCAGCACCACTCTCATACTATTAATGATGCTATGCATGCTATGCTTGCAGATAGGAGCCCAGCATAGCAGCCCCATGAAAAGCTCTACATAGCAGCTGACTGAGACAGATGCAGATACTCACAGACAAACATTATATAGAGGTCAAGGAACTCTGTGGAAGAGTTAGGGGCAGGATTAAAGGCCCTCAAAGAGATGGCAAACCCATAAGAAGACCAACGTGCCAGTTAACCTGGACCCCTGGGAGCTCCCAGAGACTGAGCCCAACCAAAGTGAATTCATGATTGGTTCAAGACCCCTGGCACATATGTAGCAGAGGCTTGCCTTTCTGGCCCAGTGGGAGAGGACAGACACATCTTAATCCTGCATGAAACTTGATGCACCATGGTAGGGGTATACCAGGTGTGGGGGATTCCCTCTCAGAAGTGAATGGGTAGGAATGGAAGTCCCTCCTATAAGGGGAAACTGGAGGGGGTGACATTTTGTGATGTAATATTATATATTACATGTAATATAGAGATCTATATTTACATTTGAAAAAAGAAAAAACTTTGAAAGGTAATTTGACTTGAATCAATTTTATAAAGTTTAATATTACTTATTCTCTTATATAATGTGTGTGTGTGTGTGTCCTCCTATATAGTAGTGTGAGAGATACATGTGCCTATACAATTTCAGTGTCATTGTAAGGGTTGTCATTGTAAGTTCTATCAGTTTTGCTTTTAGAAAGTTATTTAAGGACTGTAACTTGCTGGTAGAGCACTTGACTAAGCACACATCAGGTCCTGGGTTTGAGTCTCCCACAAAACAAAGTCATTTTATTCTCTGGCTCGGTGGAATCACTGTGTGTTATAATCTCCCACTTTCTGCAGGTCTTTCTCCTTAGAAAGGAGCTGAGGTCTGCTGTCTTCAATGAACCACTTCCCTATGGAGTATCACTATCATGGAAGTGACAATAGAAATGGTGATTTAATTGTGCTTCAATTCACAGCAACAAACACATGCCCACATGCCTCCACTTTGGTGGCTTATACAGATATTTGCTATGGGCGTGGCCCAAAAGTAAGCCATGACCCTGGTCTATTCCCAACAGCTCAGGCAAGGGCAGCTGGGCCTGATCAAGTGTCCTCAGACTTGAAGGTCAGATTGGAAGCCTGTGGCTCCTTCTGTCTCTTCCTTCAGTAAGAACTACAAAAGAGACACAGAAGCACACAAAGTATTAAGAAACCTTTTCAGGAGATGCAAGTCATAAAATGGTTCTCACAGGTCCCTCCAGAGAAATCCAGAAGGTTCTAGAAAACAGCATTAACCAACATGAACCAACACCAAATCTAGATGCTGGCTGCTTCTCATCATCAGAGTGAACAAATCTCATTTTAGGATGGTTTCCATCACAGTGACATTTAACATTGACAAGAGGGTTCTGGTTTCAGGTCGAGGGTTGATTTTCAAGTTTCAGAAAATGTCTCCTAACATACACCATCTAAAACTGTCACCTTTTGTGAATAACTACTGAGGAATTGAACCAGAGAAGTGTTTGTTTGAGAAAATAGCCAAAAGGAGCACTAGGATGAGAAGGCTGTGCTGAGTGAGGGACTCGGACCTGAAGGAGAACCCTCATCTGCAGTTAAACTCCTAGAGCCCCTTTGCAGCAAAAGACAAAACAAGCTTTTTGACAAAAACTTAGAAATGTTTCTATTTGATTCTGGTTAGCTTGCAAGTATCATTAAATTCCTGTAGCTGTTTACACGAGAATGAGAATAGATATACGGGAATTCCCACCACTTCATGATCATGAATTACGAATTCAGTTAGTTAATTATGTCACATCGCTCCTAACTATTCAAAAGAGAACACAATTGAATAGTCTAATCTCAAAACCACAATGGAAGACACCAGTCTACAGGCTCCTTCATGGGAGTAACAGTCGTGGGTAGGTGGAATTAGAACTTTGCTGACAACTTCTGCTGTTTCCTAACAATCCCTAGAAGGGAAAACAGCGTACAAGGATGGCTACTGCTTTAATAGCATGGGATTCCTCAAGGCTTGCCCGACCTTGAGCCACAGACCTCCAGCTACGTGGCTCACCTCTGTCCTTCTGTGACTCTGACAGCTTAAAAGACATGATAATTAGTGAAAGTGCCACTCAATTGAAATATCAATTTTAAATTTAAAATTTAAGTATAAAGCTAACACATTCCTCCTGTTTAGCCTCCAAATTACCCTGCTTCACTGCTGCGTCTGACCACATGAAAATTCTAGATTTTCTGGCTGTCTGGCTCAGGGCAACCAAGCTGTGCAATTTCCAGGTAACTTATGTAACGCTACTGGGAGCAGCAATGGAGAAACAAAAGAAATGGACAGAAAGGCCAGAGGGAGTTTTTTTATTTGGCTGGAAAAAGTGTTCAGAACTATTTAAGAGTTGGAAAAGGAGCAATACACCACACCCTCAAAGACCTCCAGTCTGAATTCTATCATTGGTTTTTAACCATGTCTTCTGACCTAAACTTAAGCATCTTCATGAAAATAAAAGCAAAGAACATTCAAAGAATGCACTGGAAAATCCAAGCCTACCAGAGAGCAAACTTCTAAGATGTAACTCAGTCAAAGCACCCGGGCTGGATTTTTTTTTTTCTTTATGTTTTGCTCTCTCTGATACTTGTCCTGCTGGATTCTTCCCAAGGGAGAGGAGCTTACCACCTCCCTACAGTGCTCCAGGCAAGTGCCACAAAGCAGGGGTACCTCAGGACACTGAGCCATCATGGCCGTTAGACTAAACAAAGCTCTTGGAGATGATAGGACCTACATGCTGGCCATCGCAGATACACTAAAGACCTTTCCAGGATGACAGTGCAGGACCTACTTATATCCATATAAACGACACAAGTTACTGCATATGAGCTGAGAGCATGCGAAACTTTTTCATACAGACAATTTTATACTGGAATCAATCGTGAAGGAAAATTAATAAGATATATCTGGATTGTAATTGCCTGCTAAATGACTCTCACTCACCCTGTCCTCAGTATTTCTAAGTGTGTATTTCTCAGACTTCTCGTGTTAAAGGAAGGAAGGAAGGAAGGAAGGAAGGAAGGAAGGAAGGAAGGAAGGAAGGAAGGAAGGAAGGAAAGAAAACAGGTTTTTGTGAGATGTATAAAATAAACCTGGGCTCCTTTGTCTCGTTTTGCTACCACCATTATCCTAAAACCTCAGGAAGGGGATGAATAAGGGCCAAGAATTAACATTACAGAACTTGAGAAGAACCTAGGAAAGCCTCTGCACCAGCAGGGCCTTTGATCTGCACTGAGGAGATATTAGAGTCTTTTGCAAGGTACCAATTCTTACAGTTCAAGATGGACAGCTTCAGTAAAAGCTGATGACAATCAATAAGGTGGAATCCATAAAATGGATCCTACCCGCACCGCAGTGTCCCTGTCTGGAAATGAAGGTTAGGAGAGATGGAATAATATTGCAATGATCAAGTAAGTCTGTGACAGAACTGGAAACAGAACCCAGGCTGCCACACCCACTGGACTCCATCTCTTCTGTCTCTGTCCTATGTGCTTACCCCTGTGCTCAGCCTTCCTAAATATCACGAACACATCTAGCATCATCAAGAACAAGGTGAGACAGCTGGCAGGTAGCTCTGCTTGTCGAGCGCCTAGACACTATTAGGGCTCAAGGCCCAGCACCTGCAAAAGCCTTGTGTGACCCTGTATGCCTGCCATTTTGGTGTTTGGTCAGGAGTTGAGGGTAATCCCCAGCTACAAAGCCTGTCTCAAAACAAAACAGACAAGCCCCAAGGGCAGCATATAATCTGAACTTCCTGTGGCAGTAGAATTCCAAGTCTCTAAAATCATTCACTTTGGAATCCTGATGCTCCACGCATTTCAAAACTTGGCAAATATTTACTGCCCCCTCCTCTCTGTCCCTCTGTAAAGCTGATTAACTCTTACTCAAAATGGCCTTTGACCTTCCACTTAACAGGGACTATGCAAAACATCGATGTGATCTAAATGACCTTCAAAGGAACAAATTCTTATGCTCGTTGTCTGACCCTGTTCCAAGACATTGAAGCAACACCCTTTATGCTGGTTCACGAATCCCTCTGTGACCTGGCACGTTGACCTCTCTGGGGGCAGCGCTCAGCTATGATTCCTTAGCTGGCTGAGCTCCAGATACTTTTCTCTTCTACATGGAATTCATGGAGATAAGTCTCCTGCCTCAATGCCTTTGCTTGCCTCTCTGATCCCTTTACAGCCTGGCAGAATCTTCCAGAAAGATATATCCAACTCCCTTTTCCCTTAGGGACCCAATTGTCTTTCCTCACCCTAAGCATAGTTCAATCATAGTTCTCTGGGTTCAGAACAATATATTATGAGCATAAACTTAGTATCTATAGATTTTTGTTGGCCTCTTATTTCTAGTTCCTCATTCCCAGAGGGCTGTGGGAACACTGTGTCTTCTCCCCTGATCACTGCCCTCACCAATTCCTTGGATGTTTACAGGTGTAGAAAGACTAAATAAGAACTTTAGGACAAATGAACGCTGATGCTATAGGTGTTGGAGAGGAATGTCTTGTATCTCCCAGGCAAAGAAAGTCTCACAAGCCACCAGTATATGATATAGACTTTGAAAGTAATATAGAAATTCAGTCAACATGGATGTTGGGGGGCCTTCAAGAAGAGGGAAAAAAGACTTCTGTGAACAGTTGGGAGCTCCCAAAATTCCTTACACCAAGGCAAAGACTGGTACCGGAATGCCTGAAGTCAGATTTAAGGAAGCCAAAGGTTGCTAACGGTATCTCCAAGAACATTCACTCATACTCTCTAATACATACACCCACCCACACACACTCATACACCCACTCACGCTCAAGCATACACCCACACTGATACACACACACACACACACACACACACACACACACACAAGTCTACCTTTTGGATTTTCAAATATAAATTTCCCAGGAGTCACAGGAAGGAAAGCATCATAAACTTAGTATCATTAGTGTTGGGACAGAAAGCACTGTACTGAGAAGTATCAAGTTGAAAATAATGATGAAACCATCTCCTCTCATATCTGTTCAGAAACCCTTTGCAAAGTAAACACAGATTTTCTTCTGTCAAGCCACCCGGGGTGACTCATCTCTTTGGAAACATGTCTCTGGCATTCTTTCTTCTGGCCTGGAATTCTTGGAGGAAACCAAGCAGATCAGGGCCATGACCAGAGAGAAGTCAGAACCTGATATCCTAGATCCAGCTCTACCACGGACTCTCAACCTGGCAGGAAGCTCTGTCACCAGCCTCTGTGCAAAGCACAGCGTTGCAGCAGTGTTTTATAAATTATACGATCAGTGACTGAGAAGGAACACTTTTTTTTTTTTTCAAAATAATCATGAAGCTACATGTAAACAAATATAAACTTTTAATGGTGTTCTGAGTTATTTCTGGATTTATTTCTTAATCCAAATGAGGACTCTGTGTGTTTGTGTGTGTGTGTGTGTGTGTGTGTGTGTTTCTTTTAATTTGTATGCTCTTTTGTTTTTAATTTTTTTATTAGTTATTTTATTTACATTTCACATGTGATCCCCTTTCCCCTCCTCCCCCCAGGAAGGCCCCCATTCCACCCCCCCCTCCTGCTTCTGTGTGTGTCTTAAAAGTGGTGACATTGTCCTTAAAAGTTCTGAGATAACAAAAACATTGGGGTGGGTTCTCTTCAAAAGACTTGAGGATGTAAACACATGAGAGTTTAAATTAACACTAGTATCAACTGTTTGAATTGAAGAGAAAGAAGCATACGCCAAAAGAGTTTTATCAGAATAAAAAGAAAACAAATCCCACACCCTGACAGCAACACAAAAGCCACACCCCCTTTCCTTGCAGAACAGGCTTTTCTATTGAAGTTCATTTTGACATTTTATTACTTTCCCACATTGAAGAATATTGCCTTTCAAACCCTCCATTTCTCAGCCGGTTGTACCATTATGCCTTCATCCATTGTTGGGAGTTCTTAGCGACCACCTTTCCAATACAGAACGCACAATCTTCGCATTCTCCCCAACAAAAAGAAACCAGCATCCCCACACCTTTTTCACTTTAAATTCACACCCTGCTTTTTTTTTTTTTTAAAGAAAGGAAGAAAAAGATAATCAGAAAGCGTCCAACATGCCAACAAACAGGAAGCAGAAAAGCCGGTTATCTATTTGCTAGACAAGAAACAACTGGAGATGGCTGTATGCAACCCTTCTCCGGCCAAGGCGCCCTCCCCACGTTATGGTCACAGGATGTGCTATGTACCAGAGGCTCCTACAGCCCACGTTCATTCGTCAGAGCTGGGAGGGCGGGCCCACAGCAGCCTCTGATTGATACTGTCTTCCTTACAAATTAGACCATCTCTTTGCTGAAAACAAGCAAGGCCGAGGCTGCTCTGTGATTTTACACACATAAATTAGGGAAGCAGATAAACGCTAACCAGGGCTTGCCACACGAGGGGCAAACTAATTTAATTAATTCATACACAGCACCTCATTAAGAGCAGTTTTCGCACGGAGGTTGTGATCTTGTTGAATCTGCATTATTTCCCACCACGATGCTCACTTGGTTGTTAGGGATGAGTCTCTTGGAAATGGAGGAGATGATACAACTGTGTGCGGTGAAGAACGGGGAGCTGGCTTCTCACCTCCAAACAGGAGCACAGGGCACTCTTAGCTGAGAGTACCTTTTATTATAGGCTGCATTTTGCCTCCACTTTGGTTTGTACTTAAGAGATGTGCTGAAAAGAAAGGGCTCTTCATTGGTATGCTGTCTGTATTAGATGATAGGGCAAATAGAGAAGGAAAACCATGGATTGGCTTATGAAGTTAAGTCGATGGCAAAGACTTGGGCGACTAGGGAGAAGACCTCGATACAGCGCCTACAGATCTTCATAGCTTGGAAGAACATCCCAACTCCCAACAGCTCCTGGGACCCAGGACTAGAAATACAGCTTTTCCCCAGAACCATATTTGTCTGAACACTCTGATTGATTTGTTTAATATTATTTTTTTTCGATTCTAAAACCATCTCAAATCAGTTATTTTTTTCATAAATTCATGGGGCAAGATTTTATCTCTACTGGTAAATACTGCATTCAAGGGAAACCATTAAGAAAAAGAAAACTGGCTGATCCCATGGTGGGGGCAGAGAAAAGAGCGACCCTGGAAAACCTGGCCAGAAAGGAAGGAGGGAGAGAGAGAGAGACACCAAAGGAGGAATCGAACCTAGAGTTCCCAAGGTCAAACGTGAACAGTTTCACTAATGAGTAAGAACACTATTAGCTCATCAGCTGCATGATGCAAATACTCATAGAATTAATGGTGCTTATAGCGTGAATGAAATTGATAGCAGCTATGTGATTTATAGAATTAATGCAATTTACAGAATCAGCCCTCCTTATCGATGGTGGGAATTGATCATTGAATGTGCCTACCCATAAAGGAAGAAGCAAAGACAGAAGCTGCATCAGAGTCTCAGTAACCCCGTCCTATCTCAGTCACTTGACTGTAAGTCTAAGATCTTGTCAAAGCAATTTCTGAAAGAAAAAATAGGCTAAAAAAAGACATGATATGAGGGAGTCTATAGTCAGACCAATGAACAACTCCCGTGGGAAACCACATCTGAATGAAGGGAAATGTAATCAAGACTATCTAACCAGAGTCTTTGACTTGCAGGTTTGTAATTCAAAGTTTCTTCCAACCAAAGAACAGAAAAGAGAACATCTTTACCTCCTCTGGCTCTGGGCTGGTCCTCTCTGCAGCTCTGCCTCCAGTCGACCCCTTAATATAAATCAGTAACTACTCAAATCAACTCAGCCACTTACTTTACAGTCTAATTTTTCTACAGAAATATTTAACCAATCACTGTTTACACTTCAGTAACATCAACACCGCGTTTAAACTAGGACTCTAGACCATCCCAGTGGCTCCACTGTGCCCAGTCTCACAAGACTAAATGCTTTACCTACTTGGTATACACAACCAGCGATCACTTTAGGGTCTCTTAAAATCATGTCTCCAAAATACAGACACAGACATTTAGAGGATGTTCTACGTTATAAGTCACTCAGAAGTCTCCGATTTAAACCAATATCTAATCCAGAGAGTCTGAGCAAACAAGGAGTTATTATCAAAATATGCTTGAAGGAGAATTTAAAATTTTATAACATTCCACAAAAACACAAGGACACACAAACTGAAAGCACGGGTGCATTATTTTCAGAAATCTACCATGTTTTTCAGTCTTGATGGCAAACCCCAAAATAGCTGACAACCACGTAAACAAGCTGAGTTCAAAAACATGCAAAAATCCCTCTTTCTCCCTTGGTGTTTCTGGAGGGTAATGATGTCAACATGAACTCAGATTCTCGCCTCTCTGAAACTGTGGCACTTGCTGCCATGCGTGGTTTAAAAACCCAGCATTCTGAGCCTCGAGCTAATCCAAACAAGGCTTGACTGTGGTGTTTCCAGCCACACTGACTGATCTCACCTTTTCTGTCTCTCATGCTATATGTAAGATAAGATGAAGTGCAGGTCTGGGGTGGGGGTGGGAAATTATCATATGGAATTGCCTGTCAGTGTCAGACTCAAGAGGCCTGGAGCTGAAAGCTGTTCGTGTGGAGAATGGTGCCTTCTATCTAGAGTGAAGAAGGAAGGAATGCAACAGAGAGAGAGAGAGAGAGAGAGAGAGAGAGGAGAGAGATGAGGAGGGAGCCTCTCAGAGGATGGTGATCCAAGTAAAAGAGCAATGTGATAGAAAGTAAAAGTAAAAAGACGACAGTCGGTTCTGTGAACAATTGAAAGTGACTGGCACTTCTTTTGAATATGTCCATATTTAGCCATAAGGTAGACAGACAGCCCTCACTATAAAAACCTGTAAACATGCTCAGAGAACACAGGTGCTCTGAAGACAAAAGCACAGCCCAGTCTCACACTGCTAACTTGGACCACACCTGAGTCAGCCAAGTGGAGAGAAAAGAGAGGTTTTTCTGACTTAATTAGTGCACAGTATCTCAATGCTGTTTGCACGGAAAGAACTTGTTTTAAGTTCTTCCCCAACCCTAACATGTCATACTTGCTTTAAGATTCTATCTCCCTGCAGGGACGAAAAAATAGAGCAGAGACTGAAGGAAAGGCCATCCAGGGACCACCCCACCTGGGGATCCATCCAATCTGCAGACACCAAACCCCAACACTATTGCTGATGCCAAGAAGTGCTTGCAGACAGGAGCCTGGTATGGCTGTCCCCTGAGAGACTCTGCCAGAGCCTGACCAATACAGATGCAGATACTCACAGCCAACCATCAAACTGAGCCTGGGAACCTCAATGGAAGAGCTAGGGGAAAGACTGAAGCAGCTGAAGGAGATTGCAACCCTATAGGAAGAACAATAATACCAACCAACCAGACTACCCAGAGCTCTCAGGGACTAAACCACCAACCAAAGAGTACACATTGGGGGGACCCATGGCTCCAGATACAAATGTAGCAGAGGATGGCCTTATCTGGCATCAATGGGAGGGTAGGCCCTTGGTCCTACAGAGGCTCGATGCCCCAGCATGAGGTGCTGCTAGAGCAGCAAGGCAGGAGTGGATGGGTGGGTGGGGGAGCACTCTCATAGAGGCAAAGGGGAGGGGAGAGATTGAAGGGGTTGCAGAGGAAAAACTGGAAAGGCGGACATTTGAAATGTAAATAAATAAAATAACCACTCTTAAAAAAAAAAAAAAAGATTCTGTCTCCCACCAGAGCACTGGAAGCTGGAAGGTGTTGGTGAGTGTGTCTTCCAAACATGTTGCACACCCACAGGCATGACCTATTCTCTATCTGAAGTGCATTGACTCCATTTTGTGCTAAGAAATCCATCCGTGCTTATTAAATCTCGGAGTCTGCTAAAGATCCCTGTGAGGGGGGCTCAGTGGTCATAGTACCCATTTTACACGTGAGAAAATGGGGGAGGGGCATCAATCATGCAAAACAATAGTCAACCTTTGCTTGAACTTGGGGAGGTTTCTGATCATCTTAAATCTCTATTATGTTTGCTAGTTTGGGGGATTTCTATATAGTCTCGTTAGGAATGAATGAATGAAGCTCACATATGACACATATAATCAACATTGACTGCCTTAGTCAGGGTTTCTATACCTATACAAACATCATGACCAAGAAGCAAGTTGGGGAGGAAAGGGTTTATTCATTTTACACTCCCACATTGCTGTTCATCACCAAAGGAAGTCAGGACTGGAACTCAAGCAGGTCAGGAAGCAGGAGCTGATGCAGAGGCCATGGAGGGATGTTACTTACTGGTTTGCTTCCCCTGGCTTGCTCAGTTTGCTTTCTTATAGAACCCAGGACTACCAGCCCAGGGATGGCACCACCCACAACAGGCCCTCCCACCCTTGATCACTAATTGAGAAAAGGCCTTACAGGTGGATCTCATGGAGGCATTTCCTCAAGGGAGGCTCCTTTCTCTGTTACAACTCCAGCTTGTGTCAAGTTGACACACAAAAGCAGCCAGTACAGGCATGTATACCACTAGTGGCATGACCCACTGGCTTATCTGCCACAGAAGTCTCCATTGCAGTCCCCAGGTGGCTCTATCAATCACAATTCACTGTTACTAAGTAGTGGCCCTGGCCCTGCCCCCACCTCCATCCCAGTACCCAAGGACATCATTCTCCTTTTCTGGATTCTGAATAGGGTAATGTTCTTCTTACCTATTCTGTTTAAGGTTTTATGGTTAGGTACAACAATATAGGTTACAAGAAAAATAGGGAGTTACTCTTCACTGAAGAGTAGGGTGTCGCTCAAAATAGCTCGGTTCAAGCAGCAAACATGTGAAACCAATTTCTAAGCGTGTGTCTTGTTTCCTGTGCAAATGAAGGGATGTCAAAGCAAGTGAGCAGAAGTCACGAGCTGTCACAAGAGATCTAGCCTGTGTGAAAGGAGGACATAGTGATGAAATTTTACATCCGAGAAATGTCTTCAAAATTCCAACAAGCAGAAACCCGCTTTCTTCCAGTTCTGGCTGTGGAGACTAAAGGCATTCTTCTGAGTATCAGGCACTTTAAGGCTATGAAGAGGACATAACAGTTTTTCTATGGAAAAGAAAAAGTCTAGCAGAGATTTTAAAATACAAGTTCATGGGATCTTTAAGTTCTGAAAACCAGGTCTTCCTCTACTGTGAGGAATGGCTCTCCAGAAGCACATGCAGGAGAAAAACACACTGAAAGTATGTGTTGATCATGTTTTCGATGTCATACAGATCTTCATGAATATATTTTCTTAAATTTTTTATTTAAAATATAATTACATTGTTTCTCCCCTGTTCTCCCTCCTTCCCTGCTCATGTGCCAAACACTCCCTCTCAACTTGATGTCCCTGTCTTTATTATTATTGCTTACACACATGCACACATGCACATCAGCACACACACATGCACACATGCACACACACATGTACTACACACACATGCACACACACATGCACACACACAACATGTACATACACGCACATGCACACACAATGCACATACACATGCACACACACATGCACACACATGCACATGCACACACATGTACATGCACACCATGCACAATGTACATCACACACATGCAAACTTACATGCACCCAGGCACATGCACACACACACAATGCTACACACACACATGCACACACACACACACACACATACCTTTTATTAGCAATCAGGACAACATTTCAAGTCAGTCTTTACTGATCCTTTACTGATGATGTTGTCTTATAGCTGCAGCTGCTATAATAAATCACCAAATACCAGGTGCCTTAAATGATTTAAAAAAAAAAAAAGTGTGCCAAGTCTGGAAGTCCAGATCTGGCTTTGTAGAGGGGGCTTCTCCACACTCCATACTTCCCATGGGGAAACTTCTGGTGTGGAAAGTGAGCTTGTGCCTCTTCTGATAAGGGCACTAACCCTATTGATGGGGGGACCCAACCTTATTCTTTACACCTTCCCAAGGGCTCCATCTCCAAACTCCATGAAATGGGAATCAGGGTTTCAACACCTGAGTGAGGTCACACACTCGAGCAAGGTCACACAGACACATGCTGCCCTGGAGCCATACTGCTTATAACACATCTCTATATAAACCATCCTGTACATCCCATGTCATCGCACTTATATAAGAACCGGAAAGTAAACACGTTCTGACAAATCATGGGTAGTCAGATGGCCTGAGCGAGAAAGCACAACGCTTCTAGGTATGCTGTCACTGCTGTTGCCCAAGTCATCTATGATGAAGTGAAGTTCCGGTATAAGACTCGGTACTTCCAGTACTCAGGCAGACTTGGTGGGTGAGGTACAGAGACATTCCCACAAGGGAGTTAGGCAGTGTTTAATGTTGCTTACCGATTAACAGCAGAAGGAATCTATTCATCTGAGCAAATGAAAGGATGGAAATGGAGTCCTGGAGAATGAAAAATTAGGAGATCATCAAAGGCACTAGCACTAACTAGCCTTCCCTCCCACTCTCCATTGTGCCATGTGTTCCCGGGTAGTAGATGGCCTGAGCCGAGAAAGCACAACAATTCTATGTATGCAGTGTGTCTGCACGCATGCCTCCATAGAATGCATGCGGAGATCCGGGAGCTACTTTCTGGAGTTGGTCTCTCCATCATACGGTTCCTGGTTCAAACTCAGGTCATCAAGCAAGTGCTTTTGTGTCATCACAGCTATCTTGATGGCCCCCAAACCATTTCCCGCCCCCAGGAAAGTTCCACCCAGTAATTGTAACAGAAATAATAAAATTATCATTGACACATGTTACAACCTTAGGTGAAATGATAGATTTGGGTGACGGTCATCAATGGATTCAACCAGAGCTGCACAGTGAGACTGATGATAGCTATGTACAGAGTTAGGCTGTTACCCAGGGAACCAGCAGGTCAATGTAAACACCCAGGTGGAAGAAACAGAAGGAGGAGAAAGAGGACTGGAGGAGGAAGAGAAATGGGGAAGGAAAGACCAGGGAGGGTGGGTTGAACTTAACCAAACCTTGAAGAGAATTTCTATTTCTAGGTAATAGAGTAGGTACAAAAACAAGCTACTGCCATAAGGAGACAAAGACTTCGGAGCATGCGATGCTGCCCCGACCTAGTGACCTAGTTCTGCAACAAGTGGGTGGGGCCAATAAAAGAAAGAGAGGAGTCCTGTACCTGAGCAACAAAATCAGGCAAAGCTGGTATATGAAACATGGAAGCCTTTCCTTCAGAATCAGAATGAGCTCATGGAATGGTCACTGCCAATGAGAAGTCTGAAAGGACACTGATATGCATGAAAATTACCATTGTCTTGAGGATCAGCTAATAAAATGGAGTGGACATTATATGATGCCCCAAATTTACTTTAAATAACTCAAGAAGAAAAAGAAAGAAAGAAAGAAAGAAAGAAAAAGAAAGAAAGAAAGAAAGAAAGAAGAAAGAAAGAAAGGTGAACAGAGATGAATAAATCAAAGTTTAATCAGCCTGTCGTCTTTGTTTACTGCAGCACTGTTCACCAAATCCTAGAAGTGGAACCAACCTAGATGCCCATCAGCAGACAGACGGATAAAGAAATGGTCACACACACACACCACACACACACACACACACACACACATGGTGGAATTTCATTCATTTATAAGAAAATCAAAATCATAATATTTTCAAGAAAAATTGGTGGAAGCAAAGGTCATTATGTTAAGTGAAATAAGCCAGATTTAAAAAAACAGCATGGTGCCACATGCCCTTAATCCCAGCATTCACATGGCAGAGGCAGGGGGATTTTCATTAGTTACAAAGTCTGGTCTACAGAATGAGTTCCAGGACAGCCAGAGCTGTGCAGAGAGACACTCTTCTCCAAAAGCCAAAAACTAACTAACCAACCAAACAAAAGACCATGGCATGTTTTATCTTATATTTGGTGCCTAAATTTAAGATCAATGTATGTAGTATGTGTTTGTTCATGCCTGTTGTAAAACACGGATTGAAGTGGGATTATGAAGAAGAGATGTATGAAAATTTTCCTAATTATTTTAAGTTTTGCCAGGTGATTCAGAGCAGGCAGCCATGAGTAGAGGCATGCTGTCCCAGTTAAAGGAAACGGTACAAGCCAGTCCTCGGATGTGAGCCTGGATGATGCTGTCAGGAGCAGCAGCACGCATTTAGGTAGAGAGGGCAGACACGGGAGCTAGGGCCAGGGCGCAGAACCTTGGTGTGCTCCACTCCAGAGTTCGGGAAAGCTAGAGGCTTTATGTGGAGATGGATAGGCCCACCTTCCCCCATCCACTCTATAAGCCATCACAGAGGTAGCAGTCCTGAAGTAAGCACTTTCAAAATGAAGCCCAGATGGGAGTCTAACAGCAATGGTCAGAGGCTAAACCAAGGCAGAGGAGGGCAGGAGGTGGTGCGAAGGGGCTGGAGCTCGCTCACTGGGAAAGAAGCAAGAGTAGACTTAGAGTGGGCATTTGACTTTCTGGAGGACTCACTACGTGGCCTGACCTTGAGAAAAGGAATTCAGGAAGAAAAGAACTTCAGGCTGGGCGGGGCTTGGGAGAACTGCCAATCAAGTCCACATTAAGCGTGTTGAGGTTTCCACCGGACAGCCAGTGTGATCCGGGCATCCACCACAACTACAGCTATAGAGTCCAAGAACACTCAAACGGAGACAGAAGCAGAAGCATCAGAACGCCAGTGTGAGCCCTTGCTGCATGTCTCAGGTGCCTGTCGTTATCCAGGGACTACCATGGTGTGGGACTCATGATAAATACTGCCGAAATGCTGAGGTTACCCACAGAGAGTGTCATGAGTGCAAGGAACCGAGGGCTGACCTCCAGGAGGCTCGGCATGAAGAAGAGGGAGCCCAAGGAGGCCTCTGAATGAAACCCATTGTCAGTCACGAAGCTCGGAGGAAGGGAGGAGACCACGTGACCATAGAGCCTCTGAGAACAGAGAGATTCAAGAAAAGATGAGCAGCTGTCCCTGTCAAATATAGAAAACGAGAAAAAGCAAAGTTAGGAAATGGCCCGTTCATTGGCCAACACTGGGTACCTGGTGATCTTGGCCTTTCTACCAGATCTCCGAAGCAAATGACCTACTTTTCTCACCTAAAAATAAAGATAAGCAGCCCCACAATGCCAGTATTCGTGTGACCGTGACCATGTCATTTAACCTTTCTATTCTTTCCAGGTCTTAAAATGAAGCGTGTGAACTGTATTGTTCTGAAAGGTTACACTCAATTCTAAAATCCCACAAGGGCCAATCCTTTGGTTTAAAGCGTTCCGAAGATAGTATGCACCAGGCATACTTTGAGCTCCGTTGCATTTTTGTAGAACTTTAGGTGTACTTTCTTCCTCTTGTTTTGCCTACTTTTTCCTCTCCCCTCTCATCCCCCTCTACCTACAGTGCTCCCTAAATTCTTATCTGAACACAAATGACCAAGACGATTTTGTCAATGACAATAAAAAGCACAGGCAGGGCTTGTTAAGGCCACTCAATTCCTTGCAAGGACACAGGCCTTGGGTTCCATCCCTCAGAACCCACATTGAAAAAAAGCTGAGCATGAAGTCTCCTTGCTTGTAATCTCAGCACTAAGAAGACAGAACGAGATGGGACTCTGGGCTCACTGGTCAGTTTATCTGATCCAGTTTGGCAATGTCTAGACCAATGAAGGAACCTTGTGTTAGAAAAATTAATAATATAATAATAATAATGATAGTTATGATTATTAATAAGCAGAAAGTGATGGAGCTAAGGAGATAGCTGTGTGAGGGGCAAAGGTGTCTGGCCCTAAGCCTGAAGACCTGAGCTGCATCTCTGAGATCCATGTGGTAGAAGGAGAGACTTCCACATACTTGCTCTCTGACCGATACATATGTATTACACACAGAGACACACACAACACACACACACAGATATAACAAGTAATAACAATAAAACATAATGTAAGTGGTGTATGAGAAGCAACAGCAGAGTTTGTCCTCTGGCCTCCACATGAATGCCCATGACCACAAATGTACATGCATACCCATGTGCAATCACATGCGTGCATGAGATTACATGAATATACAAAAAGGGAGTGATGTTGTTAGCCTAGAATGTTTTTATAGCATGTAAATAATACTAATAAATGAATTTGTAGGTTTTTTGGGGTATGAGTCAATAACATGCCAGGAACCCAGTAGGTAGCCACGAAAGCGTGCAGCATTGGCATCCAAACCAGTGAGAAATTAGAAGTCACTCTAGCAATTTTGGCTTCATCCACACCTAGTACTGAAATCCTATGGCCCATCATGTGACCCTGTGACCAGATCTCAGTCCACAGACACAAGGCTGAGCCATGACCCCAGCCCTTCTGACGTTTGTATAGTGATAAATGCCAAGGATACTGACCACAAATTTTAGTACAAAAAAAAATATCTAATTGCTTTTTCACTCCGTGTGTATTAATGAATGCAGAAACCACCCTAAAAGTAAATAAAAAAAAGAGTCAATGGAGCAGGAAGAAATGATTCAGTCAGACTGAAACTTGTTGGGATTAACTTTGTCAAGTTAATCTCCCCACAATCAGGCAATTTCCAGAAACAAATGTCTGGAGTTTCGCTCAGAAGAGATGCTTGTTCCTCTTGCTGTCCGACATCAGTGTGCAGTATTAGTTTGTAATGGGAGCCATTACAAACATAGTATGAAGACATGTCATGAGAGGCCGATCCTGACCTGCATGACAGACCAGAGCAGCACAGGTCAGCTACCGAGACGACAGCGTGCCCATGGCAGGAGTTTGCGAGGGAGGTCTGTTTCTCTATGACTCAATCAAATGGTTCCAATTTTCAAATGTTCAGTGATCTTAAAAAGAGTCATGGCCTTAAAGGCTGATTAAGACAAATTAAATTAAACACCTCAAGGAGGGGTCAGGAAGTGAGAAGCCAGGCAGGAAGTAAAGGCCAGGCAGATAAGCAAATAATAGGCAGAGCCTTGGCACCAGCTGGCCTGTTACGTGTGATCAGAAACACATGTGTATGTGTCCTGACGATTCATTCCTGGCTCATGGCCCTGAACTTCTCATACTGCTCAGGACTTAAAATCCTCAGGAGATTCTGATGAAGAGGTAGCTCAAACCAGTCTATGGCACAAGAAGAGAGGCTTGAAGAACAGGGGACACAAGTCAGATGCCAGTATGATCATCTAGGACAAGTAAACTATTTTACACAGGGAACTCAAGAAGAAGAGTGACCCCCGCCCCAAGAAACAAGTGTCCACAGGAAGGTCCCTTCCTAGAAGAGGAATGAAGACAGAGAAGCCCGGGACATCATTGACATAAGCACACTCTCTTTCCAAGTCACACGGGTCATCCGTCCCTCCCCTTCCATTCTCCCACCAAAAAGCAAATTCCCACAGCATCTTATTGCACCAGGCTTGGCTAGCTTACTGTACCTAACTTGTCAGAACTGCCCCAACCCACTCCCACCTCTTAAGTCATACAAGTCAAAAAAACAAAAACAAAAAACAAAAAGAAACTTTCCATTTGCAGTTTCATTTTCAAATATTCTGTCACTTTTAAATTCACATGCTCTTTAAATTTCTAAATTAAAGCTGCATTCTGGTAATGCCTTAAATATCACGTCTTCACTTCTCACCTCAATGCCAAAGGTCTGAGATAACGTTAAATTTCTATGCCAACTTACATGCTGCCAATAGGGGCTGCTGAGGGGGGCGTGAGGCAGGAACATCTTATCAGCTCGTATTGTATCAATCTGACTACTTCTAAAATGTGAAATTTTATAAAACATTTATTAGCTCGATTTTCAAACACTCAGAGAGAGAATCCCATAGCTCTTTGCTGACATCTGCACACAGAGGCTCTGCTGCTTCCCGCTCAGACTTTAGTGAACCTGATAGCCATGTGGGAATCTGCATAATTAAAAAAAATCACTGGAATATGTTTTAAAAGGGTGATATATCTTCCATATTAAACCAACATTACCTTAATTATTGTTTAAAACAATGAACCAAACCTACTTGACTCTATACTCCAACCACAAGGGGGTAGACAGCATAATCAAACGACAATTTTAAATCCTTAAAGGCAGGGCAGCAAACACTTTGAGCAGAATGCCCAGCATCTCAGACAGAGGCTGCAGTCTGAATTAACTCCTGGTGAGTGACGCTTACTTGTTTTTTAATAATTATATGCTATACTCACTGAGCAGAGAAGGTCTTCAGTGTGCCCAGTTTAAAGAGCCGTTCTAAAACACAGGTGCAACTACTGGATGGGATACTACATAAACCGATGGAAGTTTCGGAGATGTGGAGAGACTCTAAATCCTCTCTGAAACAAAGCTCAGAATCCACCTCCATCCAGTCTGTCTGCACAGGTAGAGTTCAGCAACTCCCTTTTCATTTATTTCTGGATGTCAGTGTTTAATAAGACTGCAAAATACTTAAGACTTAAAGATAACACCTTTAGCTTTGTAGAAATGGTGGGTATGCGTGCACCTTCTTTTGCCTCCTGAATTTTGCTTGTCAAGTATTTAAAAGAAGACCCAGAGAGGATAGAACTGGAAAGAGTGGTGACGTCACTGGCAGTTAGAGGAGACAGATCTTTGCAGTACCACCAACTACACAGAAGGACTTTAGTGAGTGCTAAGTCATGTTCTAGAACTCAGTTCCTGAACGACAAAACCAAGGACTTCTGGTTAGTTTAACACTTAGGTTAATTCAAAAGCTGAAGAATTACATCTGAAGCAAGTAGAATCTATTTATACGATGACTATACAATCCATCCAGTCCTGTGGAAATGCAATTTAAAAACACATACTCCAAGGAGGTCTTATCAGATTAATCTGAACATTAGTACCAGCTCTGCTGTCAGATCCTGAGGAATCAGACGTGGCTTCCTCTCACAGATGGACTGTCAATATTTAACTCCATACAGGGTCAGAGTCTTGTGTGTAGACTGGTAAGTTTTGCTTCCTATCAAAGGAAAGGCTGAACACCCCACAGCAGTGTGAATAAGTAGGGACTGATTTATGTCTGCTCTTTACAGCAACATACAGGTTGGGTTTGCCATGGTATGTTACCGTCATGGTAAGTTACACACTTTTGTGCTTATCTCAGAAGATCATAGAATGGTTTGGAGGAGAAAAGCTCAGAGCCACTTCCCATTGTGGCTTTAATTAGTCTTCAAAACTGCCTGTGTGTTTGATCTGTCTGGAAACACACACACACATATACACTCACTCACAAGCACGCTATTTTCCCCCAAAGCTAATTCCCCTTATCTCCTCAATTTGTCATGACAAGTTTGTGAAATTATAGAACTATACAATTTTAAAGATAGGAAACCTTAAGAGATTTTTCTAATGTAATTCTGATTCTGATAGAAACCTCCTGCTTTCTATAGTAAGCCTCTCATACACTGATTATTTTTTTCTTTACAGTTTTACATTTCATTGTGGTAAATGATGGTTTAATTTCTGTCTGCCATCTGAAGGCAGCACAGAGGAGGCTTCCTGTCTCTCCCACATTCCTGATTTTCAAATATATCCAGCCCTCTGGACCTAATTGAGTCCAATGTTTCAACAATTAGCCAGGAGCTTCTTTCAGAAACCCCAGCCAGCCAGTGGCTTTTAAACGTTTAAATTACATTTTCATTTTTCCCAGGGACCCCTCTCGAGACGGTTGCCCTCATTTGGGCATTATATACTATTACATTTACTTGAACATTGAATCCTTATATTTTGTTAAATATAGAAATTAGCCTGTTGAGATATAAACTTAAAGGTGGATATAGTTTACTTTGCATTGCTGTGATAAAACACCAGGACCAAAAGCAACTTGGGGAGGAAAGGGCTTTCTTGGCTTACAAGTCTTGATCACAGTCTATCATGACGGGAAGTCAGGGCAGGAACTCGAGGCAGGAACTGAAGTAGAATCCATGGCAGAAGGCCCAGGGATGGGACTATCCACAGTAGGATGGCTCTTCCTACTCAGTCAAAGAAATGAACACCCCCCACCCAACACTTGTCTGTAGGGAAATCTGAGGGTGAAATTTCCTCAATTGAGTTTCCCTCTTCCCTCTTAGATATGTCTAAGTTTGTGTCAAGTTGACAAAACCAACCAGTTGAAGTTGTCAACAGTTAATGATAGGACTAAGGCCAGAGCCCACATTACCATTAATTGATTAATCCATTATCTGTGAGTTCAATTGTTCAGTCTGCCAAAAATCTACCTTAATATCTCATGCTATCATTTATTCCAAATCTTCCCCACTGATGGAGAAAGTTTGACAAATATCTAAACACTAGCAAGATAACTAACTCATGGCTCTGTCATGTTATTTCAGTACAATAGGAATTTGCTTCATCTCTATTTCAAAGACAACATGGCATATAAGTTAAAAATGTGGATACTGCAGCTGTAACTTCTTCTTGGATCCCCAAAGGGATCCAAGTCCCTGACAGAGATACATGCACATGTGCAGTTGCTGTTGTACCAGTCATAGCAGCCCAGAAATGGGATGGGCCTAGATACTCATCAACATGCAAACACATGAAGAAAGTGTGGGACATGCACCCGAGGGAATGTTTGCAGCCATAAAGTAAAAGCATGACATTCAAGGGGAGAGAGAGAGAGAGCCAGAAATAATTGCGCTAAGGGAAATAAGCCAGACTCGGAAACTGCACGTTTTTTAGTTCACAAAAGTAAAAATGTACCCAAGAAAGGAAGGGGTAAGGAAGATAAAGAAATACATGTGATAGGAAGCCAAGGGGTCACTATTTGGCGAGGGGCAGTGACCAACAAGAGAATGGTAAGAGGGCAGGAAGGGAACTATAAGAGGGGAGTCAATAAGAACAAATTATTATAAAAAAATGCCACAGTGAAATGCATTACCAATGAAACACGATACCCTAAAATGGCAATTAAGAAAAACTGAGTGTTCCTAGTTCAGATCCTGCTTCTAGCACATATGACTTACAGGATCTCTGACAAAAGACTTATTGTTTTGAATCACAGGACTGTGATGATCAAGATGTTGGATGGATGCCAGGACTGGAAAGGCTAAAGGAGTCTATATACATAAAGTGTTTAGAAGCTTGCATACAAGAATGCTAACTTTACTGGTAGCTGTTACGATTACATCTTTAGTCGGCTGAGATTTTGATCATCCCCTCGTATTGGCTGAGGCAGTCAAGAATACTGAATGAGAACTCAGGAAATCATTGTTTTCGTCCCAATTCTGCTACAGTTTCTCTCAAGAGACCTTGCAGCCATTTACACAAATGACTTACTGGTTTGTTCATAGACCGGAGCATCTCTTGCAGCAGACACTGATTGATACAGAAATACACAACTAGTCAGTGTACAAGCAGAGTAAGACTTTGCAATGATCAACTCTAAGTAGGACATGCATATCATACCCTTCCCCAGAGCCAGAGGTGGGAAGCTATTTTCTGCACACAGCAGGACAGTTACACGTATGACAACATACATAACACCTGCAACAAGCTCCAGCCAGACAAAACCCTGTGTGGAAGAGAGATGGATACATTGTCCTGTCCCTAGAGAAGAGATATGAGCATTTGGTAGCTGCGGGGAGAGGAAAGGTCAGTCTTCCTTTACTATTTCCCCTTGCAGGTCTACCACGCTCCAGGACAGGTCCTGTTCTCCAGAGTATTTGGGAAACACGAATTGGACTCCTTGGGTTTTCGAGACAGGAAGATGGGGATGGGAAAAGTGAGAACAGGATATTGGCAAAGAAAAACAGAGTATTCTAAAAAGCCTAAATGGGGTTATCCGGTAGAGTAGGCTAATCCATCCATTAAAATCTACCAGTGCCAAGTTCTCATCAAACTCTAACCAGCTCTTTATAAACACAGAACATCTGCTGCCCTATTGATCCAGGGGCACCAAGGTTACATTTCACAATACTCAAAAACCACAGGGCTGGTCTATATATCTTTTTCTGGAATTTCCTTACAATTCTGATGAACAGCTTCCCACTTCCACCCATAAAGCTTGTAGCGATGTCCTGGCGAGCTCAGCCCACACTAGCCTGTTGCTGTAAGCTTAAGTGTGTAGTTAAGACACAGTCCTGACGCCCTTGTTTATCTTGGGTGGGGAATGTGACCCCAGTGTATAAACTGGGTATCTGTGCTCTGGTTGGCTCCTCTATTACATGATAAAAACACTGACTAAAAGCAGGTTGAAAGACACAACGGTGTATCTGATTTACACGTTATGGACTATCCCGGATGAGAGCCAAGACAGGAACCTGGAGGCAGGAACTGTAGTGCTGGATTCTACTTCCTACTTTGGAGACAAAAGCAAGACTGTGGAGCCTCAGTAGCCATGTCTATTCAATATTAAATTCCAAGGTTATCACAGAAGATTTACGGGGCTTGGGGTAACATCAATGTTTAAACCTGACCAAACAATAGCAGCTGAACAGGTCCATCCAAATATTTGCAATTCTACATTTGTTTTTCTGTTATAGCTCCTATAGGTTTAAACTTAACCTCCTACAAGTAGTTAAACTTAAACTCGTGTGTGTGTGATTTTTTAATATTTTTGTTATTTATCTTTTTAGACAGGGAGTTATGTAGCCAGGATGACCTGGAACTCGTTATGTTAGGGAGCATGTACCACCATACCTGGTTTATGTGGTTCTGGGATTCAAGCCCATGACTTCATGAGTTTGCAAACTAGGCAAGCATTCTACCAACTGAGATCACCCCAGCCCCACGACCCCATTACGTTTTACAAATAAGACAATTAAGCAATGAAAGGGTCTCTTCGTGAACAGTTGTGGTGTGGATAGGGATGGATGGTTATGATTGATTACTTCTTGTTTCCCTAGGCAGCCCAGCACCTCAGACCAGGCTAAGCTCTGCCATCCCTGGCCTCTGTGTTTAGTGCTTGCTCCTTCTGATCCTGAGCTTCTCAAAGCCTCCGAGAGCATGTCCCTTTTCCTTAGCTCCCTTTCCTTCCCAGCAGGATCATTCTCAATTATAGAGTCAGAAGTACAACTTCAGAGCATCTCATTCCTCACACGTGGTATTTCTCCTTTATAATCTCTGTGCATGGAATTATAAATCAGGCAACATTCATGCTTAATTGGTATTTTCGATGTAATTTTTTTGTTTCTCCTGCATTCTTTTTGCTTCAGCTTCAAAACATTTAGGCTCCCAATGCTAGGGGAGATAAAAATAATAATACAAATTTGTTCCTTTGTGTCTTTAAAGCTTTCTTATTTTGGTTCTAAGGCTTTAACTCCCTTAGCTAATCTAGAAAATGATTTAAAAAATCACCATACTTAATAAACATTAAGCAAGAAAACAAGAAAATATCCCAAAGAACTTAAATACAATACCTAAACCATACATTAGCTTTCAAAGCAGGGCATCTTATAACTGATCACCCTTAGTGATTTCAATCCTAATGTCTACTTCATGTAGCAAAGATCCTGGCAACTTCCTCCAGTTGAATGACTACAAATATCAAGTTGTATTCTCCTTTTCCTTGAGTCAGGAGGCAACACTATGACAGCCAGTTAATACATTCTAAAAGCATGGAGCAAGAGAAGTGTCCTTAAACAGCACAAATTCTCTCTCTCTCTCTCTCTCTCTCTCTCTCTCTCTCTCTCTCTCACACACACACACACACACACACACACACACACACACACAGAGTTTAGGAAGAGTGTGTGCAAGAAGGTGGCAACAAGAATGGTATGGGGGGAACTCCATGTGGGGGGAACTTCATGTGGGGAACACTCGGTGTGGGGGGAACTCGGTGTGGGGGGAACTTGGTGTGGAGAACCTCAGCACAAAAGAGACGCAGAGACACTCAACACAGTAATCATAGCAGGCCACAGGAAAAGCTAAGCGGCCTCATCAGTCCTGGAGGACGTCAAGGATTCAACCACTTGGGACAATAATCCAAGCCCTTAATGATTACTCTAGGTATTTAACAGCCATTTAAACCTGTCCAAGCATGATATCTAATAGCAACTAAACAGGCCTATCCTAAATTACATAAATAAATAAATAAATAAATAAATAAATAAATAAATAAATAAAACCATACTTCTATGTTTTTACAACCCTCCTCTGTGAAACAGGTATGTAAACTTAGACTCCAGCCAGAATTCTCTCAGCAACACTAAGGCTGTTATTTAAGGAATTCAAAAATGATTAAGAGATGTAATAACTAGAGGTGTAGCTTGGTTGGTAGAGCACCTGCCTAGTACTCAGAAACTCTGAGTTCAGTCCTGTGAACAGCACAGACTGGGTATTACAGCACATACTCGGGAGGAGGAGGAGGGTTAGAGAAGTTCATGACCATCTCTGGTTACATAGAGTTCAAGGCCAGCCTGGGCTACATGTGACCCCCCCCTCTCAAAAAATATTACTAAAAGATACTGTAGTAAATGTGTGTTTGTGTGTATATGTGTATGTGTGAAGTCTTTATTGTGTTAATTATCACTGTTGTCAAGACAAAAATTGCCCCTCTCACCTTTATAAATTACAAGTTGAAAATGCAGTTTGACCACACAGGAGGCAGTGCAGTCCAGCCTTGTGGAGCCCTCATGACGTCAGCGCCTCACAGCCTCCAGATCTGTTTTAGATATCATTTCTCGAACATGAGTTTTACGAACCACAGTTTCAACATATCTGTTTTACAGCAGCTTGGAAAAACCTCTCGTTCTCTGAGAGCCCAAACCCTCCCACAGTTGCATAAGCAGGAAATGTTGTAGAAACGAAGTGATAAGCAACTAAAAAAAAAAAAAGGTAGTTTTTCTTGCCTCCAGAAAGCACAGAGAATCACTTATATCTCAGCCAAATGTATTCAGAATTATTGGCAGCTCGAATTGGCATGATTGACACAAGCCGATAACACTTGAAACAGACCCAGGGCGAAAGAAATCGTTATCATAAGCAGTTCTGTGATCCATTTTCCCCCTCTGTAAAACAGGTAAGAGAATGTTCCCAGTTATCACACATGCTCATTTACATACAGTATCATTTTATGGAATTTTCCAAGGTGTTAATTAAAAGTTTTAATGAATGTTAATCATCTGTCAATTTCATTGGCAATCTCTAGTCAACCATATGCTTCTCTTTTACACCTGTAAGGTTTTTTTTTTCCCCCCAAAACCCATTATTTTAAATTGTTTTACTTCCTTAACATGATATTTGTATTAATATTTAGGAAACACAACTTCCATATCCTATATGGTGATTTCCTATGGTTCTTTTCTGGGTTTTCTGATTTGTTAAGATAAGGGCAGATGTTGGAGGTGCATGCTGGAGGAAATGGAGTAGCCATGACAGAGGAAGGAGAAGGCCCATCTCTCGTCACCTGATTCTCCTGAACATCGTCTCCCCCTGAACCTGGAGCTCATTGTTTTATGGCTAGGTTGCCAGCTAGCCAGTCCCGACAATCCTCCTGTCTCCATCACCTGCAGCACTAGAGTTACAGGAGCACAAGGCCATGCCTTGCTTTTCACATGGCTCTAGGTATCTGACCTCAGATCTTAATGCTTGGATATCAAGTGTCCTCACCCACTGGGCCAGACAACCGCGTGTGCTCATGCACTGTAGCAGTCCCCAAATACCATTTGTTTCTAAGTTCAGTTTTGCTCTGTTTTAGAAAAAAGTTCTTTGTTCTGGTTACATGTCCAGGAGACGAAGGTGAGCTGGAAAACCAAGAGTGTCATAGCATCCAAATGCATTAGAAACCAAATTCCGTCTTGTTAACTCATTAACCTCTGATGTGTTTATATGACTATATTTGATCACGCATTCACTCAAAAGGGCCACACACGAAGTTTCCTTCCAGGTTTTGACCTTGTGAGAGTTAACAGAAGAGCAAGTACTCCACTCCTCTGTTAGGGAATACTCTTCGAAGGAAGTAAGAAAATAATTAAATATTTAGTAAGTTCAAATGGTAATGAGAAGGAAATGAGACAGAGAGAGAGAGAGAGAGAGAGAGAGAGAGAGAGAGAGAGAGAGAGAGAGAGAGGTTGTGTTCTTGGGAGGCAGTGGAATAGATGAAGAAATTTTAGATAGGGTCACCAGGGAATACCTCACTAAGAGAGTGTATTTGAGGGCTGACTTAAAGAGAGTTATCAGTAACAGAAGCATCTAGAAGACACTGTAAGAATGAGATCAGCATGGTGGGAAACACCAGGAGTATCTAAGAAGCATCAGACGTGGATGTGGCCAACTAACAAGAGAAGCCGGTATCCAGCAATGCGATGGAGCAGGCAACAAGAGCCGAGCACTGAGGCTTTGGAGACCACTGCGAGGGTAAAATGACCACTGGATGCTCTGAACAGAGGAGAAATGTGGTCAGTCTGTACTTAAGTGGTCTCTCTGAAAATGTCCATCCAGATTCACTAAGCTCAGCGTTTACTCAAAAGGATCAACCCAATGAAGGCTACTGAAAAACATAAATTACTAAAGTGAAAACAGAGACCTGTGAGGGCAGAGAACAGTGGCTGGTCACATGTGTGGGAGCTCTGAGGACGCTAACCGGGGAGGTGTCAGCAGAACGCTCATAGTTAAGAGAGAATGGAATGATAAATGGGAAGAGCTAGTGGAAAAACCCTGCCAGCCAATTTTAAGACACCTGGCAAAATTATCCTTCAAGTGTGAAGACAGAGTCTTCACAGGTACACAAAAACTGAGGGTACTTCTTACCTGGCCTGCCTTACCAGAGAAATCTCAAGGAATTAGTCATATAGAAAGACTCTCCTACTAAATGTCAACATGAAAATATAGGTTTAACAAGAAAAAGAAATATGTATATATATGCACGTTACTCTACTGAGTATATATATTATATATATATAATAATTTTAACTATATGTTTAGCGATTAATACATGGATATTTTGTTAGTATGCAGTAAACATTATAGTACAGTGCCTTTGCATGCAAATTTAAACTGCTATGGTATTTTAAAGTAGAAGTTGATAGCCAAAGAGATTTTATGCAGGCTTTGAACTAACCACAAAGGAAACACATGTGTGTATTTAAAGTAAAGGGTTAAAAAGCTAGGCAAATCCCTCCAGAAAAACTTCAATTAGAAGAACTCAACCAAGAATAAGAAACAACAAATACTATGTCAATAAAAAGTCTATTTTTATCAATATTCACCTTAATGTGGATAGAGCAAATTCACTAATGAAAAGGCATGCGGTGAATGAATGCATTATTTAAAAGAAGAAGAAGAAGAAGAAGAAGAAGAAGAAGAAGAAGAAGAGAAGAAGAAGAAGAAGAAGAAGAAGAAGAAGAAGAAGAAGAGAATTCAATTACTCAAACCTGCTTGTTACAGGAGATTCACAACTGAACTAAATACACACGGGCTGAAGGTAATGGATGGAAAAAGATTCTTCTTGCAAATGGGGACAAACAAGATAGACTTTGAACTTAAAACTATTGGTAGAGATAAAGTAATTCCACAATGATGCAAGGGGCAGTTCAAAGGGACTATGTCACATTTACAGATACACATGCACCCAACATCCAAAAACCTAACATATAAAGCAAATTTTGACAGACTGAAGGAAAAGTTGACAGTAATTAAAAACCAATAGGAGGAGACTTATTATCTCCTGTCTCAATGAACTCTATACTATTACAGAATACTAGAGACTGGGTCACTTATAAAGAGTAAAGGTTTGTTTCTTATGGATCCACAGCTGCTGGGGCTTGCTTCTGGCTTCACTCACTGTCAGAGAGAGGAACACCAAGTGCAAATAATAGTGAAAGGGAAGGGACTGACTTCACCCTGCTCTAGAACCCCACTTCCAAAGTAACTCCCCTACCCCACTCTGCTGGAGAGGTCAGCAGTTCATAAGAGTAATGTGTTCCTCTTAAAGGGGTCTGATGAAGACTAAATCGCTATTACATGAATCTCAGAGAATATCTGAACCACTGCAGCCCACACATAACAAGAAACAAAATACCCAGGCAGAGAATCAAGGGAGAAAACAGTGGGCTTAAAACCAAATAGACATACAAAGAACTTACCATTCATTCATTCAATTAACAGCACGAAAGATTATTCTCAAACCTAAATATGTCTTAGGTTTGTTTGTTTTTTTTTTTTCTTTTTAAGAAAATCAAATTGATTCCCAGTATTTTCTTTTTATTCTAATAGAAGGAAAATTAAATGAATAACAGAAAAATATGTATGCAAAATTATATGGAAACTCAACAAATATACTCCTGAACACTGGCTCAAACCGGAAGCCACAAGAGGATGTACTATCCTGAGACAGATAGAAACGGAATTACAACATTCCAAAACCTGTGGGAGGAATCAGAAGGAATGATAACAGGGGAATTGAAACTCAAAAACACATTAAAATGAGGGAGACATAATCTTAAATAACCTCGTTTATATTCCATGATCTACAAAAGTATGCTCAGAATTAGCAGATGGAAGCAAAAAATAAAAGGGAAAACAGAAAAAAAGAGTGATTATAAAAAAGAAAAATAATAAACAAAACTAAACATTGGTTGATCTCAAAAGACAAAATTAACAAACCCTTAGCTAGATGAAAAAGAGCAAGAAAAGTGAGTAAAGTCTGGAGTTAAAGAAGAGAGATGCAGACATGAAAAGGATCTCAGAACAATTGTGAACAGCTAGATGTTAACAGGCTGGGGGACAGCAGTGTGTAAACTCCTAGAGATGGAAAAAAATCACAGAGAAACAAAATTTGACTAGACTTAGAACAAGCATGAACATTGGATCAACACACAAAAATTGCCAAAGATAAACCCAGGACCTGATGGCTTCCTTCATGGAGTCTACCACATATCCAGGAGATGGTACTCAATTCCTCTCACACTCTTGATAAATATAGAGGATGAAGACATATTCCCTAATTCATCTAATGGAACAAGCATCACCGGACACCAAAGCCAGCAAAGACAGAAAAGATCGTTAAAGACCAGTACCTTGACAAACATGAATGCAGAATTTCCAATACGATACCAAATTCAATGGCATATTGAGAGGACCATACCCTCATGATCCAGGGAGAGTTATGCCTGGAATGTAAGCCAGTTAATGTAATGCACCAGCTAAAACAACAGGAGCATGCAAATCTCACAGGAGATTTGATAAGATAGAAAGTCTTTTCACAATAAAAGTTCACAACAAACTAGCAAACACTTGGAACTGCTCACATTCAACCTTAGAAAACTTGTTTCCCTCTAAGGTCTCGTCCTAGACAAGGGTGCCTGCCTTGATTGCTTCTTTCCCATGTAACTAGAAATCCCAGCCATAGCAATCAGGCAAGATAAGAAACAAACAGCATCATAATGAGGACCAAAGAAGTTTCATTATCTGTGCTAATGAATAATAGGATACTACGTAGAAAGAACCTCCAATACTCTAAAATTACAACTGGAAAAGTCAACTTGAAAATTGGTTATATGTTGTATTTTCATCCACTAACAATAAACATTGGGAGAACAAAATAAACAACATAATAAAAAGCAAGCTAAAGAGTTTTTGGACTTATTTACCAAAAACTAACATCATTTAGAATACTTTGTTCATCATGAAATGTTTATTTTAATATGCAGTTGCTTCTTCTGTATAGTTTATATACATATGTTTTATAATGGTATGACGACATAGTGATGAAGCCCATTCCTTTGTACTATAGTCTAAAATTAATTTCAGAATGTCGAATGATTAAGTTTTGTAATTCATGAAAGTAATGAAGAAAAAAGACAAAAATTATCAAAAAGGCATTTTACATTGATGAATATTCAAAAGGCAATGTCAAAACTCTATACTATTTAAACTGGTCTTTCAATCCAATGGATTCCATAGAAAAAAATTAATGGTCTATTTTTTTACAGGAGTATTTAAAAAAAACAATTACAAAATTCCTATAGAGCCATAAAGAAGCCCAAATGGCCAAATAAGTCTTGAGAAAAAACAAAGCTAAGGGCAGATAGTTCCTGATTTCAAAATATATTAGAAAGCCATGGAAACAGAATCACACACATGGTCAACCATACCAAGAGAATCCTGGGAAAAGGCAAGCCCTATAAAAATACGACTCTGGGAAAGCTGTATATTCACATGTGAATAATGAAATCACACCTTCATCTCCCTCTGCAAACCAAGGTGGAGCCGAAGACCTAGGAACTGAGACAACAGCTAGAAGGAGATGTAAGGGAAGGCGTCATGACATAGGCCTTGGCAGTGATCTGTTGAGCATGGCAACAAAAGCATAAATAAGAGCAAAAATAGAAAATGGGATTATATCCAACTGAAAAGCACAGGCTGGAAGGGAGACAGTGAGTACATAAAAAGTTAGCCTCCTGAGGGAGAGAACATGCTATGTGCTATGTGCTATAAAGGGTAAAAACCCAATATATACATGTGTGTGTGTGTATATATATGTGTATATACATGTGTATGCATAGGTATGTACATGCACACATACATGTATCTATACATGCAATGTGTGCATTCATATATATATACATACACATGTATATATATTCACATATGTATACACACATGTGTATGTATATATGTGTATATGTGTGCACATGTATGCACATGTGTATATGCATGTCCATATGCATGTGTACATATGTGTATGTGTGTATGTGTATTGATATGTACATTTTTGCATGTGTGTACATGTATATGTATATATATTTGTGTGTACATATATATAAACAACTACCACTCAACAACAGAGAAGCAAAGACAAATAGACATTGTTTTCATGATTAATTATATTTATTTAAATTATGTATATGTGTATGTACTTCTATGCGCAGGTACCTGTGGAAGCTAGAAAAGGGTGTCAGGTCCCCCTGGAGTTGGGTTTACAGGCAGTAATGAGCTGCCCTGTGAGTGCCGAAAACTGATCCCAAGTCCTTTGGAAGAGCAAGTGCGTAAGCACCAAGCCATCTCTGGAGCCCCAAATAGATGTTTTTTTCAAAGAAGAAATACAAATGACAATTAGGTATAGGTAAATATATTCAACACCCACTAATCACCAGGGAAATGTGAATTGAAACCACCTCACAGTCATCCAGATGGCTGTTAAACAAACCCAACAATAACAACAACAACGAAGAGTTGGTAGAAATGCGAGGAACTAGAACCTTTTGGTTTGGAGCTGCCCTCCACAACACTGAGGTGCTTCAAAGGGTTAACAGAGAGTTGAGAGTGGTCACCATGCACAGATAAAGATACTCCCAGGTACTCAGTGCTAAGTGGGATGATCTACACTGCAAGAGTCAGGGATTGTCCAGGACGAGGGAATGGCAGGATTATAAAAGCCCGAGGAAGTGGAGGGCCACTGTGTGAAACACTGCTTTCCACATGACAGGACAGAACGATTGGGTTCTGCACTCACAGCCAGGAAGTGGGGGGCTAGGGGGAATAGCATGCACATGAATGGGGCGGGGCTTATGAAGCCCCACCCCTAGCTGAGGAGGTATTGGTGAGTCATAGGTTCATGGATGGAGAGGAGTTTACAAAGTCCCGCCCCTAGCTGAGGAGCGGCTGGCAAGTCCTAGGAGCTGGAGGATGAAGGGAAGAGGGGCAGCCTCTGGTGAACCACCCATGTTCTGGGAATGGCACCACACCCATGCACACACTACCCACATTAAGTGGACTTGGTAAGCTTTAAAAAAAATAAAAATAAAAGAGGGAGGAGTGTCCATGAGCCGAGAAAGAAACAGTGGGCAACATGAAAAGAATCGGAGGAGAGGGAGTCGAGTGGATTTGACTTTTAAAATACGTCATATACACGCATGAAATTCTCAAACAATAAATTCAAATTTTAAGTTGCCACAAGACACAGCGATCCCATTTCAACATCATGAAGACGTAGCCACTCCACCATGTTTCATGACAGTAATCAGCAGGTAAAACCACCCAAATGGTCTCAGCTGATGAAGAGCTAGTGAAACCGTCGAACAAACACAATGGCTGATTCCGGGCTGCAGAGGGAGAATCTTCATTACACAGCAACAAGAGTGAACATTATTAGTATTTAGTTTAGTGAAATAAGCCAGTCCCAGAAGGGAAAATATGGTGTGATTCTACTTACGTATGTATCAAAACAATCAAGTTCAGGCAATCCAAGAGCGGAATGATGGCTGCCAGAGGCAAGGTGGGATTTGGTAATCAACAGACATTAATTATGAGTTAAGCAAAACAAATAAACTCTAGACGGTTGCCGTACCAGACAATAAAACTTGCCCCTCTGTTCTGTGATAAACACTGACCAAAAGCAGCTTGGGGAGGAGAGGATTTATTTCACTTAACTCTTCCGTATCACACTCCATCGCCGATGGAAATCAAGGCAGAGACTCAAGGCAGGAGCCTAAGCAGAGACAATAGAGCAGTGCGGCTCGCTGGTTTGCTCCCGTGGCCTGCTCAGCCTGCTTTCTTATAGAATCCGGGACCACCAGCCCCGGGGGCTGCATCGCTCACCGTGAGCTTGGCTCTCGCACATCAATCTTAATCAAGAAAATGCCCCACAGAGATGCCTGTTACAGACCCATCTGACGGATTGACAACTTGACAAAAACTAACAATTAACTAATAATTAAACTTATAATTAACAACACTGTATCATACAATATTTGTTAGGAGGGATGTTATGATTTGACTACAAACTCCCCCAAAGGCTCATGTGTTTAGTGTTCTGTCACTCATTGGCGGTTATTTTGGAAGGTGGTGGGAACTTTTAAGAGCCAGGGTCTAGCTGGAAGAAGTGTGTCATTGGGCTGTGACCCATGGCAGTGGCAAGGGTGAGGTGGGAGATGCGGGATAGTGGGGGCATGCAAAGTTTCCCTGACTCTGTGTCTTCCGGTGTTTCCATCACTATGAAGTAAACAGCTGTGCTCTACTGTGGTGCTTTACTGGAACATTCTGTCTCTCCACAGCCTACTATAAATGGAGGCAGTACAGCATGGACTGGAACTTCTGAAAACATGAACCAAATAAACCATTCCTCACATGAATCACGTGGGGTGTGGCTCTGTGAATCTGAGGGTGTGGCTCATGAATCTGGGGGTGTGGCTCAGTGAATCTGGGGGTGTGGCTCAGTTAGTAGAGTGGTTGCTTGGCATGAACAAAATCCTGAGTTTGATCCCTAGCACTGCATAAAAGTTGGCATGGTGGTGCACAGCTTAATCCCAACACTTAGAGGGTAGAGGGTGGGAGGTAAAATAATCCTCAGCAACACAGCAAGTTCAAAGCCAACCTGAGCACCATGAGACACCATCTCCGAACTAGCAAAATAAAAAATAAATAATTTCTTCTTTCTTGAGACTGGTTTTTCTGCAGGTATTTGTCACAGTGGTGGGGAAAGTAGGTAGTAGAGATGAGATACTGTGTTACTTTACTACAACAAAATACTTTTTTAAAGGACAAAAACAATAGTAGCGGACAGAAGGGAAACTGAGAAAATGGATGAGGAGAAAAGATCCCAGAGCAGGAGTCGACCACAGCGACAAGCAACAGGAGGCCTGCGGCTCTAAGAGAAACGTCATCTGCGGCTCTGATGATGAGCACTTCATAGCCTGCATGGGAGATGGCAAAGAAAAAAAAAAAAGGACAGGGAAAACATTACTGAAAACAACTGGTAAGATGGAAGAAGACGGGAGGGTAGGTTGCTGTAGAATATGGACAAACGAAGAAAAGTTGTAATGCAGAGAAAAGCAGGATTAGACTCCTCACGAGCAGAAAGAAGGGCAGACTCCAGGAGTCAAGACTTGAGTGATGGCTCACAGCAAGAGACCTACAGAAACAAAGACAGGATAGGTAACAGCGATACGCTGAAGGTGTCTAGGAGTCCTGCCGTTTTCTTAGAGACAAGGATATGATGAGCTAACGGTGCTGATGAGAGATGTATACCAAGTGTGAGAAGAGAAATGTGGATTCCCCACCCCCACCCTCTGTCCAGAAAAATCCAGGCTGGGTGCCAGTGCCCAGCAATGCTGCCCCATCCCTTGAAAATCTCATTCTCAAGTCAAGGAGCACTTCCTGCCCTGAGCACCCACCGAGACTGATCCCTGGAGCCACGCTTTGCTCTGCCAGGACACTCATTCTCACGCATATGGAATCACTTATTAATTTCTTTCTATCATGTCTACTAGAGGTCAAAGTCCATGGGGACGAGGACTGTGGACACTGTCACAGCTCTTCCTTTAAAGTCCACAAGTACAGAGGACAGCTTCTGGTGTGACCAACTAAGGGACAGCATCTTTCTGTACACTGACTCTACAAGGAGAGAAGAGTTAAGATATCAGAGGTCAGGCAGGAAATGTAAGGAAAGGTAAACATATTTTTGCTGTGGTCACTTGAATAGTTAAACCCCCGCTCTCCCAGTGTCTGCTGAACCTGGCAACAGGAACAAGCCGGGTAGAACCGGGTTTCGCTTTCATTTCTGTTGCTGGGGATAAAATGCCCCCAAGGACAGCAGCTTTGAGGAGGAAGGGTTTATTCTAGTTCACAGCTCCAGGGTACAGTCCATCCCTGGAGGAAAGTCACAGAGGCAGGAGCCTGAGACACATTACACCCAGTCAAGAGCAGCCTAAGATAGCTGGACTCAGGCTGAGGCTCACCCAGACCCTTCCACAGGCCAGGTCCCAGCACCAAGGAAGGGTGCTGCCCTCTTTCAAGCTTGGTCGTCTCCATCAATTAAGGCTACAGAGGCAGATCCCTACAGACACACCCACTGACCATCTGGATAATCCTTCCCAAGTCACTCTGCACTGTATAAAGTTGGCAGCCTTGGTTCTGTCCTGTTAAATGTACCATGGAATCAACAATCCCATCTTTAAAATCTACCAAACACTATTGGGAAAGGAGAATCCCTTCTAAAATTCTTCTGCATTCTATTAGGGAGTTTTAGTTGTTGAGATAATGTGAGGGGCAGGCGAGACAGTTAAGTAAGCAAAGGTGGTCGTAGCACAAGTCCAGCAATGTGAATCTGATCCTCCAAACCCATGTAAAAGTAGCAAAGAAAAAGACTCCAAAAATATAGGCCTCTCATCCTCACATGTATGTGTGGAATGTGGGCATGCACATACAAACATGCATGTATCATACACACAATAAGAGATAAAACTCAAAATTTAAAATATAAGCCAGGAAAAAATTCAGTGTTGATGTTATGACATTCTACCAGAAGTCCCCCAAACCCCATCCCCACCCCACATGCTACACTGGACACAATCTATCCCATGCAATTCTCTGCCCCACAATAGCTAGGAAAGTCAGGAGACCAGTCTGTCAGGCAGGGGAGCCAAACACCTTCCTGATTTTCCCTTCATAGGAGAGCGAATTGCCTCAAGATGTACTCAATGTTAACATCAGTTATTTTAGAAACGGGGAACAAGAAGGTTACATGATTCTTTCAGAGCTCCTCTTCATTATAGATACGTTCTTTGTGGCATTTCAATGCCTGTCACTTGCAAAACATCCATTTACCAAACGCTTCCATCCCCAAACACTTTTGCAAACATGTATCTAGCGATTCTTATTATTTTTGCTACATTTGGGGGCTGAAGACTCCTCAAGTGGGATTTTCATAATTTCAGGTGGGTCTTGGAGTCAGGACTGGGGGGATGCGATGTTAATGTAAACACTGATTAACACCCTTGTTTCTTGGTCTTTTCTCAGGACTTCTCTTACACACGTGGCATAGTTGGCTGTGCTGGGTTTCAGCTGCACCTCCCCTTTTGGAAAATATCAACAGGGATTTTTTTTTTCATGGCTGGAGGTCTTTTCCTCATCTAAATATTAAAGCCTAACAAGTCTTTCAGACTTAGTGGTGCATAATCATACTTGTTAATTAGGAGCCGAGTGATGGCTATTAAAAGTTGAAAGAGTTTCCTGGTGACGGCTACATGTTTCAACATGATCCCAAGCTCTGTCAATAACCACAAGGGGAAAAAGAAAGAAGAAAATGCCTCTCTAGAGCCTTCCATCAGAGAGAAAAGCTAGAGTATCAGATCAGAGGCTAGACACCATAGCATCAAGGGAACCCAGATGGGTGGCCAGGCCTTACAGAGAGTAGAACTAGGGATGAGCCAGCAGAGTTCTAGAACCATCTCTCCTATCAACTGTGTGAGCTCAAACCCACCACAAAGTCCCTGCCTCAGTTTCCTCCCTAGCTTTTCAAGAAGCTCATGGGCTAAAGAATAGTGTCTCAATTCCAGATTCTGCTTCTACCAGACAATTAAAAAATCAATTTTCCAAACAGGTCAAAAAGCCTAGACATTACAATTTGCCTCTTTCAGAAGCCAAGAATTCTGGATTATAGTAGCCGGCAGTGATAAGCCATGTTTCAGTTGTAGGAAACCTGAGCATTTGCATATGCTACCTGCTTTTGTCTGATGACACACGTGTCCCTGACAAGGAAGGAAAGACCTGACAGATGATATCATTTCTCTGAGGTCTGAAGGTGGATTTCATGCCTGACACCCCCCACCCCCAGTATCTCTTCCTTTCACTTGGTGCTATTACTTAGTAGTTCAAGTCTAATTACTAACCTGCGGCCAGTCAACCAAGAAGAAAGAGAAACTAAGTAGCAAGGAGAGAGATGAGACGCCCTCTGAGAAAAGAGATTGTATCTGGCTCCCTGCACTCAGATAATATGTTACTTTTCCATGTTGAACAAACCCCCCAACACACACACACACACACACACACACACACACACACACACACACACCATTTAATTCACTGTGCAACAGAGAGATCAGTCTAAAATAAATTTGTCTTTGGTGACATATTTCCTTAAAACAAATATTAAGCTCAGCTACTGGGGTCTTTGTAGCATGTTATCAAAAAATGAGACATAACTGCTCCATTTATATACCACATGCCTTTTAATGAAGAGGAAAATATACACATCATTCCACAGACCTGATCTAAAATTTATATTTAGATTATTCAAGAAAAGAATTTTTAAAACAGAAGCAGACTCTTCCCAGAGCTCAAGGCTGGAGGTCTGGGCCATGCAGTCAGCGCTAGCTCAGCCTTACCCAGGATTTCACAAAAGCTACACAGAAGCCACTGTGTAGCAACCCTAGAGCAGACCTGGAATCTTTCCCCAGGGGAGACAGTTTGCAAGACAAAGGACAGGCCAGCTGAAAACCCACCAAGTTCTAGTATATGGATGAGATTATAACCCACACACAAAAGTCACCCATCTACCTGGAGCACTGGCTATGCTGCAGCGGAGAAAGCGTGGTCTGTAAAATGCTATCTAGCATCTATTTGGTCTGTTTGAAGTTACAGTTTCAGGAGTGTTTTCCTATAACTGCTCCCATGTGCTTATCCCTAAATCCTGTGAGTGACACACAGTGACAGGTGGGAAACCTCAGTCCCAAATTCAGTGCCCAGAGCATGGGACACTCAGAGGATGGTTTAGATCTTGTCCCTGAAGTGCTGTTTTGGAGCAGCAACATGAAGCAGGGCTACACTATGGTAGGAGGCTCAGGGTGCACATGTTTTTCAAGCCAGTACGAACTAGAAAAAGGGCCAGCAAGAGGGTTCAGTGGGTAAGGGCACGTGAGGCCAAGCCTGATGACATGAGTTCAATCCTCAGAACATCCATGTTAGGAGACACATGACTCTCACAAAGTTGTCCCCTGACTCCACATGTGGTCTGTGGCACATGTGTGCATGTGCCTACACAAGTACGCATACACACACACATACACACACACATGCACTAAATCACTAAATGAATAAACAAAAGTTAATGTATAAAATAGAATTAAAGGATTTATAAAAATATGATTTAAAAGTTTCCTAGGCTGACTGCATGGCCCAGACTTCCAGCCTTGAGTTCCGTGAAGATTCTGCTTGTTTTTAAAATTCTTTTCTTGAATAATCTAAATATAAGTTTTAGATGAGGTCTGTAGAATGATGTATATATTTTCTTCTTCCGCCACTCAAGCGTAAGCTCAAATTTAGAGATTTACAGGCAAAAGGAAGAACGTGAGAGAGGGAGGGAAGAGAGAAGGATCCTGAACTACGTTCATTCCCTTTCTGAATCTCGCATCTGTGAAGCCAGTGTCTAATTATACCAAGCAAAATCTAAGCTCTTAAAAGTTACAAGGGGATCCCTGAAATGTAGTCAGAAATATTAAGAGAGCTGCAGGAACTTGTGAAAGTTGCTGGGATTTTATGGGCTCTGAGAACTTAGCTATAGCAAAGATAGCCCATTGTTTCAGCAATAACCAAAAGTTACTCAACAAAACCCAAATCCAGCTTCATTCAAGTTGGGGGAAACCTTAGCTATCTACTGGAAGCCTTCCATCAAGAAGTAACGTTAATGTGAACTCATTGTCACGTTAGGAAAACAGATGCATCTCTTAACCTTCCCCTAAAAAATAAGAAGGCAGGTTGCTGAGTGAATTGAGTGTTCAAATTATACCAGACAAGATTAGCCCCACAGAATACAGCAGTCCTATACTCCCCTTCACTGACGATGACTCTTCTTGGTAATCTGCTCTTTGTCATAATCAATGTTTTGGTGGGTTTGAGGAAACACTTATTATTGTTTTTTTGTTTTGGGTTTTTTTTTTTTTTGCTTCAGCTTTCTTTTCTTTCTTTTTTTTTTTTTGGGGGGGAGGGGAACATTTAGAGGTTTTGAAAGGGCTAGGAGTTGAAATAGGGTCAGGGTCTGTGTCCCAGGCAGGCCTGGAACTCCAAGCAACCTTCCTGCCTCCACTTCCAAAGTACTCAGATTACAAGAATGAACCACCACAACAGGTTGTCACCTTTTCTTCTGTCTTTCCTTCTGCTTGTCAGTGGAGCATCACAGAGAGAAGCAGAGCAACAGAATGATCGGGACCTGGAGCTGGCAGAGATCTGTCCTCCATCTACAATATCGGAGCTGCTCCATATTCAGCCTGTTATCTAGGATACCGTGCATGGAGGCTGTACACAGCTCTCACTGATGATCATGCAGAAATGATCTATTTGCAAGCAATTGGTCTTGACATCAATCAATCAATCAATCAATAAAAAACGAACTCAAACACAACCAAAGAAGATCCCCTAATAAGTAACTGTTAGGAAATAGAAGCAAATTCTGACTAATAGAATACAGGAAAGATGAGCATATCTAAGAGATCCAGCCTCTGAAAATTACTGATTTATCGGGGAAAAAAATATCTCAAACATATTTGGTTTTGGTTTTGTCTGTCTGTTTGAAGCAAATCTCACCATGTGGCCCTGGCTGGCCTGGAACTCACAGATATCCTCCTGCCTCTGCCTCCCCACACGCTAAGCTTTAAAGCATACTCTACCGAACCCTGCTGAAAATCGAATGTTCTGAAAAGTCCTATGTGCACTCTAATTTGGGAAGAGCGGGCACAGTGATCTACAAATGAGCGCGTTTGCTTGTCACTTATAATGGATGCACATGCAATAGAGAAGTGCAAACACAGCGGTGGGGGCTAACCACACTTAATAAAGGTACAATGGCAAAGTCATGCATTTTAAAGTTATCTGTTCCTTCAGAGAAGTGAATCACGAAGCCATCTGCTCACTGCTGCTCTTGCTTAAATACTTCAGCGGAGCGCCTCCTCCAGGATCTTCTAAGGACACAGCTTCTTAGCATTAACTCCTGCAGATCCTAGCACACAATTGTCTGTCCGTTTTGTTTTACTCACCACACTCTGTCAAAATGTTTGCAAGGATTCTCAAACCCACAGCCGTCAGTCATTCAGAGTCAGGCAACTTGCTCACTGCTGTTGCCCGAAGAGCATGCTTCAGGCTCAACTCCGAGAGTAATTCCCGAGTAGTCTCAGTGCTTTCAGTACTCGTGTCTCAAACTAGAACAGCGTGGAAAACCCTTCCGCAACACGATGACTTTTTAATGTACAGGAAATATTTAGACTGACAATGGAAGTTATGTATCGAGAGGGAAATAAATACTGACTAAAACTTATTAAAACAGGAGCTACTTGGTCCCTCCGCTAAGGACATGTCCCAAACTCATTTCAGACAACCAAGAGGTCTAGAATTTAGTGGAAGCTAGTTCCACATTCTTCTCTGTCCTGCCTGCAAGTCTAACTGCTTATAACTCAATCATGTCTGCAACTATCTAGAATCAAAAGATGAGTGTATTTCTTCCCTAGGTTGCTTCCCAGTTGCTGTGGTACAGCATTGGCCATAAGGAACCAGAGGAAAAGCCTTATCTGGCTTACAGGTTTCAGTCTATCACTAAGGGAAGCAGAAACTGAAGCTTGGCAGGCCCCTGGAGTCGGGACTGGAAGCAGAGACTATGGAGGAGCACTGTTTTGTGGCTTGCTCCTCATGGCTTGCTCAGCCTTCTTTCTTATGCAGGCCCTCTGTCTAAGCACGGTGGGCTTGGTCTTCAAAGCAAGGTTATTTTCTTTTAATTATTGTTTTTGCATTTCTCCTCTCTCTCTCTCTCTCTCTCTCTCTCTCTCTCCTCTCTCTGTGTGTGTGTGTGTGTGTGTGTGTGTGTGTTACACATAGGTGCCCACATGCCATGGTGTGAGTGTGGAGGTCAGAGTACGACTTGCAGGAGTCAGTCTTCTCTTACTACCATGTCAAACCCAAGAACTAAAGTCAATCTCCTCAGGCTCCCTAGCAGGTGTCTGAACTGGGCCAAGATGATTATATCTGTCTCTTTTTTTATTGGTTATTTTATTTATTTACATTTCAAATGTTATCCCCCTTCCCAGTTTCCCCTGTGCAACCCCCTATCCCATCCCCCTCCTTCCTGTAGGAGGGAACTCTTTCACCTACCCACCCACCCCCACCTCAGCACCCTAGCTTTCTCCTACACTGAGGCATCAACCCTCCACAGGACCAAGGACCTCTCCTCCCATTGATGTCAGATAAGGCCATCATCCTCTGCTACATAAGCAGCTGAAGCCATGAGTCCCTCCATATGTACTCCTTGGTTGGTAGTTTAGTCCCTGGGAGCTCTGGGGGAGTGGTCTGGTTAGTTGTTCCTATGAGGTTGCAAACCCCTTCAGCTCCTGCCACCCTCTCAGTGCGTGTCTACACACTTCTAACTCTAGAGATCCATCCAGACTGACCTCCTAAGGTAATAAGAACAGGTCAGTAAAATCAGTTGACTTGGAATGGCTGAGCTGAGCAAACGCAGGCTTTTCGAAGCAAATATCATTGCATGAGTTACTACTCGCTAACCAGAAGCCTGGTGGCACCACCGCAGAGATACCACCAGCCTCCCTCTCAGACAGACAGACAGACAGACAATTCCCAGGAATCATCTGCATTGCTTTGATGTCTGATCAGAATTAAACTATGACAGTTCTACCTGCTGGGTGTGACACTTTACATAAAAGAATGATGAAGTGTTCCCTCTCCCCGTGAGTTAGAGCTGTTGTTAAGACAGAAGCCTAGAACCTGTCCCTCTGTCCCTCTGTCCCAGATGCAGGATAAGCACACGTTAACGACCCAACATTCATTTCTCATATGGCACTGTCCTTTGCCGATTCACGGAACACAGGCCCTTTATAACACGCTTCCTACAGATCTTTAATTGGTAGTTAAGAAACACACTCTTGCTAATCTCCAAGTCTCTTTTAAATATTACAGTTTTAAGTACTCGTTTAGGGAAACTAACGAGAGGGAGAAAGAAGGTGGGTATGTTGTTTGCAAAATTAAAAATTTTCGGGACATCAGTCCAGCAGTCATAAAACAAATAACTAGATAATCAAACAGTGAAGAGCAAACTAGAAGTAATAAGAACACTTCTTTAAGCGCTTTACTGCACACATATGCAATGCTTACTTCCATCAAGACTTTTATTACTCGTTTGTTTTTATGAACTCAGAATGCACAAGTGGATGCTATTGTTCCAACACACCCCATAACGGACCGTGATGGCGATATGTATTAAAGATAATACAGAAAATGTGGCTAAATGCATTCTGTATTATGGTCCCATAATACAGCATGCAAATGTGTCTGACTAAGCAGGCACAGGAGACGGCCTCCAGTGTGCACGCTGTGGTGTGTATTATGAATTATGCATAAAAACTTGGCTAAACCCTAATGAGTCCACTGCTATCCTATGGGGGCCAAAGGAGGCTCAAATCCCAAAGCTAGCCATGGTGTATTTCTAACCACCAATCATTATAATAATAATAAAAAAAAAACAGTACCATGAAAACAAAAGGCATTATTCTCTCGCGCCAGGTAAGGTTTTGAAATATGCACCGAGATTGGAAGAAACTTTGAAAAGAGAGCTAAAAGGCTATCTTAAATCATCACCCACTTACAGTCTCGGAAAATCATCCACCGCAATTCAGATAGGACAAAAGCTGCGTTTGGGGCTTTGTTGTGATTTCTGTGTTGGGTTTTGTTTTGTTTTGTTGTCTTTTTCCCCCCTTCATTCATCTTTTTTTTCTTTTTCTCCTTCAAGAAAAGGCTATTACAGCAATGATCTTAGCTACCCCTAAAAAAAAAAAAAAAGACCAAACTCTCAGACCACAGAGGCACAAAATCTTCCTGCGTTGAAAGATGAACATTTACAAAAATGAATTTAGTCAATTAGAAAGGAAATGAATATAATATGTCTAAAAGCACTCTAAAGTGGAAATACTGGTTTTGCATAGCCTCTTAAGGAACCAGTTTTTTTTTTTTTTTTTTTTTTTTTTTTTAAGTGCTACAAGCCTGTAACCTACTGCATGTCAACAAAAAGACGTGAACTTTCCCCCAGTTGCCATTATGTAGACTTGAAAGTAAGTATGACTGGAAATCTCACACTTGCCATCCCAACTTTCAGGTAGTTGAGGCAAGAGGATTGATAAAGAGTTTAAAACCAGGCTGAGCAACATAGTATATTCAAGGACAGCCTGGGATACATAGTGAATTTTGGGCTTAGCTTGAGCTATAGATAAGACCTAAGGAGAGAAAGGAGAAAGAAAAAGAGAAGGTGGACAGAGGGAAAGGACAGAGGAGGAGAAAAGAGGAAGGAGAAGGAGGAAGAGGAGGTAGAAGAAAAGGAAAAGTAGATGGAGGAGGAAGAGGAGGAGTTAGAGGGGGAAGAAGAGGAGGAGGAGGAGGAGGAGGTGGAGGAGAAAGACACGTTTAATGTGCTATCTGAACGTAAGGCAGAGCTAATGTGCCCAGTTGAGGGCAATGACAGCCACGTGAGGAAGTCTCCCCTGGGAGCGAGGATGGGAAACCATGAGCCACCTCTGCCTGGCGTGCCCACGGCAGGTGAGAAATGCCGGCCTGGAAACACATGCCCCGGTACAGAGAAGGGGTGGGAGCTAGCAACTTAGGCAGCCAGACAAGACCAACTCTGCACCTGGAAAACCTTTAAGAAAAACAGAGTGGAATGGAAGCAGTAGGTGAAATTCTGGGCTGGGGTTCTCATCCAGGTCTAGGCTCCACGGGGTTTCTATCCCTCTTACTCAGGAGCTAGAAGCAGACATACAGGCAGGGAAAAGCCCAAGAGGGGCACTGCTATAGAGCCAAGGATGTGAAAATCACGGTCCCCAAGGAGTCCACTAGCCCAGCATGTCCCCAAAGTATCTGTACCTGGGCTCAGATCACCTAGGAATCAGACATAATGCTAAGTTGGTCTTCATGCTGTGAACCGAGAGCTCAAGGACAGTCCCCTGAGCAAAATATTCTTGCTGTTTGACTTGTTTCTCACTAGGAACACAGGCCGACTCCAATGCTGTATATTTATTATTTAAACAAATCTTCACAAGCTTCTATTTAAAGAATAATACTCTTGGGTACACTTACACATATGCGGGGGTGGGGTGGGGGTAAATACACACTCATGTTTGTTTCCAAATTGTTTTCTTTTGTAAGAAGAACTAGCACGGCCGAGGAACCCAGCCGGTCTGGGGTTGGTGCTGAGCTACTGAAAACAGGAATAACGGTTTGGGATGGGACCCGTTGGCAGGTTCCCATGCTTGTGCGGCTCATACATCCAGGGGTCACACAACAAGGATTTAACACTTTTTCAGAGATTCCTGCAGCTGAAACGCCCCGGGCACTACAGCATCCGGTTTGTACATGCAGTGGATAAAGGCAGTAGCCGTCTGAGGACATGTGAATCTCATGAGGAAAGGAAGGTTTCTGGTAAGGCCAGGGCTGCTCCCCTGCCTCTAATACCTGCCTCCCATCTAGTGCTTTCAAACAAAGTTCAGCCCCCAACAGACAGAAGCGTGAAGACACTGCGCCTCGAGCATGGTTCTGTATCCCGCCACACTCTAAGAGGCTGGCAGTGCTGCACTCTAAGCAGCTGACAATTGCTTCCCGCACTCTCCCCTGTGCCCCTTCACCCCTCTCAGAAGCCACCAAAAGAATCACAGAAAGTGTCTCTGGAGCACTTTGGTTCCCAGCGGGGAGCTGGAGTGTTTGTGATATCCATTTTGATACAAACCTAAATTAGGCCTCTGGAAATAGGTAATGCATAAAAAGAAGCATTCTGTGTCACCAAATTATTATTACAGGTTACTGTGAACCCCAGAAGGCAGAGGCGAGCTCTGCAGCCCCCCCACTGGGGTGAATATTTTCATGAAATCACAAGCCCTATCTCAAAAGACACTTCAGGTGAGTTTGCAACTAGACAAAAACTATCCAGTTGACCTGGAGGATTCTGAGAGCTGGTTTAAGTGGGGAAACATATAAACTGGCAGTTAAACAAAGGACCAGGGCAGTTTGTGGCGTTGGCTTCCTGCAGGTACAAACTCAGCAGCTGACAAAGCCAGGACAGGCAGGGAACAGGGGCATTTCAGAGCCTTTCCAAAGGTTTCCCTATGAAGACTTGCAGGGTTTGCTGGGGCAAACGTACAGAGCAGTGTATATTTAAATATATATATATATATATATATATATATATATATATATATATATATATATTTTCTCTTACGATAAAGCCATTAACTAGATCTATTGAAGTAATTGATTAGCATATGTGACATGCTGACACATATCAAATAAATATTAACACAGTATTGAATATATTGCTATTTCTTTTCATTTGTACTGTTCATATGATAGAATCCCTGCTCAAAATTTTAAATGTCTGGACTTTAACTAAAAGACAAAGAAACCAAGCCTGGAGAGGTGACCCAGCAGCCGGAAGCACAGACTGCTCTTTCAAAGGACCTAACGTCAGTTCTCAGTATCCATGTTGGGTAGTTTACAACCAACTGTAACCCTGGCTCCAGGGGAACCAGCGCCCTCTTCTGGCCTCTGCAGGCCATGTCCACACGCACATGCCCACACATAGACAAACCCTGGTACACATAACTCTAACACATGAAATGAGATAAAGAGACCCAGAGGCATCTAAATGTGCTTCTAAGCTTGTCTGCATTTCAATTCTATTGTAACTCTTCCCAGTCTATAGGTTGTAACATTTGATTCTCTCTTACTCTTTCATCACTAAGTTAAAATGAGAAGCATTCTTCCTGTCAGTCATGACTGCGTTGTAAACTTCAAATCCAAGACCATTGCTTCTTAAAGTGATAGTGAAGGGGGCACACCCAGTTTGTATGTGGTCTTCTTGCCATTTAGTTTCTGACTGGAACCTGTGCACAAAAGGAGTTTGATCCTAAACTAACGACTTAGCTCTCCATTTCTCTGTGTGTGTGTACTTTGATTTAAAAAAAAAAAAAAAGACTACCATGTGTTTCTGTCCTACATCATTGAAGGAAATGGTCATAGCAGAGTCCCTGTTTCTCAAGACACAGTAAACACAACACAACCTGCCATCGCTCACCTTGGAATTGCTGGTATGTGTTGAAGAGATGGAACAACTAATTCAAGTTTCTTCAGAGTTAGTCTCATGGATGGGTGAAGAAGAGAATTGTCATGACTTGGATGATGTGGGGGGGATAAGAAGAGATGGTGGAGGTAGCCATTGGCTCTCTTGGGAATCTTAGTGAGCTATGGAAATGGACCAGACTTCGTAGCTGTCTGGGACTCTAGCCGAGTTTCTAAAACTTCAAAGTCTCAGACTTTGTGATCTTCTATCATTTCCAAAAGGCAACCCATGAAATAGCAGCCCCTTACTAATAGCCAAGCACTGAGATTTGGTCTTATTTGCATCGACAGCCTCATCTTCAGGCTGAGAAAATGCCTGTTTGGTCCCTACAGTACACTTTAACACTGCGAGTTCTGCATCGGAGCTTAAGATGTGCCAGACGCCGCAGCCTGACTCAAGGCACTTTTGACTAGTGGAAGACTTGGCTGGCTCAGACTCTCTGGATGTCACTGGGATGCCAGCTACTGAAATGAAATCTCTTGTGTTTCCATTTTCTAAAATAATTAGATTTGCATATCTCATACCGTCTCCTCTAATCACAGCTAAAGCAGCTCGCTGACAACAAGGAGTGCTTCGAAGCCCCTGCCGGCTGTCTGTCCACACAATGCATACCTGTACCATCCATTCCCCGGGGAATTGTTTTTGCTACAGCTGCCAACTTAAAAAGAGTCCCACGCCCATGCTGTTCAGAACCTGTTCGGCTCAAATTTAGATTCATTGGTACTTTTCCATAGTTACATTTCTCATTCGGTTGGTTGATGTTTCTTTTTATTTATTCTGAAGTTTTCGATGTAAGCCGAACAGGAATGCCACCTTCTAAAATTACTACTATCATACCATGCTCTGATGGAACATTAGCAGGAAGCAATATTCTACCAAGCCACCAGCCATACAGCGCCCTAAATAACATCGCAGTTACCGCCCTGAGCGCACAGTTCTGAATAGAGACAACTGAGGACCTCTCGGCACTGGGCTGCTTAAAAATAGTTTTAACCCAGATGCCCAAGTGCCAGACTTGCAGTTCCTCGTGCTGGTCCCCAGTCTGGGCTGCTCTGTTCTGAAGGGAAAGCATTCAAAACATTGCAACAGGGCTTCAACTTTGACCCTTTTCACTTAAACATGAGAGTCTTTTAAAAACTTTGAATTCCAGAGGGAATCACTGAACTTTGACCTGCTTAAAATTAGTTTTGTTCTAGTGCCTTCACGGTGACTCAACAGGCCAATTTTCCAGGCACTTAAGTTAGGGGTTTCTGCCCCTGAAGATTCCAGTTCAAGCCCACAGCTAAGTTTGCTGGTCGGATGAGAACTCTTTGTACCAGGCTTTCAAGTAGCTAATTCCCAGATCTTCAGCCCTCTGCCAGATGTGGGTATTACTCAGTATTAAACACAAACACACACACACACACAGAGAGAGAGAGAGAGAGAAGAAAGAGAGAGAGAGAGAGAGAGAGAGAGAGAGAGAGAGAGAGAGAGACAGAGAGAGACAGAGAGAGAGAGACAGAGAGAGACAGAGAGAGAGAAAGCCCTTTTTGTTTTTCACACTTATGGCCTTTTAGGGAGCAGATTTTTCCACCCACCACTGTCAAGGGCAAATGTTTGTCATGATTACATAAACATTACTTATTAGCCTTGCTTGTACTGGACCCAAACTTCTAGCTTCTGGCATATTTATAAAGCAGTCCTTCTAACTGAAAGTGGATTGATGGGGATGGGGTGGCCGCTGAGATTTTTTTATAGTCTGTTAGAGATTTAGAGATTTTAGAAATACAATGTAACACAAGGAGTTAAGAGGGATGGGGGACATGAGAGAGCAAGAGGTTGGTCTTAAACATTTGTATGAAAATGTCACAATGCAGAGTTTACTGTGTATAATTAATATATACTGTTAGAAACATTTAAAAAAAGAAAGAAAGAAAGAAAGAAAGAAAGAAAGAAAGAAAGAAAGAAAGAAAGAAAGAAAGAAAGAAATGTCCATTTCCTTCAATGGAGTTTGTCAGCTATGTTCAAATTTTGGGGCAACTAATAAATACATTTACCAGGAAACTAAAGATTCTGTAAAGATTCACCTTGATTTAGTCCTTCGAAGCTCTTCTCCCCATTCAGGAAGAAGTAACCCAGCAAAACTGAAACAGCACCCAAGTTCATTCTCAGACATCAAGCCGCTTAAGGGGTGAAGCAACTACTGGTCTAGAAACCGACCCTGGCTAAACTCTTCATTTAAAACACTTCAGGAAAGTCAAGGACACATTGGTGCAGAGAAAGGAAATCCATTTAGGTGTAGGAAGCCAGGAGGGAAAGAAAGAAAGAAACGTTAACACAATTAGTTAGCCAGGAAAAGAATCAATATGACACAAATTACTGTATACAAATTACATACCGTGTTAAGCAAGGAGTTGTTATTGTCTCCAATAGATGAGTGTGCTGTGCTGAGAGACAGTGCATAGGGTGACTGAGTTCCTCAGATGCAAACACTAGGTTTCCTTAAAAGTCTACCAGTTTTCAAAGAGTATGTATGCATGTGTCCGTGTGTGTATGTGTGTGTGCATGTGTGTGTGCATGTGTTCCAGGTCCATGAATATTTGAATGTGTGCACTCATCACCTATGCAGAGGCCAAGCAGCCCATGTCTCTTCTCTGCCGCTCTCCACCTCAGCCCTTTACAACAAGGCCTCTCACTCAACCTGAAGCTCAGCTTTTCAGAGTTCCTGGCTGACCATGGAGCTCTCAGCCTCCTCCTGGCTCTACCTTCAGTCCTGGGACTCCTGGCACATGCAGCCATGCTTGCCTTTTAAGGTTCTGAGACGTCAAACTCCAGGCTTCATGCCTGTCTAGCAAGCACTCTTAGCCACTGAGCTATCTCCCTGCCCTACCGTGTCCTTACAAAGTGCATATATCATCCCAGGTGCTATGACCCAATGCAGAAAGACACGGGCAACACAGGCCCAGAAAAGGGCCAGCAACAAAAGTTCAGTTTCATGCTCTGCCTCCCTGGTGCTGTGTGGAACTCAGTCTAATTCATAGGCTTGGAAAAATAACAACTACTCAACATAGTTGGTCTAGCCATGGCATCTTTTGTTTTCTACATATGTATGAAAAAAATACAACATAGTTGTTCAAAATGTGGAGATAGCAAAGTGCTAAGTAATTAATTGCTCGTTGACTTAGATCCACTGCGTTTTCATTTGGGTCATAAATTAGTCACGAGATAAATATTGAATGTCCCCAGGTTTCTTAAATTGTGAAAATATTTGGACCCCATTTCTCTACCATCCGTGCATGTGAAACACTCTGGGTTCTTTGAGGCGCTTAAGGAAACGGCCATTAGTACTTTTGAAAACTAGGTCAATTATTTATGAGGAAGAGGTCACCTGAAATGAAAACTGTAAGTGCTTCGGCCTTCAAATGACATGAAAATTAGTATAAATCGTGTCAGATGCTAATGAAATACTCACAGGTCAGACGGTAAATGGCAGCATTTAAATAAAACAAAATTATCCAGTGGTGTTCCCAGGTAAGGGCCTTATCTGAAGGATCTGCCAACATACGATTAGCAGTGTAGTTGCTTAATCCTTTAATTGTCTTAAAATGAAATATGCTACTAATTATGTAGGGTATTTTGGCTTTACATTCTAAAAGAGATATTTGCACTTTTTGTATATGTTGTAAAATCTAATATACTGTGTCAGTAAAGAGTAATTGAACTGGTTTTAGAACACGTGTACTCAGTAATCTAAATGCAAAGATATGTTCCATCTAGAGCCGTCTCCTTAGAACACCACTCAGAGTTGAGCTGTGACTCATAGTATTCTTAGCCTGTCCTGAGACAGCTTTCCAAGTGTGTACAAGTGTGACCATGTACTTGCACATACATGTACACACACACACAAACACACAAACACCCCTTAGTAACCCAGGCAATGACAAATTTTATCATTTGAAAGTCAATTTTTGCCATTTCTGTCATGACACAAATTTATAACCAATTATCATAAACAAAAATGAGGCAGGCAGGGCTGAGGGAATTGCTCAGCCAGTAAAGCATTCATCTTACAAGCACAGGGATCTGAGTCTCCACCCTAGAATCCAGGGGAATAAACCAGGAATGGTGTCTTCACTTGTAGCCCCCGTGCTGTGGGGGCAGAGGTCACAGGGTGTACAGGCTGGCCAAGGCTAGCCTGCATGCTTGGCTTCAGGCTACTAAGAGACTCTGTCTCAAAAAAGGGTTCTTTCATTTTTTTTTTCTGAGATGGTGTTGCCATTCAGAAAAGCTCCTGAAAAATTAGATTTATTTTGGCTCATGGTTCGAAAAGGTGCAGTTCATCACAGTGGAGAAGGCTTGGAGGCAGGGGAGTGAAGCAGTTGCTCACACAACATCCACAGTCAGCAATCAAGGTGGGGGCCAGTGCTAGGTTGGCCCGTGCTGGTGGGCCATGCTAGGTGGGGCCAGTGCTAGGTGGGGCCAGTGCTAGGTGGGCCAGTGCTAGGTGGGCCAGTGCTAGGTGGGGCCAGTGCTAGGTGGGCCAATGCTAGGTGGGGCCTGCTAGGTGGGCCAGTGCTAGGTGGGCCAGTGCTAGGTGGGCCAGTGCTAGGTGGGCCAGTGCTAGGTGGGCCAATGCTAGGTGGGGCCAGTGCTAGGTGGGGCCAGTGCTAAGTGGGGCCAGTGCTAGGTGGGGCCAGTGCTAGGTGGGGCCAGTGCTAGGTGGGGCCAGTGCTAGGTAGGCCAGTGCTAGGTGGGGCCAGTGCTAGGTGGGGCCAGTGCTAGGTGGGGCCAGTGCTAGGTGGGCCAGTGCTAGGTGGGCCAGTGCTAGGTGGGCCAGTGCTAGGTGGGCCAGTGCTAGGGCCCAGCTTACTTTCTGCCTTTTATTATTATTATTTTTTTTACTTTCACTTTCTTCAGTCTAGAACCCCAGACCATAGGATGGTGTTGCCCATCTCAGAAAAGCTCCTGAGGAATACGCCAGAGGTTGACATCTGGCCTACACACACACACACACACACACACACACACACACACACAAGAGAGAAGAGAGAAGAGAAGAGAGAAGAGAGACAGACAGAGAGACAGAAGAGACAGACAGAGACGAGAAGACAGAACAGACACAGACAGGGAGATGATGAGTCTTGGTTTAACATGTGATTTGAAACAAATAAGATAAAAATTTAAAGCTAGGTTTACAAATTGATTCAAGAGACAATTCCAAGAGAGAGAGAGAGAGTTTTCTGAAATTTTAAAACAGGGTACTGTTATTGGAACAAGGGCCTTACTGCTCCAAGTGATAATCTTTAAAAAAGCATTAACATGAATACGTAATGATAGTGCGTTACCTTAAAGAATCAAACCGTCTTTTTACTTATGTCTGCTAAACTAGACAGAGCAGAGCCAAAGCTTCTAAACAGCTCTCCATGCGATGTAACACATGAAATTAACCTCGGGTTGATTTGTAAACTACTGTATATCACATGAAATTGATTTAACATTTATAGTTTTCAAAAAAAAAACAACCTTGTAATTTTAAAAAGAAAATAAATATTATTTTCATAGATATTTACATGCAACCCCAAACTGGAGGCTCTTCATAGATGTTGGTTTGTGTTTGGGGTTTTTTTTTTTTTTTCCTCCTGTACGTAGTCAGAATCTGACAGGAGCTTATGGTCGGATTATGCACAGAAACTGCAAATTTAAACAAGGTGTGATCGGAGAGACTGCTCACGTGTTAGTGTATCACACCGTAGCAGACCGCTAATGTATGCGCAGCTCCAAAATAGCCTGAGTTATTACCACACAGCATTGACAAGCCACCAAAGCTCCAACAGAGTACCTTTCAAGAGGCAGAGGCTCCACGGCTGTGCTGGACCAAAAGGTCGCTCTTCCCGTTTATGTTGACGTCTGCACGTCACTGCCTCCTGATCCAGAGGCCTCAGTTCACGTTAGGCTTCCCATTCTGACGAAAGTTGTTTCTCCACTTGAACCTCGACAGTGGGGCTCCGGGGCTCCACAGTATTTAATTGACTCAATTATGGAACAAATTCTCTCTCTCTTCCTCACCATGCCCTACTTTCCTCTAAGTTGCACTTGAATTATTGATGAAATTGCAATAAAGTATCTCTTTGTTACACGTGGTTCACAAGTCAAGAAGCAGCTTCATGGTTAATTTTTAGGCTCAACGTGATAAACGCTTTTCTTGTCCTTTCTCAGGAAAGTCAATTGCACGATACAAACTTAAAAGGACGATTCGGGTTTTTCCTGTTGTCTTGAGAGCATGGTTCCCGTGCACATAAACCAAAAGGAAGAATCCGTAAGCCCAGTCAGCAGGCACTCAGATCTTCTGGGTGACAGGGATCAGACTTTGAAACTGTTGATTCTTCTCCTCAAAGATCTGCTAGACTCCAAAGAGGGTGGAGGTGATGATTTCTTACTAATTACCAGGTGACTGAATGGCCTCTGTCCCCTTCTACAGACAACAGCCAGAATGATCTCTCATCCCTCCCTCACCTCCTCCTTCCTCTCTCTCTCTCTCTCTGTGTGTGTGTTCTGTTTCTCTCTCTCTCCTGTCTCTCTGTCTCTGTGTGTGTATGTATTGTGTGTAGTTTGTGTGTATTGTGTGTAATGTATGTGTTTGTATTGTGTGTATGTAGCATGTGTGTAGTGTGTGTGTGTAGTATGTGTGTATTGTATGTGTATTGTGTGTAATGTGTGTGTTTGTATTGTGTGTATGTGGTGTATGTGTGTGTGTGTGTGTGTTATGTCTATGAATTTGTTTGGGGATGTACTTGTATACAGAATGTGTAAGGACAGTCTTTGGTGTCCTTCCTCAGGAGTCACAGTCAACTACATATTTTTTGAGACAGGGTCCTTCACTACCCTGGAACTCACCCTGGAGTCTAGACCTGTCTACACACCACACACACACACACACACAACACACGGGGGGGGGGAGAGACAGAGACAGAGAGATAGAGAAAACTAGAACTGGAATTATAAGTGTACCACCATACCTTGCTTTTATTAAAAATAATATTTTGCATTTTATTCTCCGAAGGTCTCATATTTAACCTGATCCATCCACTAATGCTTCCACCCAGCTACTCCTCGTGTCCCCAGCTCCATCTTCCCAACTTCAGCTGTGGTCACTAACAAGCCTGAGTTTAATCAGTGCTGCTCCAACATCCATGGCTGTGTGCTGTGCACTGCACACCCTGCGTTTCACATGCATGTTGGAAGTGGACCTCAGGGCTCCAGGCTTACAGAGCCAACCAGCGTGTTACAGACTGAGCTCTCTCCCCAGGCCCAGAGGATGTTTTAAAATCACAACCTTTCCTCTGTTACTTCCTTGTCCTTGCTTCCATTACTGGGAAAAAAAAAAAAAAAAAACAAAACAAAACAAAACAAAACAAACAAAAAACAACTCCAGGAGATCCTACATGAGACAGCTCCTGCCTACCAACCTCCTCCCACACAAACACTGCCCTTCTTTACGGCAGTCACGGTGACCTGTTAGCTCCTACACAGCTCAAGCTTTTTGGAACATTGTTTCCGGTGAAGACACATGCTTGCCACACCACAAACATGGAGGTCAGAGGGCGACTTCAGGGCTCTGCTCTCGGGTCATGCATCTTCACCGCAGGGCCAACTCCGTGGCGGATATTCCAAGTTTAAACCTGCTTCAGAGACGTGTGTTACGGTTTCTCTGCCCCCATGCTCGCGCTCACTCCTCCTCCATGTGGTCTCATGTAGGTAGCCTGAATTTTCTTCTCTTTACTACAGCCCCAAACTCTCATGGGAAAAAGTTCTGAGATTTCCTAAGCGTGTACAATTACTTGAATCTCCTCCTAACAGGTTGTGTGCATCCCACGTGTAACACCCCATTGGTACTGAGAGCTTTGAAGATCCATGTGACCGACCTCTAAACCCACAAAGCCCTTGCTTGCCCTCTGTCCCCCCTGGAGGTGATCCACCAGTTGTGACAACCCCTGCCAGCCTCCTCCAGCTGTGGCTATCGCCACTGAGCTGTCAGCTGGCCCCCATGTCCATTTAGACCATCGATTGTGACTGATTTCATGCCTTAATTAAACATGGAAATGCGTCATGAAATGTCAGATCAGAATGACCATCTCATGGAACCAAACTGACTGCTTTGGACAGGATAAAACACGTTTTTAAGAAACTTTAAAAAGAACCTCTATGGCATCACATAACTTCAGAAATTGGAATAATGTTTCTTTAAAAACTAGCAACTTCTGAATTTTACATTTTTTGTCAAATGGCTTTAAGCTCTTCTGCCATTTCTGATAACTTGGAGATAGATAGATAGATAATAGATAGATAGATAGATAGATAGATATGGAGATAGATAGATAGATAGATAGATAGATAGATAGATAGATATGGAGATAGATAGATAGATAGATAGATAGATAGATAGATAGATAGATAGATAGATAGATAGATAGATAGATATGGAGATAGATAGTAGATAGATATGAAGATAGATAGATAGATAGATAGATAGATAGATAGATAGATAGATAGATAGATAGATAGATATGGGCATTGATAGATAGATAGATAGATAGATAGATAGATAGATAGATAGATAGATAGATAGATATCCAAGTTGTTATATAATATACACACACATATTAAAGGTGAGGACTGCAGACTAACTCCTCAAGAAGATGACTGCATCCTGGCCCAAGAGAGCCATACCTGACATTGGAATGCTTTGCTGATATCAATCCACCGATAAACAATGACAGTAATCAGTTGAAGAGTCACTCACTGGCACTCAGGAATGCTACACACTTTGCACTTCTAAAACATTCTGAGCTTCAGTGGTTTCTAAGAGACAAGTACCTCTACCAGTCCGTTACACCAGAAAGGGGGGCACTCTGTAGGTGCCACCGTGAGGAGTGTGAACTCTGTTTTTCTCCCTGGATTATAAGCTTCCTGATGGAGAACCCAAGCCTCCCTTTCTCACTATTGTAACTTCATTACAAAATTCATAAAGACAGAAATATTATATATCAAAGAACTGATTCCAGTGAAACTGATTTGAATGAGTAACCAACAGTTGAGATGAATCGTAGGTCAGGCTTGGGAGTATAGCTCAGTGGGAGAGTGCTTGCCTAGCATAAGGGCAGACTTGTGATGGCTCAAACACAGCATTACTTACATTAAATTGATTATTATTAATCCCAAATACTTGCCCATAGTCATCTTTTTTTGTGAGACTGTATGGGCTCTTAACCCAATAATGGAAAGATCATTTGTGTAATATAAAATAAGATGCTAATTTTTATTTATTTAAAATAACATTGTGCAGCATAACAGGGTTTCTGCCTTTTAACTTAGGGACTATATTTAATATTACACGATTAGGTTTCCCTAGGGACCCAGCCACGATCACCATATCCTTATTAAGACAAGTATATGCCGCTTCCCAACTCGGGCACCTCATTTTTTCCTGTAATGAAAAGCAGTAACCCTGCTCTATTTATTCTCTTCCTTCCAAGAAATTCAAAGCAACCAATATCTTCTGAAGAGGGACTGTTAAATGTAAAAATGGGAACATAACTGAAATGAATTTTTATTAACGAAATAAAAAAGATGTTAATAAGAAAACCAAGCTATCAAGAGTCCAGGCACAAGATGACTCTGATAATTTTTATAAACCACGCTGAGTTTTACCAGGAAAAAAAAAAACTTACAAACACTTAAAATTCCAAAAAGACAGGAGGAACTTATTATATTTATGGAAGGTTTTTGTCTTTTCAGATCTTCTATCACGGAGACGGCACAAACAAAGATAGCTTTTAATTACTGCACTTAGATGATTTACAAATTGATGAATCCGAGAGAGAGGAGAGAGGAAAAAAAAAAAAACAAGCAACACAAGAACATTCAAAAGCATTTAGGACACGAAGCAGGATGTGGGTCATACATTAGAGCCAGAAACTCGGAGGGATAATGGTGTCACTGTGGCCCCAACCTTTCAGTCAATTATGAGGAATTGCTAAAGACAAGGAAACGTTAAGTCATTATGACCCTGGCCGGCACTCATACATATAAACAGATGCGCACACATGCTCACACGTCCACGCACAAACAGACACTCTTCCGTGGGTTTTTAAATACTTCAAAACATTGCAACTATGTTCCCAAACCTTATCTTATTTCTCCAATCTGCTTCTTAACCCTGGCACCCATAAAGCACCGTTTAAATGGTTGCATAGGTTAAAACCAATAGCATCAAGTTTGACTACAATCCTATAAGACACTCTCTCCCCATTTAGTATAGAATGTGTGCTCCAGAAATCCAGCCCCCTCCCATCCCATCTTCACCGTGGGACCACTAATGAGAAACGCCTCTATTTAGGCACTAGCATAAAATGCGTTAACTTCTGGGGCTGGGGAAATGGGCAGTTGGTAAGGTGGACCTGAGTTTGAATCCCCAGCACCTACATACAAGTCAGGCCTGGTGACAGAGTGCATTCCTATAATCTCAAAACTGGGAGGAGGAGGCAGGAGGACCCCTGCAGCTGCTGGCCAGCTGGTCCGGATCAACTGATGAGCTTCAGCTAAGGTATAAGGTGGATGGCTCAGTGGTTAAGAGCACTGTCTGTTCTTCCAGAGGACCCAGGTTCAATTCCCAGCACCCACATAACAGTTAACAGACGCTTGCAATCCAGTTTCAGGTGACCCAAGATTCAGTTCTCTCTTCTGGCCTCTGTAGGCAGCAGGCACACAGATGGTATATAGGCATACAGGCAGACAAAACACCCAGACATATGGAATGTTTAATAATGTGAAGAGCAATTGAGGAGGACACACAAAATCAACTTCTGTACTCCACAGAGATGTATATATGAACATGTATACCCACAAACAGTGAGGTTTTATAACTTTTATTTGCATTCTTTGTTTTATATGTATTCTTTATTCCAAACACGCACACACACACAGACACACACACACACGGCTGGTCTTGATTTTGCTATGCAGTCAAGAGTGACCTTGAATTTCTGATTCTCTTCCATCTTCCAAGTGCTAGGACTATAGACATGGGCCAGGAGTTTCAACTGGTTACTGATAGTTAATTGAATAAATTGTCTGTGAGAGAGAGGGAGGGAACAAGAGAGAGAGACAGAAAGAAACAGGGAGAGACAGAGAAACAGAGAAAATACTAAAATACTACAAGGGCTGAGCATATAGTTGGGTTAGTAGCAGCATGCAGTAGAGAACAGGTCAAAAGTGCAAAAGTGCAAATCATTCCCAGCTACTTATAGATTTTGAGGCTAGCCTGGTCTATATAACATAACACCCTGTTGAGAGAGGAGAGAGAGGGAGAGAAAGAGAGAGAGAGAGAGAGAGAGAGAGAGAGAGAGAGAGAGAGGAGGGAGACACAGAGACACTGAGACAGAGACACAGAGAGAGACAGAGACAAGAGACAGAGAATCCAAGAGAGCAATGACCAGGGTAGCCATTGAGAGCCCGTGAAGCCAGATCCACACTTCCAGGATGGTTATGTTTCCTTACTTGCTGCGCAGCAAATCTACCTTCCTTTCCAGTTTACAGCGATGCCACCACCACCACCGTCTGAGAAGAAGCAACCAGCCACCTTACCTCCAACTTTACTGCTTCAGATCATAAACTCTTTCCAGGTCCAGAAATCTAAAACAGCCCCCAAGACGTCTGTTCTATTACTGGTGCAGTGATACACATCTGCAATCCAGCGCTCAGGAGGCTTGTGGGTTTGAGGTTAGCCTGGCTACATAGTGAAAACCTGGACAAAAAGATAAGATCTGGATGTAGCCCAGTGGCAGAGCTCTAGCTGATAGGTTCAAAGCCCTGGGTTTCATTCGCAACACAGAGATAGGAGGGAAGGACAGAAGAAGTTAAGGGAGGATGGATGAAGGGTCGGCAGGAGGGAAGAAAGAAGAGAGGAAGTGAGGGTCTGGGGAAGGAGAGGCAAATTGTTTGGTTTTCAGTTTGTTGTTTTTAAATCTAACTTCCAGGGTGACCATTCCATTCAGTCCCCCATCTGTTCCTCTGACCCCTCTCAGGTAGTATCCCCAAGAGCTCTCCCCACAAAATCCCACTGTGACAAATCTATAGGTCAAAGACTGTCTCCTGGAAAGACATATGTCGAATGTGGCTAATATATGTCATCATATCCACCATCATGAAAACTGAACTTTCCCATCTGCAGTGCCCTGGATGTAATGTAACTAAAGGACCAATGTGTGCACGGAAACTGAGGAATATGTGTGCAAGCACGCAGACATGCTGCAAACAGAAAGCCCCTGGTCTCCACATGGTACCAAATATCCAAGGACATCCATTGCTTCACTTGACAGTTGGGAGCTGTGGTCATTCGGTCACTGGGTCACTCGTGGGCAACGGCGACCACATTACTTAACAACGGTAGATTCCTCTCACCTCTTTCCCTACAGGAAGTTACTGGATATGGTTTGTGGAGAGATTGCCTTGATCTGTCGCCACCTTGTTTCAGCCAGTCCCACCACGTTGCCAAGGCTCTGCTGGCATTAACCAGCCTGTTGTTTCACCAACACCTGGCTGAATCTCACCTCTAAGCTCCTTTATAGATGCAATTCTGCCTGTGTGGAATAGACTTCTATTTTGCTAGAGTGACATCCACCCCCTTCTTTAGCTGCACTTGGCCCCTTAGCAATGGCACCTTCCAGGGGATTGGTCATCTTGTGAGCAGGCAGTAAAGGGATACATACCCCGAAAGAAAGTCTAAGAAAATAAAATATCTGATTGAAAGCTGATGAACTGATTGTTGGTTGGCCCCCACATTGTGAAATTTTATCAGTAACACACTATCCGTCCACCATGGCCAACTGGCTATCCAGGAAACTGTGTGAGTGGTTAGAAGCCATAAGCCACTCAAAGAAGCCAAAACAGTTCTATTCTAAGATGGGAATGGTTTTATCACACAGGCCCAAGGTTTCAGTCTACATCTTATTTTAACATGCGTTCATACGGTGGGTTCAATGCTCAACTCAATCAATAGTTGACTTAAAGCGCTTCCCTGCCCCCTTTTGTGCTCTCAGATCTTTCCACCCAGGCCTTACTCTCGGTTACTCTATCTCACTGAAAGCTAGCAGGCAGCCTCTATGACTATTCCTATAGATAAACCCCAAGATTTATTGATATTTGTAGCCCTGGAAGAAACAATACATTGATGTAAATGCAAATTTGAATTCCAATAGGCAAAAGCAGGTCCGACTTAAGAAAACAACTTTTACAACCATGAAATGATATCTCATAGCGAAACTCACCAGAGGACCAGAGGTAACCTTTTCCTACTGCATGCTCACTGTATCATGAGTTCCTCACGGCTGATTTGTGCAACAGGGGTGAGCACCCCCTGTTCTGCAGATGAGGAATCAGAGACTGAGAGTTCAACTTCTCGGTTAGCAGGAAGTAGAAGGGATGAGGAGAAGCAGTGACACTCGTGCCTTGCAAGCATCAGGACATGAGTTCAAGCCCCAGAGTCTGTGTAAACAAAAAAGACTTGCACAGGGGAGCACTGCCCACAGTGGGCTGGGCCCTTTCATCAACCACCAATCAGGAAAATGTCCTGCAGACTTGCCAGCCTGACATGGGAGCACTGCCTCAACTTTGTGTGGTTCCCTCTTCCCAGTTGCCTCTAACTTGTCTCAAACTGGGAAAAAAACAAACAGACAGACAAACAAACAAAGCCAGAACATATGGCCAATACCAGAAAACCAGTGGGGAAGGATCTTCAACCACTGTATTCTGTGAGGACTTTTGGGAAAGAGTAAAGATGAATTCAGAAAGCAAAGGATGGAGAGGATTTCAGGTTACTGAAGGAGGAGAGGAATACCGGGCGAGACCAAAACTGGGAGCATGAGGACACACACTCTGTTTGATGCTAACTTTCTCTCAACCATCAGAGTCCCTGGGGACTTAATTGACTCTGTGAACCATGCAATGTGGGAACATTGGGTTGGTCCCACAGTGAAGTATTTCATTGGGTTTCTGGGGTGGGTGGACAGGTGGGAGACAGCAGGCAGCCTTTCTTCCAATTGTCTGAGATCTGTGGTGTGCCGCTGTATGTAACCATCTGGATACAGTCTTTCTCTTGTAAAAGTTACTGTCACCATATCTTCTCTGCTCAACCCCACTCCTGCCTCTTCAATGTGGTGTGTAGGCATTGACAAGAATACTACGGATTCCTTGAGAGTCTTCTGAATTTCTTGTCAGCCTTACTATGAAGACTTGACTCTCTAACCTGCCTGGGATGCTCTCAAATCTGACGGGAGCACCTTTCGGCTTCACCTCATAGCCTCTCTCCTCTACTTCAGCCGCACTACCTGTAGCATTGCAGAGAAATACCCTTTCCTGTCTTTCTTCAAAGCCTTTGAGCAAACATACCTTACAGTCTGGCTCTGGTCCTTCCCTCTCCTTTACTTTGTGCGGCATTATCTTTCACTTGTGTCTTCCAATAGCAGGTTGTTTTGTTGGTTTTTTATTTTTGTTTTTGTTTTTGTTTTTGTTTTTTTATGATTGCTGCTGCCTTCAAATATACCAGTTACCTCCTTTCGATGGAGATATATATACATATATACATATATATGTGTGTGTGTATATATATATATATATACATACACACACATATATATATATCCTTCTGAGAAGTGCACAGTGTAACATTCCCCGATAGATGTGAAATCCTCGTGAACAGATCAATACTGTTCTACATACAACTGATTCTCCAGCAGTAGCCTGGTGACCCAATCATACGAGGTGCTCTGTGAAGATTGGCTACTGAATGAGGGCAAGGATGGAGAAAAGGATAGAAAGCCAAATAGTGGAGTCCGATGGGCTGCAAAGTAAGGAGTCCCTTGATGGGAGGGCTTGAAGCAGACGGAGAAAATAACCACTCTGGAAGAAGTCCCCAGAGATTTGGGAGTTGAGAGTGGCTTTGGTGCAGTGACCACAGGCTCTATATCAGGGTAGGTGGGGATTAGAAGGCTGAGGTGCAGACAGTCTGGAAGTCAGCTGCAAAACTGTGTACATCTTGGAGCAGATCAACAGGAGACTGAAGGGAAGGTTTCAAGCAAGCCTGAAGAGATCGACGAGGAGGAGGAGGAACCAGACCACAGAGGCCCTTAAAAACCAACCTAAGAAGTGCAAGATCCATCCGAATGTAGCACACCATGTTTTGAGTTTTTGAGAAAGGGGCAACATGACCCAAATAGCAAGCACATTAGGAAGCCTAGCCTGACAGCAGCAAACAGACCTCACTGCAGAGGAAGATGCTTGGATTGGGAAGACTGCAGCACTTCCGGGTGACAGGCTGGGTCGTGGAGGGAGGGAGGGACAAATCACACATCCTTCTGAAGGATCCCTCCTGAGGCTGAAGATATATTTTTTTTATATCACTATGGGTAGGAACCTGGTCCCCAGACTCAGAGCTCTCCAAGTTCAAGTCCCAGCTAGACCATTATTACTATGCTGCTTTGGGCAAACTCGGGATCCTTGTCTGGATAATGGGACAATTTCTGTAGATGACGGAGGTCACCGGGGAGTCTCAGGAAAAGAGCTGCTTAGCAAACAGCCTAGTGACAGCTAGCCATCAGCCAGCATCAAGTGAGACAGGCAGCCCAGGGTGACAGTGCACCAGGGAGGACATGACATTTCCTGAGAAACCTTCCTGTCACCAGAAGATAGCCACCTACATTGTGAAGAGTTAACTCCCTCCAACTCCTGCCTCCTGCTTTTTTTTATAACCCACTTCTGGCTTCTGCTCTGGACTCCTGCCAGAGCCACTCTCTGCTGGCTCACTCAGGTCCCTTATTCGTCAAACTGCTGGAGGCTTTTCTAAACTTCTGCCTTCGACAATTGGTTGCAGCCTACTCCCGAGCCCCAGTGCCACCCCCTAAGGCAATCCTAAATACTCTGCAAACCTCCCCCCCAAATATCCCAAATACAGTACCTAAATACACCACTTTTCCTCTTCCTGAGAGACATCAGAGAGACATATACAGTGTGAAACTTGGATTTTAAGGGTTAACGGAGAGTGATTATTTTTTCTCTCCAAGGATAGGTAATAGCATGAGATTCTGAAATTAAGCACAGCAGGAGGAAGGGGGGGGTTCTTCGTGGATTTCACGCAGTATCACAGGCCTTGGCAATAAAGCACTTTAAAAATGCCTTGTGTTGCTAATTCCTTACACAATCTCCTTTTATTTCCAAAGCAGTGTGCGGGGCTGGAGCCATGAGATGCACGTCGATGTTAATATTAAGCTGCTTGGATTAGAGCCATTTTTGTGCTGAAACTCCTGCTAGGTTTAGAGGACGTAGTACCTTTTTCTTCTCCTCCCTGTACATTTTCTAGCTGAATGAATAGCTTCCTTTTCTGATGGGGCTGGTATCATTTCTGTGGGCGCTACTTTGATGAGTATCTTTTCCTTAAAGTCTCTGGATCCCATGTCACTGGGAATAGCTCTTTTTGATGGATTTCAGGTTCTCTCTGACCTCACCACCACGTCAGCCTCACCCGCCCCTCCTTTGCCCATCCGCTAAATCCTTAATCAAATAGTTATTAAATAGTTCTACCTACTCTCTGGACCACTATGTGGATTTGCATAATAGTACAAGACAACATGCAAACATGTAGTTAGCCACAAAGCAAGGCTTGGTTGCAGAAGGAACTGTCTTCTTACTACACGTGGAGGTCATAGTTCATACACGGTCAAAGAACCAATGTACTGCCTACCCTCTAGAATGATGTGTGTTCTTCTCACGTGATGTCTCTGGCCATCATATATACCTGTTTTTCTAGCTGTCAGTTGTTCAGTAGGTATTAGTTGAATGCCATGATCACATGACGGCTGGAACAAACAGGGCTCCCATCTTTCTGGAGCCACAGTTAGCTGGGGCTAAGAAACACAGTACCTCAGGTTTGATCCTGTCTCTCCCCCAATGCTTAGTTTACTTGTAAGAACCACATTGGATTAATCAAAATCCACATTCATCTTTCAGTTTGCTAGTTTGCAGCATCTTTTTGTCCCTGGGGAAAACGGTCTCCTCTTAGCCATGGTTCCAGTAACCCATACAGCTAAGGTCTGAAATGTCAGCGTACTCCAGGAAAACAAACAAACAAACAAACAAAAAACAATTCAGAACTTTTCAAACGAAGGCATACTGAAAAGCCTGAGGGAATCTCACAGGCACCTCACTGAGCCTCGAAAGAGCAACATTGTATCTGCTCTGTGAATGCCCGCCTGCTTGAATGCCTCAGCCAGCTTGGTTAGAAGACTGACTGTCTCAGCGGCATCACGGTGCTCATGTCTAAATGACCCTTATGATGAAATCACCCAATGCTGTGTCACATGCCCGTGTCCTTCCCTTGCTTTGTGTCGTCACGAGAAGGTTGTGCACACATGGTAGGGCGTCTCCTGAAAGGCCACATCCACACTCAGCATCTTCTTATAACCATGTTCCATTTTGTTATTGGTTACTATTGGTATCTACTGGGCCTTATTCACACGTTAAATTTCCTCACAGTTAGGTCCATACAGAGGAAAACAGAAGTGGATTTTTAGGGTTCAGGTCTATCACAATTTCAGGCACCTAGGGGGTCTTAGACTGTGTCCCCCACAGATAAAGGGAGATGGATCTAGTGTAACCATAATCAAAATCTCTAGTGTTTTGTACATATCACTCTCCCATTCTTTCTGCTCCTATTAGTTCATTTAAACAATGCCTGGAGCAGGGAGAGAGCCCTGTGGAAGAATACTTGCATAGCTGGCATGCACAGGCCCTGAGTTTGACCCCAGCACTACAGAAGAAAACAAACAAATATCTTTAAATACCTACTGTGTCCCAGAGACTGTACCAAGGTTTGGGAATATAAAGCAGTCGGTCTCTGGTCTTCTATGGACTATTAAGTACTGTAGATTAGGTTGTTGAGGAGTCCCCCCCCAAAGCTAAATGTGACATGGTCACCACCTTTGCCTGGCTCCAGGTCACTGCCTCCCTTTGTCAGGTTTGCCCACCCCAGCTTCAGCCACACTAATGTTCTGTATGTGCAAAACCCCTAAAGGCTCTTTCAATTTTAATTCAGAACTAAGAGACTATGGAGGGGGCTTGTTTCTAGTCATCCAACAGCCAGCCATGTGCTACCTCACCAATACCCCGATTCTCTGAGCACCTTACTTAAGTTCCAAGTAATCGACACATGCAACTTACTACCAACCCAGACCAATCAAAACATTACCTACCGCCAGATCTCAAACCTTTAGGTGCTAAAGAATCACCAATTACACTTGGTAAAACCAGAAAATTCAGGGTCTGTGTGGGGGATGGAACGCAAAAGGCTCAATTTTTAACACATGCCCCAGAAAGCTTTCCAGGAGATGACTGAGAGAGCAACATGGGGCAGTCCTTCCTTTTGTGGTCAGCTTTATGTATAAAGAATTGCTACCTATGGGCATAAAACAGCTCTTAGTAAGTAATGCATATGCAGCATGAATCCAGGTGTTCGTGAGAGTTTGGGACTGATGTATGGAATGGGTGATTAATAATGATAACCAGTGTTCTGCTTTCATTTCTGTGGCTGTGATGAATACTCTGACAACAAGCAACCTAGAGAGGAAAGGGCTCATTTGTTACTTTGTTTCAGGGAAGCCAAGCCTGGATCCCAAGCGTCTAGTCCCTTCACACCCACAGTCAAAAGCAGAGAAGAAACATCTTTGCTTATCTGCTGTTTATATAGAGCTAGGTTTCTTCACTCTCGCAGAGTACAGCACCAGCTCATAAAGTGGTGAGGCCCACAGTGGGCTGGGTCTTCCTACACCAACAAAAATCAAGGCAATCCAGCAGAGGCATGTCCACAGCCTAGGCCTCATTCATTCAGCCTCTCTGCCCACGTGACTCAAGATTGCAGCAAACCCATGGTTAAAACCAATGAGCACAAACAGAATTTACAAATTACCACTCACCCCTGGCTGTACCCAGGAAGCCTTTGCTAGCACTCTCATCTTACAGAGAGCAGACCTCGCAGTGCCTTGACACAAAGGGAAAGAGCCAACATGCCAGGATCTAATAGACCAAAGTCTGGCTATGACTGCCCTGCTGATGGCAGCTGAGGGAGGTGGGCAGATCATGTGACCACATCAATCTGTTGGCTCACATGTGGAAAGGGGCAGATAGACAACTAGTAGGGGTTATATAAGGCTATCCATGTGAAGCATCCAGCACCAACCCAAGCACATGATACACAGCCCCAGAGATGTTAATTCAGTCATTTCACATGGCAAAGCCACCTTCGTGAGGTCTAAGTCTCTGTTTTCCTGCTCATGTGTAAGCCTTTCATTCTGTGGCCTTTCTAATCTAGGCATTATAATGATGCCAAGGAGGCAAGCATATACCCTTTGGAGCATATCTTCTATTGTTACCTCTGGTTTGGGGTTTTGGGGGCTTTTTGTTTTGGTTTGTTTGGTTTTTTTTTTTTTTTTTTTTTTTTGGTTTTGTTTTGTTTTTCCTGAGACGTGTCTTAGATATTCCAGGCTAGCTACCAACTTGCTGTGGAGGCAAGGACATGCTTGAACTTCTGACTTTCCTGCCTCTATATCACACTGTTACAAAGATGCACCACCATGCCTGGGTCATACCATGCTGGGAATGGTACCCACAGCCTCATGCATGATGGGCAAGCACTCTACCAACTGAACACATCCTGAGCCGACAGGGGTTAATATTTTTCCACCATATAGTTTCAAACGAGGTAGGAATGTATCCACCATATCTTTCATTTCCAGTGGTATTAACAATGCAGGGCGGACAGTGGCACCATGAGAATGAATGCTTTGTAAAGCAAAAGCTAAGAAAAGCCAGTACATGCTAACATGTAAAGGGAGCTGGAATGCAGAATCCCTGGGTACCCGATGAAGTCCCTACAAGTTAGGAGTCAGTTCTTCGTGTTTCTTTACCTAGCAATAGAGATATTTATGTGCATAAAATGACCACCTAATTTCCTGGTTGAAGCAGAAGAGATGCCACATTCCGTTGGGAGCCAAGGTTGACTATGCTGTCTGTGAACGAGTCAAGAAGAAAGTTCAAGACAGAATTGTAAGAGACAGTATGCACTTGTTCAAAAATAGTTCTAGTGCAAGAACGAATTAATGAGATTGATCCTGCCAGACACTATGAACGGGTGCCAGCACTCGAGAGGAACGCCACACATCACAAGAGCTTACATGCAAACCCCAGGCTGCCCGATACGACACATAAAACAACCCTGGTTCTCCATTGCCACAAACGAGACCATGAGAGTCTGCATCAACTCTAAATCATACACACAGAAGAAACAGTAACAACACAGGGCATGTGCCCAGGCCCAGAGAAGAATTAAACGGGCAGGGAGAAGGGAGTGCAGTCGGTAAAATGCTTGCTGGACAAACATGGGGACCTGAGTTTGGAGCCCCAGTGCCCAAGCCAAAAGTCAGGCACAGCAGTATGCATCTGTGACCCAAGTGGTGAAGACAGGTGGAATCCAGTCTAGCCAATCAATAAGCCCAGGTTCAGCGAGAGATACTGTCTTGAAAAATATAAGGGGGAGAGGAAGACTAAAGAAGACATTGACATCAATATCTTCCCCCATTACGTATTCCACCTGGACACTCTTGAATACACATACACACACAACACACACACACACACACACACACACACACAGAATCAAATCAGTAGCTTAGAAAAGACATCATCCAACACTGGTAAGGTTTCCTTTCCTCTCCAACAGTGGCGTCCATCTGCCTTTTTAAGCAGGGACCCACAGTAACCCATGTTCAGTCACTGTTGGGAAAATGATGCCAAAACTTCACAATAAGCAGTCAGTATCCTGGGCACAGATTCCCTAGAGGAGTCCCTGTCTAAGGAATGTGTCAAAAATTAGCTCTCTTTTCCTGCCTCCCAGCCTCTGCAGACTCTGAAGCTGTCTCCATGCCAGTTTCCCACAGTACAACATAGAACCACCTAAAAAATCTGGGGCAGAAAACAATATATCCGAAACACCTAAAAATCACAGGCCAGGTGAGAGCCTGGTGCCCTGATGCCAGTATTCGCTGGTATACTGGCATACACAAAGGCAACCCTCTGTATTATATCACTGAGGGTTACCAGGATAGTTGACTCTTAAGTGGTGTAGTCTCCATCCTTCATGGCTGCCTCCTGCCCCCACACCCACATCACAACAGTACGCCCCGCCCCCTTGTCTCCACCCCGCCCCCACTCCCAACAGTGCCTCTCCCCGCCCCCACACAGCAACAACTCAATTCTCAGTCCTATAAATGCCTTTTCTCAGATGTTGTTCTCCCAGTGGGAAACAGAATGAAGTGAGGCCTGACCACCAACTCCTCCACAGTTTCTTTTAATTTAAAGTTACAACAGGAGGAAAGAAAAGAGACTTCCTATTAAGGGACAAGTCCCTGAAGGGGCTCTTAGCTGACAATCGAAGGACTGCTCATGGCAGCGATCAAATCTAAGGCAACAAAGTGCTGGTGGCTCTGTGTCTCATCCCAGCAGGGGCTGGTGCTGAGGGCCACTTGAGTTCAGCACTTCGTAGAGCTTGTAAGTTGGTTTAGGATCAGTCACGCAGGGGAGCAAAGACTTCGGGAGGTGTTTGAGGCTTGAGATAAAATGCAGCCTGGAGTCCATTGCTCCACTGAACAGAAAGCCTACAGAGGTAAGGAAATGAGAGTTCCCTCACTGGTACTCTGTTGGGAGAGTTACCAGAGGATGGTCAAGGTCGGGTGGTCTCTCTGCTCTGATGTGTGGTGTCAAAGGGTAGGACTGGAGCAGGGGGAAGACATAGACTTTTAAAAGGTAAGCCTGAGGACTCCCTTGTGGGAACACCACCTTCCAGTTATGCGAAATAGCCCTTGCTTAAATACATTCAGGACCATCTGATACAATGTATCCATCCACACCTGGCTGTTGCATTTTGAGTATGTTTGAAAGGAGCAATGTATTTTTGAGCTTTCCTTCTGTGCTATGAACAGCACAATGTCTTATGGGTGCACAGCCTCGTTTAACCCTGACTGGTATCCTGCTCATTTTACAAAGGACAAAAACCAAACTCCAGGGAACTCAAAGAACCACCCGTGGTTTCTAGTGGTGGTATGTTTTGTCTGCTTGCTGGTGGCTGATCCACCTGACCGGACCTGGAGCTATAAGGCTGGGGCTGTGTCTCATCTGTTCTGTATCCAAACCACTCATGAGCTACATTAGTCAGTTGAACTTCTTCCTGCTCAATCTCCCAAGTCTGTGGTCCTCTGCGCTTTCATTCCTATCTGCTCTCAGGAAAATGTGCAGAGAGACCTGCAGTTAGAGCAGAGGATTTTTATTTGCCTTTACCTATTTATGTAGGATGAAAATGCTAATTACTTATGGAACACATCTGAATAAAAGATAAAATCAACATTTGTACCAAATACATCTTTAATAAAACCACATTGTCGATGATCATATAGAGATGCTAACTGGATCACTATTCTCTGCCTTGAGAAACTGATTTTTTTTTTTTTACCTCTTACACTCAAATAAGTTTAAAGTATAATGAAGTCTTAAACATATGGATCATGAGAAACTGGACTGATCTGGAACGGAGGGAAAAGCAGGGCTAAACTGACAAAGCAACCAGCTCAGGGCAGACACTCTGCTAGAAATGTCACATTTTTTTCCTAGTGCCATCTACAAAACATGCATCTGAGAATATTGCAGACACCTGAGTGGATAACCTAGTGACAAGGTTGTGGCTATGCAAGTATGAGAACGGGAGTTCAGGTCCCCAGCACCCATCTAAAACGCCAGGCACAGGCACGTGTGTCTGTAACTCTAGTACTCAGTGGGTAGAGACAAGAAAATATCTTATCTTGCTGAGCAGTCAGGATAGGCCCTTGCTGAGTACTCGGTACAGTGAGAGACCCTATCTCCAAAGATAATATGGGAGGGAATGATGGAAGATACCCAACATATCTAGGCTACGTCTGGCTTCCACATACATTTGCATATAGATGCAATGTACCAGAACACACACAAACACAGGAAAGAACGAGCATTATAATTTGCACCTTTAGAGGTTAGAAATAGGCACAGGGCCCTTTAGATTTCTGATCTCCAGAGAAGGTTTTGCATGAATCACCCACAAACCTAAATTGATAAGGCTTCCCAGCTAAGGGGGCAGCATCTTCTGCTCCCTGGTTCCTTCCAACTTCCCTACCTTTTAAACTTCTCTTAGATTCATAGTTAGACCAAAGTTCCTGGGTTTGTCAGAGAATACCAACTGAATGTGAAGCTAGGGTGGCCCAGTCTCCGTGGCCACTGCACTGTCTACTATGGATGATAACATCATCAAATGTTGAAGTAGTTAAACACCAGTGGAGCACAAAAGGTACACGCACGTCGTTGGGGGTTTTGTTTGTTTGTGTGTTTGGTTGGTTGGCTTTGGTTTAGAAACTGAGGCATGATGGGAAATGCATAACTCTATACCTGGACACTTAAATACTGCCAGCTCATCTCAACAAGACATAGTACCTGGGTGCTCACTTTCCCCCTCTAGTTTTATCACTGTGCTGCCCTATCCAAGGTCTTCAGCCGTAAGTGGGACAATCAGTTACCTACAAGGTCTAAGGCACTGAAAACTATCTTTGATTTCTTCCACTTGCTTTTATCCCCGCAATCTCCACAGCTCTTTCTCTGAGAAACTGAAAGGTTGTAACAAATGGGGGTTGGGGGAGGAGTGATAATATCATCCAAGCAGAGAATTAAACCATAATGAACTATTTATACCTTTGAATTAATTAGCTTATGAGCCAGAGTTTAAATGGGCCAAATGGGGCAGGAATCTTGGAAGGGCTCATCAAAGCAACCTGGACTGCGGTCAAGGCCCTTCCTGAAATTCAGGGTCCTCATTAGGAGAGATTTTCAAAGGCACCCACATAAGGCAGCTCAAGGGGTGAGGGCTTTCTGAAAACAACTCAAAGCAGATTCTCCTAATAGTTTTACATTTGACCTTAACTCAACTTTAAAGCCAGGAACTGAATTTGATGACGGAGTTTAAGAAAGAGTCCTACAGAAGTGTCCCAATATGGCCTAGCAGCAAGTCCCCAATATACCAGGTGTCTGCTCTCAACCCATAAGGAGTCCAAACAAGTCACAGGACAACATCAAAGTTAATAAAATAAAAGTCCAATTTTGTCCCAAAGAATGTTTTAAAACTCCATATACTCTTATGTCAATGGCAATTCCTCGGGGAAGTTAAATCTCGGTTTATCAGAAACCATTAAGTAACTTCTGAACATCCCAAATCCCCCTCATACTTGGACACACGGCTATTTCTGTGACACCACACACAAAAAATGAACCCCAAGACCCCACTCAAACTTGATAGTCATTAACTGTCCCAGTTCCCCCGAGCTCCCCCAAATGGGAAGTGGAATTACAAGACTGATCATAATTGGATTACGACCCATAATTCTTTAATTCATTCATCAAATTGAGGCATTTGGAACAGTTTATTTACAGAGTTGTTTAGACAGTTTTGTGTGGTGTTTCTGAAGATAAACCAAAATGCCTCTCTGAAATAAGTTTCAGGGCCCAAATCATTAACATATGAGACTCAAATGTAGACAATTTACAAACGGGTGTTTTAAAACATTCTTTGGAACAAAATTGGACTTTTATTTTATTAACCATCTACAAATCTCAGGATATAGTTTATACTTTCTTTGAAACAGACAAGCACTTTATTCACCTCTTATATAAATTTACATTTCTTAAACCAAAATAAAAAACAAACAAACAAAAAAGAACAACAACAAAAAAAGCCCCGTGAGAGAGCACACTTATTTCAGGCCTAGAGAAATCATTTCCCTGTTCCATCCTCTCAGGATTCTAAGTGTATACTATCCCCTAACATAAGAGTTGATCAGGTACTGGATGAATCACACAGGCTGTACTAATCAATCATATCTCATCAGCCACAATCAACATTAGAATTCTCAGCTCTGAAATCCAGGATTTCAGGAAATCTCAAACCAGAGTTTTCTCCTTCCTCTTGTGTTTGCTGACCGTGCCTTGAAAGTCACTCCTGCTTATCGCTCAGTGGGAGGATGACGCTTTTAATAGACGACACATTCTTGTATGCATAAGCCTTGTGTCGTATTCTTAAGTGTGTTTTATAAGAAAACATTTCTGCAAGAGGTCAAATTCCTTTCTTTGGGAAAGGAAAATTTGACATTTTAAAACTTATGCCTTACTCCAACAAGAATCCCCAAAAAAGTTGTCATACCTGGCTAAAAAGTTCAATTCACTCCTTTCATGTGACACCTTTTCTGTTTGCTCTCTACACACAGAGCCTTTCTGCAAAGCATATATATTTTCTCTTTCACAGGACCATACGTCAGTCTAAACAGGATGTGTGTCTACATGTACAAGCCTAAGGTAACATGAACTAACTGCTGTACTTCAAGAGCCTCCTGGTGATTTACCAACTGAGTTTGGCAGATGTGAGTCCTTCGTGTGTGTAACACGCATCCAGTCAGGACCGTTTGCACACAACAACAAAACTAATTCAGTGCTTCTGTCTTAAGAAGTAAAGCGTTCTCCAAGCACTAGAAACTTATACTGTTGTTTGAGTAGCCCAAAACTACCCATCCACACAGGATACAGAAAGAAGAAGAAGAAGAAAAAAAAAACAATTAAACTGGGGAGCAAACAGAGAGCATCGTTGAGAACATGATAAGTAGACCACTGGAAAGAAAGGGAGGAAGAAAAAAGAAATTCTCTCCAGGATGCTGCTATATAATTAACACAAATAACTAAATAATTATGCATATCCCTTCCCACCCCCACAATTAAATGTTTTTAAACAACTCTAGTGATGAAAGATCCACCTTTTAGGCAAACAAAGCAACCCCTGGCAGTTTGACGATTTGAGACTGGATTGCGTCAGTTTTTAAGTAATGCCTGCGATTTTTATCTCCTAGAGTTCTGAGGAGGAAAGAGTTGATGGCATAATTTCCAAGAGATCTTTGCACAGTGCCCAGGAGAACTTTCGGGGTAAGCACTTAATGTTTTAAATCACTCTGGCTGAATTTATCTAGGCTTTGGCCTGGGAGCTATATTTAAATCAGGAAGAAGCACCCCCTGGAAGCTGGGCTCCCTGTATCTGCTTCTGAGAACAGATTCCTCCCCTATCTGCGCAAACAGCCATCCTCAGACAGCCGGATTCCTTTAAAATGAGACAGATCAAAATTTAGTGGTTCTGTACAGTATGAAATTCTCCTCCTTTTAAATGCTATAAAAGTCAAACTTTGGGGGGGGGGAACATTTCCATATACTTTAAAGAACCATCTGGCCCTCAACCTGACCACTCCTGGACATCAAGCCCCCACCCCCAACTCTGTTCTTTTTCTGATTGAAAACCTCTCTCGTCTATAAATCTCCCACCAGCATCTCATTGAGTGTGTGTTTGTGTGTGTGTGTTTGTGTGTGTGTACGTGCTACTAGAAGCCATTATTTATGAACACCAAGAAAACAAATCACTGCCTTCTCTTCTGCTCGCCGATTCCCACACTTATTACCCAAAATCCCACAGATTTCCCTGTCTTGCCCTTGACTGTAGAGCCGTGCTGAGCAGAAAAGATTCTCTGGGGAAATCTGTCCCCGTGCCCTTTCTTAAGAAACTCCTCTTGATATCTGGATACTGTGAACATCTCAAATGGATTAGAATAAATTTCCAAACTTTTGTGAAGCAGAAAAGCCAATGGCCACCCAGAGTATCCCGGGTGGCCAGCCCGAAAGTGTAGTCTCTGCAGTAATACACACTTCCTCATTTTGACCTGGTTCAGCTGATTAGGGAAGACTGGAAATGAATTCACATTCCTCACTCTTAGGCACTGAGACCAAACAGTTTATTAACATATTCACTTTGCAAGATGACTATTAAAATATGAGAACTGTGTCCCGTGGATCTGAGGCCGGCCGATTGATAACTCCAAAAACTGCTGCTTTCAAAGGCACACATTCCCTAACCGACTTGCTTTCAACCCGTGTGACCTCTGTCCCCTACTTCTTGCTACCTACAGTAGCTATGAAGTCCAGCACGTGAGTAGTTTATACTTTGCCCAGAGTGAGGGCAGTGGGGGTGGAAAGAGAGAGAGAGAGAGAGAAAAGAGAGAGAGAGAGAGAGAGAGAGAGAGAGAAGTTGCAATCAAATGAACGCTTCCGGTCTCTGAAATGTCTCCAATCCAGAAGGATGAGACTTATTTCTGAAATTCCGAGAAGGACTGAAGATGGATAGAGGGAGAGAGAGATTGCAGAAAGCGAAACAAAAAGACAGAAGCGCTGGGGTGAAGGTGACGGGTAGGCTGAGAGGGCTCTTTCTATTCTAGACAAGAGCGGGGATTTTGTCCAAGTTCTAGGGTCTGCCCCTGGATATGCACAAGGCTAGCCCAGGGCTGATCTCTGCCTGCACCGCTCGCCTCCCGCAGCTCCCATCACCACCACCACTTATAAAACAATACCGGCAACAGGACACGGGCTCCTCCAACAGCAGCCCAGATAAAGTTGCCGGGTCCCGTGGATCGCAGCCCCCTCCCTCCCGGAAGGGGGGTGACAGCGCCCCCCGCAGCCTCCCCCGCAGCCGGGCCCAGCCCCCTCCCGGGACTTGAGCAAACTCCCGCGCCCCCTCCCTGGAGCTGCGCGGCTCTCCAGCTGGAGCAGGGCGCCTTGGAGGGCTGCCCGCCACCGGCACCTCCACAGCGGGACGCGCCACAAAGTTAAAACGCTGCGGTTCACGCACCTTACCGGGTCTGGTTAATCGCTCCTCTGACGCGGGATGCGCAGCAGCGGGCGGGGGCCTCGGAGGACCCTGGAGACGGGATGGGGCGGCTCGCCTTTGCACTCTGTGTGTATCTGTGTCGGGGTGTGTTTGTGTGGGGTGTGCGCGCGCGTGTGTGTGTGTGCGCGCCTCTCTCTCTCTCTCTCTCTCTCTCTCTCTCTCTCTCTCTCTCTTTCTCTCTCTCTTCCACCCCCCCACCCACCCCAACCTCTGGCTCCCTCTCTCGCTCTCTCTTGCTCTCTCTCTCTCAAGGACGAAGTAAAATCCCTCAGCTGGTCATGAGGCGGCTTCCGAGACAACACAATGCTGGTGGAAATAAATAACAAAAGGCGAAAAAGACAAGTGGGAACAATGGGGGAGGCGAGGGCAGCGCTCCAGCCGCCGGTGACCGTGGCCGGCGCGCGCCCCGGGGTGCGGCGGAGCGGGGGCGGCGCGGGGCGGGCGCCTGGATCGCTGCAGGTCGTCCCCCCACCCCAACCCAGGGTCCACCCTGACCTCCTGCCTGCGGCCGCGCTCCGGCATCCGAAGCCAGGGAGCCCCCTCTCACGATCCTCCCGCTCTGCTGCAACCCAACTGGCTTGTAAATAACGCACTGATCGCCCACACCGTACAGGAATTTTTTTTCCCCTTTAATCTGCCCTCTGCTTAAAGGAGCGATCAGACGAAATGGCAGGAGTGGAAGGAGGAGGGTTAGGAGGGGAGAGCTCGCTTCTATCCCTGCGCGATCGTGTCTGGCCAAGTCCCCTTTGTCAACTTCTTCGCCCTGCTCTCCTCCACCCTATCCCTCCTGTGCCCACCCACCATGAGCAAACAGGCTTGCACTGTATGGCCCGGGACGCGTGTGGAGGTCTGTAGGTGTTGGTGGAACCTTCTAGGAGGTCAGCAGACCCTGGCTGGAGCGCCGCTGGAAGGTTCAGGTTTTAAAGCCACTACTGCCTTTACAGAGGTGGGCTCTACACCCCAGTCCCCCGCTGCCTTCTGCGTGCGCTCCGCACCCACCTATCCCTTGGGGTAGAGGGGTAGGGGAAAAGTTTAGAAGCTTTCATCTATGCCTCAGGGTTGGCTGAAGTGCTTTGATTCTGAGTGTATTCAGCCAAGAAAAAAATATATCATCCGATGCTCAAGAACCGGGGGTTGATATTAAGGGCGAGATGAAGCAAGGTACTGGGTTCCAGACCTGTACCACTCAGGAGCGCGAGTTACATCATCACCACCAGAAACTCGGTGGGTGAATCGCTCCGACAGAACCTGCGGGGCCTGATGGAAGGTGCTCGCTGACAGCTCCAGCACAGCTGCTCTTGGCTCTGCTCTTCTCGCTTTCGCTGACTTAAAACGGCTACGCGGGGGTGGGAAGGGGCGCTGGAGAGGGGATCCCCAAGAAATCTCTAGACAGGGTTGGGCAGAGATAAGGACTCCTGCAGGGACTCAATGGAGCTGGTGTTCAGGTAGCCAGGACTGACAGGGGTGATGGCAAAGGGGACCCAATAAAAACAATTCGAGAAATACATTTCTCTCTCTCTTTTTTCCCCTTGTCCCTTTCTCTTCTTGGGCTTTCACGGGCTTGTGTGTTCTCCCTCTCCGTGTCTGTGATTCCCTTGGGAGGAGCATTCATGACCTGTACCTTGTCCCCAAGCACTCCCAGCGTTTCCCAGAGTGCACCAAGGCTACCTGGAAATCAATGACCCTGCTGTTTGTTCTCCCTGGGCCTGCGGGATCAGGGCCCTCACAGCAGCTTGGGCATCAGGCTCAGGCCCTGTCAGTCAGAGGCCAGCAGTCTCCTGACTTATTCCCTGGCTCTAGTTTTACAGGGGAATTGTTAGGATGCAAGATGGAGTCTAGATGCCTATGACACTCACAGCCTTGAAAAGCCCATTTCCTTTCTGCCCCTTCTACACTTGGCAGGTGGGTGGGTTGCTGATACCTGGGATTTTTGCACTTGTCTAGAGTGGAAAGTTTCAGGGGAGGAGACGTTTAGACAATTGATTACTTCGTACCTGCTTTCTAAAAATGGCTAAACACCTTTCCCTTGGTAGAAAAGTGAGAAATGCAAATCTTAATAACTCTGAGGCAGAAATTTCAAAGTGTAAACACAGCCATTATCCACTCCCACAAAAAAAAAAAAAAAAAAAAAAAAGCATTCCCTTCAACAAATATTTGATAGCACAGAGCCCAGTAATTAAGGGAACAATCCAATAAGCCCAGAGCTTTCATGGGGGGGCTCTGAATTTCCTCCGCCAAGAATTTATACACCGGGTGATCATTTGCAGCTCTGTATACAGCTGTCTCGCCGTGTGCCTTTAAACACCCTTACTGTTTAATCAGAGAACTGAAATAATAATAATAATCACAATAATAAAATAGGAAACTCCTGGACTAAGGTGGCTTCCCAACACTGAAAAAAAGTCTGTGTTTGGATAAAACACCTTCCATATGTGTCTGTTTTCTGCGAAGGCTCTCTGTCCTGTCAGTCATTTACAGACGTGATCTGCGAGCTTAGTGATAACTGCCCTCTAGCTTCAATCAAAGTGCTGCTTTTGGTCTGAGGAGTTCTCCGACTGGAGAAGATGGCTTGGCCATTAAGAGTGTGCACTGCCCTTGCAAGAAGAAGGACCTGAACTCGGTTCCCAGCAGTTGCATCAGGCAGCTCATGCTGTGTGACTCCAGCTGCAGTAAATATGACACCTCTGGGCATCTGCACTCACGTGCACAGACAGACACGCAGACACATACAGACATATTAAAAATAAATCTTAGAAAACAAGTAGCTCTTGCTGGTCGTAGGGCATTCTATTCTTCTATCGCACAGTCGCTCAAGATTGGCTATTACTGGGTCAAGTCTAGTTCCTCCAAACAAGTAGCAAAAGGCAAATTAAGACCCATAGCAAAATAGTAGGCCCTCATACTGATCAGAATATGCATAACCTTTGTAAAAGCATTATCACAATATATTAATTTCCACAGGGATTTAAGCTTTCTAGAGCATACTGCATGAAGAAAGAAGGTCGAAGCAGATTCTTTCCCCATGGGTCTCACTGATGGTGCCAAACAAGCAGGCCAGGACTTTAGTTCTGGTTTGTCAGTATTACAGCTCTGGGCCAAGATGTCCTACCGACAGAAGGACCTGGGCTGATAGAGAGAGAAGACCGCAAGACCCCAGTCTCTCCCAGTTGGTTATTGAAACCACATGCCCTCCAGACTATGCCTTGATTATTATATAGCAACAGCAGAGTTGATTGAAAACTTCCAATGGGATGTTTGTGTTAAGCTTGTGAAAACACACCCCACACACATACACACACATAACACACACACACACACACACTGAAAGTGGTGGGGCTATCGGTATTTCCATTTATCAATCATGTACTACATCCTGCATTCTTAGCCAAGTGTTTCTTGAATGTGTTCTTTTCTCTCCTTCACATGACAGACTTGCAAGAAGTGTGACACCCCTGCTCTGCGGAGAAGGGAAGGGAAGCGTGGCAAGGCTGGGGATATGCCCAGGGTCATGCTATGTGGTACTGATTAGATGTACATCAGCCTTGGCCAGCTCCAAACCAGTCCATTCTGCTTCACTTTGACTCCTTCTGCAGCATGGCAGCGCCAGTTTGTAGTGGTATTAGCCCATCGTATATGGACACTTAAAATGACAGTCTAAGGCTGGGCGTATAGCTCATTGTAGAGCACTTGTCTACCATGTACAAAACTCTGGCCTCCATTCCTAACACTGCAACAACAAAGTAAAATACAAAATTTATAGGCTATAGATTCCAGATATGAGTTATGCTGGTAATCTCATTCACCTTGGACTTTGGATAATTGTGTAATTCCCAAGAAACTACATGCGTACCATAAGTGGGGGTAAATATATAAATATACTATTTTTGGAGTTTTAAGCAATAAATATGAAGTTATCTTATTTTGTAGACTAGGTAATTCTATATCACATGTACACATCCTTACCCATGTAATTAATATATAAACATATTTACATATATTATATATTCATAGACCTGTACAGGTTCTGCCCTTTACATATGCAAACTCATGGAGTCAGTCAGGTGTGGTCAAGCATACCTGTCACCCTCATAATTGAGACGCTAGATGGAAAGGTCACAAGTTTACAAAACTATCCTGGGCTATGTTACAAGTTCCAACATATCAGTACTCCATAACAACACTGTCTCAGAAAGAATAAAAGAAAGAATAAAAATCCTCACACTGAGCTCATGAGTTACATAATATTATTCTATCATTTCATCAACACAATAGAAAACATGGAGAATTATGTAAGTGCCAGAAGGTTGGGCAAAAAGGAATAGCGTGTGGGTTCAAATCAAACAATGGGTGACTTTGTCATGTTGTCTTTCAATGTGCATATAGACATAGGCATATATATATATATATATATATATAACACACACACACACATACACACACACATATATACATACATATATACATACACACATATATACATACATATATACATGCATACATATATACATGCATATATACATGCATACATATATACATACATATGCATATATGTGTATATATATACATACATATATACATATATACATAATATATACATATATTTATGCAGACAGTAGCCATATGTATATAGTATATATACTCATATATTTATGTAGACAATATACCTACATATATTCATGGACAGACATAAACTACATGTACCAAGAAATCATACCAACAGCAATCGGAAATATTTATGGATGGATGGGAAATTCCCTACGCTTAAGATATTCAAGACAGGTTGTTGAGGCCACCTGAATTCCTCGAGTATATCTGGAGATATTGACAAAGTGCTATTAAAATTAGTTATTGGTATGCAGTATTAGTCACTGCCCTATGTGCATGAGGCCCATTGGAGGATTTGTACAGTTACAAGTGGCAGAGAAAAGATACGTGGGAATCTAACAATGAAAAGGGAGGAATAAAGTCCCCACTCTATTACTACAACAGAGTATCAGACTCCAGGTAGTTTATAAAGAGGTTTCTTTCTCTCCCTGTTTGGGAACTACAAGCACAAAATAGATGGCTGCCTCTTCTATAAGGAGGGCATCATCGAAATGGGGAGTGGGTAAACCAGAGACACTCAGTGGGGGACACAACCCAACTCAACCCAGTCCTTGACACAACCATAGGACTCTGCTCACCAGGGCCACACCCCATGACAAGGTACCTTCCATTCCC
>JAJTUV010000025.1:0-247500 GCA_021653895.1 Mastomys natalensis | reverse complement strand
AGCTACCTAAGAGATGTGACCCTGATGCTTCTTCAGACAAGGCCTGGATTTCAAGCCACAAGGGGGAAAACACATGGAATCTCAACCTTGCTGGTGGTCATTCTAGGTGCTAGAGATGCAGTGATTAATAAAACATCCTCCTCTCACTAGAATTAGTCACACATCCTACAGGAGCAAGATAGGAATGAGGGAAGGAAGAAGCAAGACCCTAAAACTCAGGAAGCAGCCAATGTTTAAAGATGAAGGAGTGTGATCAGAAAAGACCTTCCACAGATGGTGAAGAGGTTTTTCTTTACTGGTTCAGAGTCAGTTCCATGTTTCTGGACCCTACACCCAGAAAATTCTATACATGAAAAGATGAAGCTTTGACTGTTTCTCTTTGGAATGAAAATTCTAGATATGTGTCAACAGGACCCATGGGCTGTGGTTTAAAACTATTCCTCGGGGACAGCAATATGGCTCACTAGGGAGAGGTGCTTCCATGCAGGCTTCACAGCCTGAGTTAGATCCTTGAACCCTCAAAGAGACTCGAGTCCCCAGAGGTTTCCCATGATCTCTACACACATGCACACAGATGTGCACACCTGCACACAAATGTGCACATACATAGAGTTAATTTCTTAGAACACTTGAAAAAAGTCTATCCCAGGGCCACTGCTTCAACAACCCACCACACAGTAAGAGCACGAAGATCCCGTTATAGCCAGTTCTATATTAAGCTATTCATTTGTCTTACACATGTATTATCATAAGATCCCATGAAGTGATAGTTACAAAAGTGCCTTATAATCTTTAAAGATGATTGCATCCAACTTTATCAACTTACAAAAACACAATGACTTTGTCAGAGTAGAGATGGTAAACCCTCACAGAAATTATGAAGTTACAGAATTTGATTCTTGGGCAGTTTGCTTATTTATGTATTCATTCATTTATTTATTTTCGAGACAGAGTCTCAAGTAGACAAGCACAGCTTTCTTTGACCTTGATTCGTAGCCTAAGATGACCTTGAACTTCTGATCCTCCTGCTTCCATCTAGGGGGTCACAGGTATGTGCTACCATGTCCAGGGCTGGGTTTTAGAGGTCAGGGCTGTGTGTGTGTGTGTGTGTGTGTGTGTGTGTGTGTGTGTGTGTGTCCCTACCCAGGGAACTGAAGCTCCATCCTCTGCCTGAACAACGGCCTTCAGTGAGACTGAGAGTTTGGGCTGGAGAAGAAATTGGAGCCCTGGAGGGGCTGGATCAGACAAGCACCTGCTGTCACTTGGCGCATTGCACAAACAGTGTAGCAGCATTAAACCACAGATACTTTCCCATGCGTGTAAAAATGCATCATGCATTTAACAGAAGGGAAGCACCACTGTAAAAAGTGAAATTGACTCAAAGAATCAAAAGCAAGGAAAACATAAGAAATTAAGACTTAAAGACAAAATCTGTTCTCTCTCCCAATATATAAATGCATAAAACCAGCTGATGGGAAGTCTCCACATGGACTTTTTAAGATGCAGAGCCCTTTTAAGCTGAATTTCCTTCAGTGGACCGGGATTTGCGTCGAGTTCATCACCATTCTGTGCCACTGGTTGCAGAGGAGAAAGCTCCCCTAAGGCACTGTCAGAACTACTAGCCTTGGCCTTGCTGCAATGGAATTTTAGAAATCGGCCTATGGTTATACAGCTCCAAATCATGCAAAAGCTTTTAAAAATCATTCACCCATCTTCCTTCTAAGCGCCAAGACCTCAGCAGGGCCCTGGACACTGAGAGGGGATTAATGCTGTGAACATAACACTTAAATAAACAACGTGAGGTCTTTTAAGATACAGTGTTTCTGTCGTAAGTGACAGCTGAAAGCTTTGTGTGAGTGAGTGTGTGTGTGTGTGTGTGTGTGTGTGTGTGTGTGTGTGTGTGTAAGTGTAAATTTCCATACTTTGTAAAAAAAAAAGACTTTCTTTCTCCGAGGGCCACTTTCAAGTCTGACTGATCCCTGCCATTGTCTATGCTGTATTATGCTTCTGGCAAAGTGGGAAGAGAGACAAGACTTCAGAGGAACTAATTTAATGATCTCTAGCCCTGCACACAGGGCAAAAAGCACCTGGTCTGGCAAAGCCACAGGGAGGCCAAGGCCACAGCTCCAAGACCTTAGCCACTGGCTCAGGGCAAGGAGCACTAAGAATCTGGAAGTAAGAAGTAAATCTTTAGAAAGTATCTTTAACTTTATTTCCTTATGAGCGGTATGGTCCATAAAAGCAATAACAAGAAATGAACATTTGCAGTTAAAGGGATGGCTCAGTAGTTAAGAGCACTCACTGCTCTTACAGAAAACTGAAGTTCCCAGTGCCCACATCAGGCTGCTCACAAACGGCTGCTACTCTAGCTCCAAGGGATCTGACACCCCCTTCTGGCCTCAATGATCACCCAGTCCCACCAGCACCACCATACACATGCACATAGACGCACATGCACATAAAACACACCTTTAAATACATAGGCTGAGAACCCTGTGCATGCAGGTTTACTCTGCTAATCTTCATAACTATCTCTATATAATCCACAAGGAATCTGGAGTACAGAAAGGGCAAGAATCTGTCTCAAGATTATATACCTAGTATCTTCTTTATAGAAATGCTAAGAAATGCAAAAATAATGCTAAATCCCAGGTGGTTTGTATTGATAATCAAAACATCCATGGACTGGAGAGATGATTTGGTGATTAAGAGAGTCTGCTTATGTCATCCCCGTGAGGTCCTGAGAGGCTCTTGCTTTCCTGGCATCTGGGACTTTCTGGTTGCTACCCCCAGTTCCCCATCCCTCATTGTTACACACCTCTGTTCAATTTCCTGACCCTCTGTACATCTCCTCCCATACCTGATTCTTCCCCTCTTTGTCCCTCCCCCTCTCCTCTTCCTCCCAAGTCCCTTCCACCCTCTACTTCCCTTGATTATTTTGCTCCCCCTTCTAAGTAAGACTGAAGCATCCACTCTTTAGTCTTCCTTCCTCTTGAGCTTCATGTGGTCCATGAGTTGTATCGTGGGTATTCCACATTCTTTGCCTAGTATCCACTTATCAGTGAGTACATACCATGTATGGTCTTTTGTGACCTGTTGAGACCATACCCAGAGGTTAGGCATGGCCCTCCAGTTGAGGGATGGGACCACCCACCCATCTCCAAAATTTTAACCCAGAATTGCTCCTGTCTAAAGGAAATACAGGAACAAAGAGTGGAGCAGAGGCTGAAGGAAAGGCCATCCAGAGACTGCCCTACCTGGGGATCCATCCCACATGCAGACACCAAACCTAGATACTAATGTGGATGACAGGAAGTGCTTGCTGACAGGAGCCTGATTCAGCTGTCTCCTGAGAGGCTCTGCCAGATCCTGACCAATACAGATGTGGATGCTTGCAGCCAACCATCGGACTGAGCACAGGGACCCCAATGGAGGAGTTAGGGGAAGGACTGAAAGAGATGAAGGGGCCTTACCTGGCATCAATGGGAGGGAAGGCCCTTGGTACTGTGAAGGCTTGATGCCCCAGTGTAGAGGAACGCCAGGGCAGGGAGGCAGGAGTGGGTGGATGGATGGGGAAGCACCCTTATAGAAGCAGGGTAAGGGAGGATGGGATAGGGGATTTGCAGAGGGGAAACCAGGAAAAGGAATAACATTTGAAATGTAAATAAATAAAATATCCAATTAAAAATAAATAAATGAAATGAGAGAGGGGGGGAAGCCTGCTGACCTTGTGGAGGTCATGACCTTATCTCCTGGCAGTCACACTGGCAGCTCATATCCACCTGTATCTTCAATTCCAGGGGATCCAACGCCCTCTTCTGCATCCACAGGTACTGCACTCACATGTGCATACAACCACACAGGTGTAAAGAAAAATTTATACTGGTATACAGTTGTAAAGCTTTTAAAACTTGTAACTACAATCATGAGGAAATCCATAGTACAAAATATAATTCCAAGTGGATTTCTGGCTTCAGAGTTGATGCTGAGAAAGCTAAAAAGTAATCACGTTAATCCCTAAAATAAGAAAGAGCTTTAAATTATATTTAAAAGAAGAACTAAGCTCAAAAACATGAAAAGAAATACTAAGTTTAAATATAGTGCCATGAGTTTTCTCAGTGTAATGAGAGAAGTCATCTCTAGGTAAACCATCATGCCAAACTCTGCCTGGGTGAAGCACTCAGAGTCACACTTGGTGAGTACTTCTCTGAGCTGGAAGACACTGGACCTACACATGTTGAGGGTAATATTTAAAATGGTGGCACCCAATCTAGCTTGTTGTTATGGGGCCGCCATGTTCTCGACTAGGCAAGATCTGAGGACATAAGCAGCAGTGTGTTCTCACCACTGCCATAACTTAGGCCGTCCAGAAGCACCGGCCCTGGCACCCACAAGACACCAGTATGGGAGATGGCTCTGCTAATCTACCATGCTGTCTCCACAAAGCTTGGCTGAACCCCAGACAATACCCACCATCCACCCACCATCCACCCACCATCCACCCACCATCCACCCACCATCCACCCACCATCCACCCACCATCCACCCACCATCCACCCACCATCCACCCACCATCCACCCACCATCCACCCACCATCCACCCACCATCCACCCACCATCCACCCACCATCCACCCACCATCCACCCACCATCCACCCACCATCCACGTGGTACAAGGTAGAAATGAGACTCTAATGCTATAAGATTATCCAATAGCTTTATATATTTGGTAATGCTCAATTAGCAAGATGCCCACACAATTAGAGGTGTAACCCAATACTTAACCTTGATATTGCAACTACCTTAGACTGCTGGAGACACACGTCCATCCACTGCCATCTTCCCCTCTCTCCTCCGGTCCTCTCCCTCCTCGCTCCTCCTCTTCCTTCTCTTCTTCCTCTCCTTACTCCTCCCACATTAGCTCTTCCAAGATTACCGAGTTTATTGTAAAATGTAGTGGGGGAAATATCCCGATACATAGCTACATACAAGTTTACAGAAAGCCATCACCATGACTGTTATATTACTGGCGGCCATGTGAGAACTAGCAGGGGAGGGATTAATTCCCCCAAACCCTAACCTTGTGACTTAGTCAGGGTTTCCATTGCTGTAAACAGACTCACGGCCAAAGCAACTTTTATAAGGACAACATTTAATTGGGGCTGGTTTACAGGTTCTGAGGTTCAGTCCATTACCATCATGGCAGGAAGCATGACAGCATCCAGGCTGGCATGGCACTGGAAGAGCTGATAGTTCTACATCCTGATCCAACTGCAAACAGGAGAAGATTGCCTCTTATGTGGTTAGGAAGAGGGTCTCCAAGTCCACTCCTACAGTGATACACCTCCTTCAACAAGGCCACACCTCTTAATAGTGCCATTCCATGGGCCAAGAGTATTCAAACCACCACACCTTGGTATACTTTACATGGAGGAGTCCCACCATGCTCTCATCATGCACTGTCATTGCCCTGGTTCCAACAGAGGTGAACTATAACTAACCATAGGAAAACAAGGCACCCAGGGCCTCATCTGTGATGGGGAAAAGGCTCCACCAATACCTCATGCCCACTGGGAGAATGACACCCTCCCCTCCAGATCACACCAGTCTTGTTACCTTCCTTCTGTTCCCCTGGTTGGTAAACAACACTCAGCAGCCCTGGGCATACAGGTCTCCAGACTTGTGCTCCCAGAGAAAGGAACAAGAGAGAAGTGGGGGAAGGGGAGGAGAAATTGTAAGAGAGAAGACCAATTTGTAACTGTTTCTGTCCCCAACTTTAGGGTTCCTTTTGTCAGATTATATGGGATTCTCTCTGTGTCCATCCACGCATCCTACACCACCATAGTAGGATGTCACTCAGGAGCCGCAGATCATAGCAACAGAAGTAAAATCACAGGCTCTTTGAAGAGCACCCAGGGAGGTCCAATTCTTGAAAGGAAATAAAATCAAGAACAATAAGTAATTTGAAGATTCTGGCAGCATTGCTACAAGCAAACACAAGCCCAAATATAGATTCAACCAGACCTGTCTTCAGTTCATATGAGCAGTAACTTCCATGATTGCCCCTGAGGGATGTTGGTCGGTTTCCCCTATCTACCTTCCCAGCTTACTACAAATAAACTAAAAAGCCCCTTAGAGTGGTATGTAGAACTTTATGACCACACTTCATCACCAGACATGTGCCAAGTCTCACTGCTTGGAGATAAACAGGTATAGTATAACACAGATGATGTAACTTTTGTCTTGGTCATACGTGCACATGTATGCATGTGTTGTATGTGTGTGCATGTGTTGTATGTATGTGCATGTGTGTGCACATGGGTGAATGTATTGTATGTATGTACTTCTGTGTGTATGTATATGGGCATATGTGTATATGTGTGTGAATGTGTGTGCTTATGTGTGCATGTTGTATGCACATGTGTGTATGTGTATGCACTTGTGTGCATTTTTGTGTGTACATATGTGTGTGCACATGTGTGTGTACACACATGCACATGCACACTGTCTTTCTCTCTGAGTATTCTTCTGGCTGAAATCTTGCTGACACCCAGGATCATACTTCTGTTGATGATGAGTCCTCTAGTACATTTCACTTTACAGTACTCTAACACACACCTCTTTTCTTTGGCCTAATTGCACTCCATGGCTCATTCTCATAAACTAAGATAAGGATATTTAGAACATTTATTTCTATAAGAAACTCAATGTTAGATATCAAGACTCAAGAGTAAAGGCATGTAAAAAGATATACTATGCTAAACCAAATTACAAGAAGCTAGAATGGCTACACTGATTTCAAACAAGTTAGACCCCAGAAAATAGCAAGGTTATTGGTGATGATAAAATGATAAAAGGACAAATTCTCCAAGAGAACAGAAATCTTAAAGAGGTTATAAACATCTAATATAAGTATCAAAATGTATAAAACAAAAACTGATAAAAGAGGAAAAAGACAAATTCAAACACAATTCTAAACACAATTCTACTTTGCTGTTTCATCTAAATTATCTAATTTATGGATTATTCCCTTTCATATTATTCCTTGATTACAAGAATTAAATTCAAGATGATGTTTGGGGCTTCATCATCCCAACATCAATAACTAAGAGTTTCATAGTCAGAAAACAAGCAAATATCCAGATGACCCAAATGGCAGTGTCAGTAAACTTGATCTAATTAGCATTATGGAATCATCCATTCAAGGGCAGCAAATACATTCACCTTACACCTCTATGTAACATACACCAAGACTGACCCCTTCCATTTCAAATCCCAAATACTCAACAGATGGAAAAGTCTAAGAACTATACAAAGCATTTCTCAGACAAAGCAATAAACTCACATGAATATTACTGCTCAAAATAGCATATTTATAAATACAAACACAACCAAAAAGCACACTTCAAGCAACACATCGATCAAAGAGGATTTAAGAGAAGGTAAAACAGACTCCTACTAACTGAGAGGGACATCACAACTTACTGTAACCTAGTCCTATGTCCTGACCAACTGAGCTAAGTAGCTAACTCACGAAAATTTATACCACATAGAAATGCTTAGAGGGAAATTTGAAAACTCAAAAAACCAACCATTTAGCTTAACATAGAAAAGTAGAGAGCATAGATAAAATTAAACTAGATGAAATAAATAAGGGAAATCATTTTTATATCAGAAATTAAAGAAATTAAATAGTGAGTCAAATGAGAAGATAAACAAAAGCTGCCTCTTTATTATTGATCTACTCTCTGGCCTAGCTTTCCAAGAATAATAAGAAGAGACATAAATTATTAATTTCAGAAATGAAACATGAAAAAACACTACTAATCTCTTGAAACAGAAAAGACAGATAAATAACATGAGCAATTATAATCCATAAATTAGACAGGGTAGGTGAAATGGATAAAGTCTACAGAAGACTCACATGCCAAAATGCATATAAGAAGATACAATCAACTTCAATAGACTTATGCCTAGTAAAAAGATTGGATCAATAATCAGTAACCTTCCTAAAAAATGCACCAAGCATGGATAGCTTCATCAATGAATCCTGCCAAGCATTCAAGAACGCAATGCTACAATCTTCCTCACAATCCTCCCCAGAAAATAGAAGCATGGGATGGCTCAGTGGTAAGAATAGCTGTTGCTCTTACAGTCAGGTTCCAGCACCAATGTGAAGAAGTTTACAACCTCTTGTAGTTCCAGCTTCAGGCTCTGGCTTCATTCTCCAAATGGGGATACAAACATGAAGAGCGGGCAACTCTCTAGGAAGACTCCTAAGTAAAACAGGAAGAGAAATCCAAACCACAAATGTGCTAATCACAGCACAGAAAGACAAGAAGCATGAAAGGAAGAACAACAAAATTTCTCCAAAGATCATACATACCACCATACCAGAAGAACAATTCAAATGTTTACTTGTACAACTACTCCATGCTTTCAAAGAGAATACAAACAAGCAAACAAATGAAGTAATTAGAACAATCCAGCTAAGAAAGTTGACAGAGTTGATGAGAAATTCAGCAATATTGGGTGAAAAGACCAGTAAAATGTGAAACAAATTCATTGATAATATTGTTTTGGGAAAGGCAAATGTTTAAAATTAAAAACTAATAAATCAAATTTAAAAGTAGTCTGAAATATGAGCAACAGACTCTACTAGGGAGAAGAAAGGCAGTAAGTGAGACATGGGAAATACTATATTAAAACATAAATAGAGAAAGCATCTAAATACATGCATCTAAATACATGTGCATTGCCACAACTTATAAGACCTCTGTGGATGAAGAGAACAAACCTAAGAATCCAAGGGTAGGGAAAGGAAATGAGATTAAAAACCAAAAAACCATCCGAACAAACAAACAAGGCATAGGGCATGTGGAATTCACCCAATGAAATGATAGCAGGATGTTTTCTAAGTCCAAGAAATGTGCATCCAGGTAACAGAGACACTTATGACCCTAAATAGACGTGACCAGCAATGAACTCTTTCATGCCACAAAACAGCCAAAATACCCAAAGGACAAAACATAAAAACATATTTATAATCAAACAATTAAAGCCATGAGAAGAAAACGCTAACTAAGCCAGAAAAGCACTGAGCAATGCTTCAAACCCTGGTGGTAGTCACTGCCAATCACGATCACTATAGACAAGCCAGATGTGCGCACCTTCAATCCCAGAAATCTGGGGCAGAGGCAGGTGGATACCCATGAGTTTGAGCCTGGCCTGGTCTACATGAGATCTAAGCCTGCAAGGGCTACATAGTGAGATCCATCTTTAAAAGAAAAGAAGGAAGGGAGGGAAGGAGAGAGGGAGGGAGGGAGAGAGGGAGAGAGTGAGAGAGGGAGGAAGGGAGAGAGAGAGAGACAGGGGGAGAGAGAGAGAGAGAGAGAGAGAGAGGGGTAGAGAGCCACTGTGTGCCGCACCTGAAGATGGTGCTGGCTGAGAGTGCTCCTTGTGGTAAACAAGTCCTCACTTGGCTATACAGCTGTGCAGGGCAGGGAATGGTCATACGTGGACGTATGGAGAGATGATATGTGGCATATGCTCATTGGCCTTTGCTTAGATATAAGCCTGGTCCCCGGGGTAGGTGGGGCTGCCACCTCCAGAAAGCTACAATCCTGAGTAAACTGCCTTGAGAAGGAACTTTGTTGTCTTGCGTCTAATTTCTTGCTGGCCAGGAAGGGCGCCGGACAAGAGAAAGATTGCTGTATCCAATTATGTTTTAAAACTAACCAAAAACACCCCACACATTTCAAGACAAGCACAAACTCAAGCAATACTTGACTTCTAAATGAATGTTGTGGAAGACAGCTCAGAATCCTAAACACAGAGACAAAAAGACCATTTCAATCAAGAGAGCACCAGATAGAATAAATTTCATGAGAAGAGTAGATGAAGGCAGGAAGGAGAGGTAGGAAGGAATCTAACCTGTCTATAAAAGTAAACCAGTAAGTCCCTAATATGACAGCAACAGAAAGAAAAGAGCAAGCAATAATGGAACCAGCCCCCCCCCAAAAAATAAATAACTCAAAAGTTACAGGAACAAGAAAACTTCTCTCAATAATAACCCAAAATGCAAACAGTTGTGACTCTCCCATTAATAGATGCAGACCATACTGGATGAAAACCCAAGATGCAACTATCTCCTGTTTCTCAGAAATACACCTCACCAGCAAAGACACTGACTGAGCATGAAGAGATGTGGTTCGTTCACCCACAAATACAAGTAGAAAGCAGGCTGGCATAGCTGTTCTGATAGCAGATAAAGCAGACTTCAGCCCACAATTAGAAGACATGAAAGAGGCTGCAATATTAAACAGTAATCCATCAAGACATTAGAACAGTTGATATATATATGCACTGGACATTGGAGCTCCTAACTTCACAAAGTAAACACCAATGGATGTAAAAGGATAGGCAAGTCCTGATACAATAGTAGTGGTGGCCCCACTTTCATCAACAGTTAGGTCATCCAGAATTAAAAGCCAATAAAGATATACTCAGCATCTATCTGCACCATAGAGCAGATGGACATAATATGATGTCTACAGAGCCTTCCTCTCAAAGACTGTAGAACACACATCCATCTCGGCAGCCCTGGGAATATTCTTGGCTAAAACAGGACAATTATAGGCCCTAAAGCAAGTCTTTAAAAACACACACACAAAAAAAATGATTTTTTTAATTATAAATTCATAGTGAAATAAAACTAGAAAAAATACTTTAAAAGTTCTAGAAAGCCAAATCTGATATAGACTAGAAACAAGCATGCTCCATGGCCATGGGTATTGACGGAGCACTGGATCAATCCAATCCATATTCAATCATGGTGCTGGGTGTGGTGGCTCACAGATGTGATCCCAGAATGTGAGAGGTGGAGGTAAGAGAATCACCATGAGTTCAAGTCCCACCTGGGCTATAAAGTGAACTTCAGGTCATCATGTGCTGCATAGGAAGACCTAGGGAGGGAGGGAGAGATTCATTTATTCTAACCACATCAACAGGATACAAATAATTACAGTATCGTATCAATTAATGCATAAACTATTCCCTAGATCTAAATAGTTTGAAAATACCATAATAGGGCTGGTGAGATGTCTCAGCAGGTCAAAAATATCACCAAACAGCCAACCTAAATTTGATTCCCAGAATCCTGAGAACTGACTCCCACAATTTGTCTCTGATCTCCACACATATGCAGACAGGCAGACACACACACACACACTCACACACACACATTAACTAGATAGATAGATGGTAGATAAGATAGATAGATAGATAGATAGATAATAGATAGATAGATAGATAGATAGAAGATTTAAAACACCACCTTTAAAAAACATAATGCAAAAAAATTAAGGTTTTCTAAATCCTGTAAACTTTAAAAAAAAAAAAAACATTTACTGGTCTTTTTTTGTGCGTGTGATTTTGCATCATGCATTCTAATCCCACTCATCTCCTCCCCTCCCCCCGCGCCTCATACCCACTCTCTACCCTTGCAATCCACCCACAACAGAAAAGAAATCTCATTGCAGAATCTGTAGTATGTCACAGCATACTCTTTTGTCCATGATTGTTTGCTTGCAAATGCTCATTGCAATGACTCAGTTCATTGCCATGGCTTCTGCTACTCTATCAATACTGGAACCTCACTGGGACTCCTCTTGGATATCCTGTTGTTGCCCTGTGTCACGGAGATCCTGTAGTATGGATGTGTAGGACCAGCCCCCTTCATGCCCTCCGCAGTTCATCTATGGGGTAGATGTTGGGGTGGACCAGTTCAAAGTCTTAGATCTGGGCTGAGAGGTATCTGAGCTAGTCAGCCCACCAGATCTTCTGCACCCACACCATTGGGGCAAGCTCTCCTACCCTGCCCTGAATGGCCTATCTAATGCCACAGACAGCAAGGGGCAGAGTCAGCTCTCCCACATTCATGCCCTCTGGGTTAGCTCACCTACAACCCCCACAACCAAGGCCAGCTCTATCCTGCTGCCCAGGCAAAGTGCAGAGCCCGCTCTCCTGACTGTTGCAGATGGTGAGGGACAGGGACAGTTCTCCCACTTTTGTGACCCTGGGACCAGTTCTTCTGCCTCCTATAAGTGAACATAGGATTGGGGAGGGGAGGAGGACATCTCTCCCTTGTCTGTTCCACTGCACAGCAGACAAGAAGCAGGGCCCACTTTCCAACACTCACCTGAAACCCCCATATTCAGAGACAGCTCTACTGTGCTGCCCAGGTACAGGGCCCATCTTCCCAAGTGCTACAACTAGTGAGGGGTGGGGCCAGCTCTCCTCTCACAACCTAAGGGTCTGGTCTTCCACCTGCTGTAGGTGGTGAGGAGGGTAGAAGCGTATCTCTCCCTCATCCATGACAGTGGATGGAAGATGAGTGGCAAGGCCAGCTCTCCCATGCCCATACCCTCAGGGTCTGTTCACCCACAACTCCCACAACTGAGGCCAGCTCTATTGTGCTTCCTGAGTGATATGCAGGGTGCTCTCCCAAGTACTGCAACTGGCTAGGGGTGGAGTCATCTCTCCTACTCTCAAACCTCCAGGGCCAGCTATCTCATGATGCCCAGGCCAGTTCTGCACAGCCCCCAGACATTGAAATGTCTACCGGTGGCAGCCCAAACTAGTCTGCCTGGACTTTGGTGGTAACATATCCCTGCTGCTGCAGGGTCATGGACTCAGATGTGGCCCCTGGTGGCAGCACAGATCAGAACCATGGTCCCAGATGGCATTGCTGGCTACTCACATCTGGCTAACCTGAGTCTCCAGTTCTGCCTCTCGTCACCGAGCCACTTAGTGGCACCTGGGTCTCTGAGTGTCTGGGGTCATCTCAGGAGTAGTTTCAGGAGTGCTATGCCCCACTGGTGCATTATGGCATGGGGCAGGGGTCATCTTGGATATGGTATGCCCACCTCTCAGGTCTGCATGGTGCCAGACTGGTGGTCATCTTAGGCTAGCTCCCTGGCATTGGTCTGATGATCATCTCAGGCTTGCTCCTTAACAAGGCCACCCACATGGCCCCATAGTGTGTGTGTGTGTGTGTGTGTGTGTGTGTGTGTGTGTGTTGTGTGTGTGTGTGTAGGGGGGAATTAGGGTGTTGGGGGGAGTGGGTGGCATCTGTTCCAGCTTACTCCTGCCAGGGGCCTTCATTCCCAGGCAAGGTTCTTCTACTCTCCCACTAACTCCCTGTCCTGAGAGCCTGTTCAGGCCTGCATAGTGCCAGACTGCTGGTCATCTCAGACTTACTTTTTTTAAAGGATGTTCACTGGTCAGAACACTGAGTGTAGACATGGCCTCTTGGTTCTCTGCCACCTACTGACACACCTGTGACATAGCAGCCACACCTGCAATGCCTCTAGGGACAAGCTGAGCTAACTTTTTGATCAAAAGTGAGCAGAGAGTATTTTTCAGGTAGAACCAAGAGCATTTTAACGAAAACAGGATAGCCTAAAGAACTGTATAATAATAAACATTAAATCCTTAATTTCGTCTGCTTTTATCACCAAGAGATTCTACCACTCTACTGGCAAATAGAGAGGCTCTCTAAAAGTCTGGCAAAAGATGGTCACCCTCTTCACCAAAATGCAAACATTCCAAAAATGGACTCCTATTGATGCAGGGATTTCTGACTTGATCTTACCGTTTTAAGAGAGTATCAGCTTTAGTCACACTTCCTATCATTGTACACCAAGTTTGCTTTGAAGAATAAACTGAATATCTTACTATCCTGTTGAATATTTTTAAAGAAACATTTGTTAACATTTTTAAGAATTTCATATTTTATGGAGGACTTTATCACTTGATCAAGGTTGAAATGCAAAAATTAAAATTGTTTAAAATCCTCTTTAAAAAAAAAAAAAACAACTCTTAAAGGCTAGAAAGATAGTTCAATGTTAAGAGCAGTTACTGCTCTTGCAGAAAACCCAAGTTCAGTTCCCACCACCCACATGGCTGCTCACAACCACCTGTAACTCCAATCCCAGGAGATGCAATGCTCTCTTCTGGCATCTGAGGGTATTACATGTGTGAGGTGTTCATAAACTCAGACAGCACACAGATAGATAAATTAATATATTTCTAAAAAGTAATTCTGCAACAATAATGAAGCCAGTTAGCTAAATTGCATATTAACCAAAACAGAAAATATTATAGGGTCCTGCTCCTACCTCATGAATAACTCCACCTTTCACAAAGAGCTGTTTCTGGCACTGAGCCATCTTGGACGCACTTTGGGTGAGGTATGCACAGTGACTATGTCACTGGGCAGATTACAGATCTTGCCTCAAAACCTTATTACGTATGCTTCTTTGAGGTCTATGAGTCATGAATTGAAATGAGTATTTTCAAAGATCAAAGGAAATGAAGATCTGATCAATTACCAGAGATTCTACCAAACCACCAAGTGGGGGAAGCGGGTTCTCCCTGAGGATTACTTTAATTAGTATTGCCTCCATGGCCTCAGAGAGGAGAAATAAAGCAGGTTTAGGATATAATCCATGGAACTGCCTGACATGCTCAGATCTGAAGATAAGCGCGCATCACGGAGCGGGGAGAAAGTGACTGCAGACGGATACCACAAGTGGTTTTTAAAGTACCAGAAAAAATTGAAAGTTCACAATAAGTAGCAATTTCTGGGGAAGAGGGAAAAAAAATCACTGAAGGGGACAAAACAGTATTTTCAGCTACTTGGATATTAAAAGGAGGCCTCCTGTTTCTGGACAATTCTCATAATTCTGCTGGGAAAGAAAGCAGGTAGAAGAAATGTGTATTATACAAACTTTGTACATAGAAACATACGTTTGTCTACGTTCAAAATGGAAAGCCAAACCAGTCAATACTGAGGCATCTACAGCCTAGAGAAAACATGGAGAACAGAAGAAATGGAGGCCCAGATAGAAGTTCAGTTAGACAAATGTTAAGATCCTTTTGCATTTAAGAGTACACATTTATGCTTTGGGGACAGGGAGCCATCAGGAAAGATCAAAGGAAATGAAGATCTGATCAAGTACCAGAGATTCCTATACCTATACACATACAGTTCTATTAAGTGGTTAGGTGTCGCGCCCACTTCGCCGATAAGAAGACGCGGCAAACAGGATTCTTCTGACAGCACTCTTTATTATTCCGCTCTGTTCCAAGATGGAGAAGGACCCCGAGCTCGAGGAGCTCGTCACTTATATAGGGCTCGGTATGGCGTGTGCGCCCCTCATTGGTGCTTCAGCGTAAGCCAATCAGAGGGAAACAGCTTGCAAGATCTAGTGGACAACTGCGCATGCGTTACTCTCGAGAGTAACCAGGAAGCAGGGAACCGGCGCCATCTTCCAATGGCGGAACGGCTCCCGACATCAGCGTTACTCTCGAGAGCAACCAGGAAGCAGGGAACCAGCGCCATCTTCCGATGGCGGAACGGCTCCCGACATCTCCCCCTTTACTTTATATTAAAATGTCAAACAGATGTACCACTACGTCACTGATCAGCCAAAAGCCTCCTCAACTTCCGGCGTTCGAAGTGACCGTGTGGGCGAGACTCTGTACACCTTTATCCCGTGCAATGGGAACACGAGCCCTGGGAGATGTACAGATCCGCTCGACCGCACTCTGGTGCAATGGGAACCTGAGCCCTCAGAGATGTCTAGTCAGAGCAGAGTCTCAATGTCTGAGCATATTAAGCCAAGTTTGGGGGGATGCTCCCTGTTCTACCGCAAGTAAAGCCTGCGCGATGACCACTTTGTTTTGTCGCTGTTGTCTTTTCAGTTTGTTAAGCATCCAAAGAGAGAGCACTAGTCCACCAGCCAATAGTATACCAAATCGGGTAGAATTAGTTTGAATAATAGCCAATCGTAACCTTCTCATGGTCTCATCAAATTTTGTCAGCCAATTATATTACAATAAATGAGAAAGTTCTTTTGAGAGATTGGCTGCCCTCGTGAAATTATCATATTGGACGGATGTAACACACAAGCCAGGGAATTTCGTTTTACACCCTAATTGAGCCAATTGCCACAATATATCTATTGACTATCATCAAGCCACCTTTCCATTGGGTATTTAAAGAGGCTTGTGTATCAATAGCTTGAGTAAGGGAAGATGACAAATTATTTAAAGTGTTAACAGTGGCCACTTGTCCCGACAGGGCCAATGAGGAAACAGTCAAGGAGGCAGCAACTGCAGGAGTGGCTATGATGGCCACAATAACAGCCGTAATACTAAAATCGCGCTTTTGTCCAAACAAGGTTAATGAACTATGCATGACCAGCATAGGTCTCAGGAACGTTGTCATAATTCCCCATCTCAGCTGCGGTTGTGGTGGTGGGTGTGTGGTCGCACATAACAGCATCAGACTCAGCAGCCATAGGATCAGGCTCAGGGGGCTTCCCATCCTGTTTTACCAGTCGGGTCAATCGTGCCGGGACCCAAATCGGATTGTCTTGATCCTGCGGGAAAACACAAATAGCTCCCCTGGATCGTATTAATACTGGATCCGGGCCTTTCCATATATTATTAATGACATCTTTCCATCTAACTTCTTCTCGCAAAGAACTGGGGGAGGCATGTCTGTCTGCTGCGGATTTGCCAGCAGAATCCAAATTTAAAAAATTTAAGGTAAATAAGGCCAGGGAGGTGGAGATCTTAGGTCCTTTGCCAGGGCCTATCCCCCCTTTCTGTTTTTGTAATGTCACTTTGAGGGTGCCATTGGCACGCTCCACAATTCCTTGTGCTTGCGGATTATATGGCAGGCCAGTAGTATGGCGTACACCCATCCGTAGACAAAATTGTTGGAAAGTCTTAGATGTATAGGCTGGGCCATTATCTGTCTTTAACTGTTGGGGTTTCCCCCAAGCTGCCCATGCCTCTAAGCAGTGGGTAATTACATTAGCCACCTTTTCCCCTGACAAAGGCGTGGCATGAATGATGCCAGAATAGGTATCTATGGAAACATGAACATATTTTAGTTTATCAAATGAAGGAATATGAGTAACGTCCATTTGCCAAAGGTGTAATGGTAAAAGTCCTCGAGGATTCACTCCCAAGGACGGTGAAGGTCTAAACTCTGCACAACCGTGCATTTAAGAACAATATCTCGGGCTTGCGAACGAGACAATTTAAATTTGATTTTAAGAGTATTTGCTGGTACATGATATAATTGATGAAATTCTGTGGCTAACTGAATAGGATCTCGAGTTAGCATAACTTGTCTGGTGGCTCTATCTGCCAATTCATTAGCGGCGGCCATAGGTCCAGGTAATAGAGAATGTGCTCGTATATGAACAATGCAGAAGGGATGTATCCTACCTCTAATGATATGCTGAATCTCAGAAAACAAGTGGGCTACAGTACTTTTAGATTGAATGATACCCACTGTTTCTAATATTTGAACTGCTTTTACTACATAATGGGAATCTGAAATTATATTTAGGGGTTGATCAAATCGTTTTAAAACCACTGCAATCATTGCACATTCCACTAATTGAGGAGAGGTATAATTAAAAGAAATCTTAACAATCTTACCTTCAGCAACGTAACTTCCTATTCCAGTATTAGATCCATCTGTATAAACATCTATTGCATTTTCAATGGGTTTAACTTTGGTCATGCTTGGAAAAATAACAGCATTATTTAAAACAAATTGTAACAGAGGATGTTTTGGGAAATGATTATCAATGGTGCCCGAATACGAGCATCTTAAAATAGCCCATACATCAATAGTAGAACACAGCACTTGTATCTGATGTGCTGTATATGGAACAATAAGAGAATCTGGGGGAACACCAAAATGAATTATAGCTTGTTGGATACCTCTTAGGGCCAGATCACCAACTGAGGTAGGATAATGACCCAACACCTTTCCTGGAGAAATATGGGGATGTATCCAAAGTAACGGACCATTTTGCCATAATACCGCAGTAGGTTGTTGTGGGGAAGGTATAATACATAACTGATAGGGAGCACTTAAATCAAAACGAACAAGCATGGCATTTTTAAGAGACTCTTCTATCATATCTAATACTTTGGCTGCCTCGGAAGTCAAAATGCGAGGGGAGGTAATAGCGGCCTCACCTTCAAGAATAGTAAATAATGGCTTTAATTCAGAGGTGGACAATTTCAAGAAAGGCCGCACCCAATTTATATCTCCCAATAATTTTTGAAAGTCGTTTAATGTTTGCAAGTTGTCCCTCCTGATTGTCAATTTTTGTGGCTTAACTATTAATGGGGTTATGATAGTGCCTAGAAAACTACCTAAAGCTCCCTCTTGTACCTTCTCAGGGGCTATAAACAAATTTTTGGTTTTTAAGGTTTTAGACAGGACTAAAAATGCCTCTTGTAGGAGCTCTTTATCAGAATAACACAATAAAATGTCGTCCATATAATGAACAACTCTAATCTTTTTAAACTGTTGTCTGATAGGCTGAATAGCAGCCGCCACATATAATTGACATATTGTGGGACTATTGGCCATCCCTGGGGGAGCACTTTCCACTGAAATCTAATGTCAGGTTCCTCGTGATTTATACTTGGTAATGTAAAGGCAAATCTTTCTCGATCCCTTTCATGTAGTGGGATGGAGAAAAAAACAATCTTTAATATCTATAATTATAATATGCCAATTTTTGGGTAGGGCTGACAACAAGGGTAAACCTCTTTGAATCGAGCCCATAATTTGCATTTGTTGATTTATGGCTCTCAAATCATGTAATAATCTCCATTTTCCAGATTTTTTCTTTATAACAAAAATTGGGGTATTCCAAGGGGAATAAGACTGTTCTAGATGTCCAGCAAGCAACTGTTCCTGCACTAGATTTTTTGCAGCAAGGAGCTTTTCGGAGGTTAACGGCCATTGTGGAACCCATACCGGGCCCTCCTTTTTCCAAGGTATGGGAATGGTCTCCTCAATGGCCCCTACGAAAAACCCAGTCCGGTTCGATCCCTCTTCAAAGCTACGGTAATCGGACTAGTTCGTCCCTGCAAATATTTTCCTAATCCTTTTCCGGGCACGCTGCCCATCTCCTCCATCATCTTTTGGCTCTGACTGGAATAATCATTGGTCAATCTATAATTTAACTGTTTCAAAATTTTGAGATCTCCCAAAATCGAGTCATTATCTCCAGAGGACGTCTCCCCTTCGGAGGATAACTCGGCCCTGGGTTCTCGAAATCGCGCTAAACTCGGATATAACCTTGACGATTTTTTCTCTTTTAAGCCTGGCTTTAAGTTTTTCTTTTTCTTACTAATTCTTTCTCTTTCTATCTTCTTCTGTGATTTCTCTTTTCCTTTTGTATCCCCTTTCTTTTCTGCTTCTGATAGACTGTCTTGGTGGTCATCTAAAAGTTTTTGTCCTTCTTTCACTTGCTTTTCACATCTCTCATCTGCTATGCAGGATTTTACTAGTTTAAATAATGGCCACGTACCCGGTCGCAATCCCCCTTTTCCTTCTCCACAGTTAGATCTCTCCTAATTTTGTCCAAGACCCTATAGTCAGGGACCCAGTAGTAATGAACCATGGAGCGATCCTATCAACCTCCTTTAGGAAATCTACGATGACCTTATCTGGAACCTTCAAATGTCTTCCCCGAAGCAGTGCCCGCACCGCTTCAGACATAGGCTTTCAGTTGCTGATTTCCATACTTCCTCTCTCTACAGGAGCGGGGAGTGCCCTGCTCAGTTACCTACCTGAGACTTACAGCTAGCTATTCGATATTACAGAAAGGGTACGTGCAGATCTTGTCTTTTTTCCCACAATTCAGACAAAACAGCAGAACAAGCCGAAAATGAAAGCGAGCAATATAATCAGAATGACCCACACAAAACCAACCATACCTTGCAGAAAAGCGCCTAGGCTCCTAACGCCGTCAGTTTCTGAAACCTCTCCCGACGAGCAGTCCGGGGTCCTTCGAGTCGTTCCTTCGCCCGGGGTTCGGCCGTTCCCGGGTTTCCGGCACCACTTTGTCGCGCCCACTTCGCCGATAAGAAGACGCGGCAAACAGGATTCTTCTGACAGCACTCTTTATTATTCCGCTCTGTTCCAAGATGGAGAAGGAACCCCGAGCTCGAGGAGCTCGTCACTTATATAGGGCTCGGTATGGCGTGTGCGCCCTCATTGGTGCTTCAGCGTAAGCCAATCAGAGGGAAACAGCTTGCAAGATCTAGTGGACAATCTGCGCATGCGTTACTCTCGAGAGTAACCAGGAAGCGGGGAAAACCGGCGCCATCTTCCAATGGCGGAACGGCTCCCGACATCAGCGTTACTCTCGAGAGCAACCAGGAAGCAGGGAACCGGCGCCATCTTCCGATGGCGGAACGGCTCCCGACAGTTAGGCAAATTAAATCATTGCATTTGCAGAAAATAGGTGGAAATGCAGATTATGATGTTAAGCAAATATAAAGGAAGAAGAGGAGGAGAGGAGGGAGAAGGAGGAAGAGGAAAACTAGGCAAGACTCAAGACAAATGTTACATGTTCTTTCTCTATGCATAATCTGACAGACAGAGACAGACAGACGGAACACACACACACACACATGCACACACAGAGAGGGGAACATAAAGTAGAAAAAGGAGAAGAGGTCTAAGAGAGAGCACCTGCGGGGAACATGAAAGGGAAATGGGAAATAAATGTGTCGTGAATGGAGTGGCTCTTGAGGGAGGGAGGGCAGGGCAGGTTGCTGAGGGGTAAAGATGAATAAAAGCAGAGTACAATGTGAAAATGCCAATGAAACTCGTCATTTATGTGCTATAAAATCAATAAAGAAGACTGTACATACACAGATAGTCCCTGTCACGGACATGTGGGACTCGGTGGAAATCTCCATGTACTTTGTACAAACTCATTGAAGGTATAGACACTTTCCTTTCTTGGGTTTTGTTGTCGCTGCTTCTGCTTATACCATGTTCTACTCCCTGCCCCATTCATTTGTGTGTTATACGAATGTACTTGAGGTGTGTTGTGTAAAGCTCTTGCCATGGTACAAGTGTGGAGGTCAGAAGACAACGTACAAAGTTGGTTCTCTCTTCCCACCACGTGGTTCCCAGAGTCGAGTTCTGGGGTCAGGCAAGGTGGCAAGAACCTTTACCCACTGAGTCATGGTGCTAATTCCATCAAAATTCCTAAAGATTAAATAATTTTATGTGTGGGTGCCATGTATGGTCCATACAGGACCTTGTAGAAGTCAGAAGAGACATTGATCCTGGAACCGAGCTACAGGGGCTTTTAGCTCCCATGTGGGTGCGGAGAATTGCACCTGGGTCCTCTGCAAGAACCCAGAGTAAGTGTTCCTATACGCTTTTCTCCGGGCCTCTCTTAGAATTTTTAAGACTGAAACATTAGAGAAATTTAAGAGAGTGTGAGTGTTCTGAGCAGAGGACCCCGTGACGCTGCTCAGGTTGGTATCCATCACAGGCCTGGTGTCTCATTCCATATATAAGTCAGCATCCATAGGCATGTACATCACTTGGGAGCAAGCATGTCTGCAGAGGAGCTCCATTCTTTAATACAGTGATGCTGGTGACCTAGTTCCTGTGTCCTGTCACTCACCCACGGAACAGCACTCTCCGAAGGCTCTGATTTGGGACACCTGTTACCTTCCTATGTGTCCTCTCTTGAGAGCTACCCCCCTTTTCCGCATGGTTCCCTTTATGATTTAATAGATCACATCAGAAGCAATGATTAAAAACACTCTGAGTTAATTAATGGGGTGTAAATTATATGAGGGGTGCATTATAAAATTGCAACCAAGACTTAGGTGTGGGCTCTCCCTCCTCTGCATATTCCCAGGTAGCATTAATACTCTTGACACTCAATACACCGGCTCCACGCTCCACGCTCCGGCCCTCACCAACAGTGTGACGAGGTTCAAAGGCTTCTTTGGAGCTTCTGTAACCTGCTGGGTGGTCATTAATTAATGAATCAAATGTCACACTGTGGAGCAGCAAGGCATGTCGAAATAAGGGCCATGCAAGAAGCTGTCCACATTCAGCATACATTCCTGTCATATGTGGTTCCCCATTGCCAGGGTTGGAAGGGACCGAAATCGTAAACAATGGAGATCTCCGTGCAGCTTCTCAATGGTTATTTCCCATGACTCTGAGCTCACTTCTGTTATTTTAAAAATAAAGCCATCTGAGAACAAAACAGAAATGTATTTGGTCCATTTCTTATGGACGATCAGGTCCAACTTTTTGACTTTAGAGGAAGTAAGTTGACTCCCTGTGTCATAGGGTCTCCTGAACTTCAACCCCCTCTGGTGCTTATTTTCTACAGGTATACAGGTTAGGTTTCCCAGCCTATCCCAGAGTCTCCCCAGCTAGGAAAGGCCCCTTTAAAAGCTGACTCCAAGTTCAGAGTACAGATATTTCTAGCTGCTGGAGCATCCATTCACCTCATCTAGCTCTGCCTTTCAGGAGACTATGCCTGGTTTCCAACCATCTTGAAAACAACATGGTCTGTAATGTGCAGTTAACGCTCACAGCCAAGGACCATCTCTTCTCTAGGAGATTATTTCAAATACAGCACATGGGCGATTGGTTTGAATTTCCTCACACAAACACAGTTCCCTTTTGGATGTAATCTTATTTGTCTGTTTCACAGGTTTTCAGAGCAGAACAGAACACACCAGGCCTGTTCCAACGATTCCCAGAGTAGGACAATCACTTCCCTCATTCAAACCACTTCAGGCCTATTACCAGGTACTCTCACTTCCTCGGCAGCAATGCTGGGCTGCTGGTATCAATTGAAATAAAACTCGTAAGTCCTTCTTGCACAGGTATCAATAAGGCAAGCTCCCATCAGCCTACATCAATGCAGCTTTGTGTGTGCACATGACACAGAGGCAGGGGACACAGTCATCAAGACACAGGGTTATAACAGCAAATTCTGAATGTGTCCATATTATTTCTCTTTTGTGTTCCAGTGACATCATACATAGAGGCCTCTTTGTATCCCAAATGGAGATTTGATAAGCATTTCTTTACATATATTCATCAAAGTTTCTGACAAAAAGAAATACTACTAAACCTGACAAGATAGAACCCACTGGCCAGCCCCTAGAGCCCACCTCCTATACTGGTATGTCCACATCTCTCTGTCCTGTTTTAGTTGTTCATCCTAAGTCTGATGAGTAGCAAGCAGGAGACAGAAGGAATATTCCCCTGGAAGAGGTGCCCTATTGACAGCAAAACTGACCTAAGAACTTTCTAGAAGCCCTTTGAGCAGCCTTCCCCGGGAAAGCACCTTGACTCTCTCTGAAGCTGAATTGAAAGTTTTCTTTGCTACTCATCCACTCTTTAAAACAAAAACTTTCTTCAATGTGCCCTCCCCCAAACACACACAACAGCCCCTGCCCTGACACGTGTGTTGGAGGTACAAAGTCAGCTTCTTTTCGGTATATTACCAGGTGATTTTCAGTTCAGCCCATTTATGTGTAGGAGCAACCGTCTGCTGAGAGGTAAGGAACTGGCCCAAGGAACCATGTATGCTCCAGGCTCATGAAGCAGGCCATATAGCAGTAGCCTGCAACCCCACAGGAACGCCACAGGACGTTCAGATGGATTGACATGTTAGGTATCTGTGCCTGTCTCCTGGACTGATGCCCTGTCTGCCTGCATCTCAGTTGGTGGGGGCTTGCCTGAGGTATTAGTTCCTTGTCTCATTGCTGTGACAAACATACCTGACAAGGAGCTGACTCACAGCTGGAGGGTACAGTCTACCATGGTAGGAAAGTCAGGGAAGCAGGAGGTGGTGGCCGCAGGCTGCAGATTCTGAGGGCAGTTGCTGCTCATCATCCTTCTCCATTTTATTCAGTCTACCACCCTGGCTGTGACATAGTCACACCCATACCTCACCTCAGCTAACCTTCCCCAGAGAATCCACCAGAGGGATGTCCAAGACAAACCCTCGGAGGAATATACCTGAGGCTCCTTTTTCTGGGTGATTCCACATTCTCTCAAGCTGACAACACTAACCATCAGACTGGGCATGTAGGAAGTCCTGGGTTTCATTCATAAAACAGCATTTGAACACTGATAGGCCCAGCACTCCTGCAGGCCTCAACATGCAAGAGGATTGCAAGTTCAAGGCCAGCCTCAGCTACAAAAGCAAATTTGAGACCCCGAGTCTGAGTTACATGAAACCCTACATCAACAACCCACAAAAGAAAGGAGGGAGGGAAAAGAAAAAATAACAGAGATGAAAGGGAAAAAAAATCAAAACCTGAGTCATAAAACCCATGCTACCAGTGTTCCTGGCTAGCATGGAAGGAAAACTCCCCAAGAACAATTCAAAAAGAGCTAACAGACAACCCTAACACAAAATATTTGCCATGAATTTAAAAAAAAAAAAAAAAGAATCTTCCTAACATGTTGCAGTTCTCACGGTCTACAAAATAAAATCCGATTTTGAAAACCTTTCACCCTCCTTAAGCAGTCCTAGCTGGAACCCTCTTTGCTGTGTGTCTGGTACGTCACCCATGGGGAGTCCACACAGGTGACCTTGAGTTCTGCTGACTCTCCTGTTACTGCCCCTGCAGCTGTGCTCCAGGATGACTGGGCCCAGAGGGGAGGAGAGGAAGGCCAGTCACTCCTCACATCTCAGGGGCCTTCTGTTTCTTGAGTCTCTCTTCCCTGTCTCTTGCTTCCTTTTCTGTCTTTGCTCTACTCTCCATAGTGGGTATCAAAGCCAAGGCCTCCTGCATGCTAGCGAGTGCTCTACTACTGAAACTACACCCACAGGCTATTTTCAACTTTGATTTTGAGGCAAGATCACAGTAAGCAGCCCAGCCTGGCCTTGAACTCATTCCTTAGCAGAGGCAGACCTCCAAGCTGCTAGGGTGATGGGCCTTTGTCACAGACCCAGTCTTGTCTCTGAACACTCATTGATTTTCTGTTCTTGCTCTTTTCTTTCCACCTTTTAATATAGTTCACATGCACACATATGTGTGCGTGTGTCTCTTTATGAGTGCTTGTGTGTGAGTGTGTATTAGTCTGTGTGTACTAGTGTATGTGAGCATGTGTGTGTATGAGTGTATGTATTTGCATGTATATGAGTATGTTTGTATGTATATATGTGTGTGTTTGTGTGTATGTGTGTAGGAGTGTGTATGTGAGTGTGTTTGTGTGTGTGTACTGTGTGTGGTGTGAGTAGTGTGTGTATGTGTGTGTGTGAGTGTAGGAGAATGTGAATGTGTATGTTTGGTGTATGTGTAAGTGTATTAGAGTGAGTGTGTGTGTAGAAGTGTATGTGAGTGTGTATGAGTATTATGTGTGTGTGAGTGTGAGTGTAGGAGTGTAGGAGAGTGTGTGAATGTGTATATGTGGTGTACGTGTGAGTGTATGAGAGTGTGTGTGTATGTAGAAGTGTGTGTGAGTGTGTCTGAGTGTGTATGACTGTGTGAGAGTGTGTGTATATGGCATGTTGTAAGAATTTATGTGTGAGTGTGCATGAGTATGTGTGTGGTGTGTGTGCAAGTGTATGTGTGTGTGTGTGTGAGTATATGAGAGTGTGCGTGTGACTGTATGAAAGTATAAGTGTGTGTGTGTATGATGTGTTCTGAGAATTTGTGTGTGAGTGTGCATGGGTATGTGTGTGGTGTGTGTGTGAATATACAAGAGTGTATGTGTATGTAGGGAGTATGTGTGTATGTGAGTGTGTATAAGTGTGTGTGTGTGTGTGTGGTGTGTGTGCGCAGTATCATGTTTCCTTTATCTATTCTTCTGCTGATGGGCATCCAGGATGGTCCTGTTTCGCGGCTACTGTGACTAGGGCAGCTGTGACCACGCACACACAGCTTTCTCTGCAGTAGGAAATAGACTCCAGGTACGTGCACATGACAGCAGTAGCTGGACCACTTAGTGTTTGGAGGAACCCCACGTTATTCTCTGTCGTGACTGTACTAGTTTCCACCCAAGCAGCAGTGAACAAAGTATCCTCTGCCCCATGCTAACCAGCATTTGCAATTATTTGCTCTCTTAATACCAGTCATCACTTTGAAGGGTGGGATGGGATCTCAGTGTGGTTTTAATTTGCATTTGAACTGGAATTTAAGCATAGTGGATGTTTTCAGACATTGATTACCTGTCTGTACTTTTTCCTTAAGTCTCATCTGTTTATGCATTTGCCTGTTGACTGACTGACTGACTCGTTTGATCTTACTTTTGCTATTTAATGTCTTGAGCAATTTATATATACTACAAAATAACCACCTGTTGGATACGGCTCCTCTTGCTCTGAAGACTAGTTCCTCACTCTGCTGTTCCCTCTGCTATGCGGCGTTTTAATTTGTGCAATTATTTCTTGAACTATTAGAGTCCTTTTTATTGTCCTTGCCTAGATTTTGAGAGTTTCCCCTCTGCAGTTTGAGAATTTTAGACTACTCCTTATAGTCTTGGATCTATTTTGACTTGATTTTGTACAGGAGAAGGGGTTGGATCTAGTTTCTGTTTTCTCCATGTGAGTATCCAGTTTTCTCAGCTATCTATATTCCCATGTACGCTGTCTTACATCTTTGTTAAAGCCGGTTGTCCGTGTCTGCGTAGGTTTGTTTCTGATCCCTTGCTTCTATTCATCTGGCTTTGTAACAGCATCATGCTCTTCTCCGTGCTGTTACAGCTCTGTGGTGCATGTTGAAACCAGGACTGTGACGACTTTATCGCTGAGCTTTGTGCCCATGAATATTTCATTATCAGGAGTAGGTTGTGTCTCCAAATGAACTTTAGATTGGTTTTTCTAGTTCTGTGAAGAATAACCTTGGGATTTTCGATGTGGATTGTGTTGCGTCTGTAGAACACCTTTTGGTGATATGGACCCATTTCCCAACACCAATTCTGCCAATCCAGAAGCATCAGAGGGTCTCTTCTCTTCTCGTCTTCAGCAATGTCTTTCTTCAATATCGTAAAGATCCTTCCCCTCCTTGGTCGGGTTTATTTCTAGGGTATTTTCTAATGAATGGGATCCTCTCACAGATGACTTCTTCCCCTTGAAGTTTCGTATTGGTTGTCTGGACCAATTTGACACCATACACCTTTCTTCTTTAAGTCCTGAGACATATTAAATCCACATAAGTGAATTGGAATACTCCTTGTTATTCTGGCTAATTTTAAATAATGTTTTGGAGCCATCTACTCTTTGGGGGTAGGAAAGTGTTACATCTGCAGAGTTGTGCATATCAAATTTGGTGAAATTAATGAAATAACTAATCCTAGCATTATTCCTGAGTTTTCAATGATTATCTTGTTTCTCTTCCTTTTTACTTTTTGTTTTTAACACACACACTTTATCAGGGTCCCTATGTGTTTGTGTATAACACAGACACACACACACACATGCTTGCATGCATTTTCTCTCTCTCTGTTTCTGTCTCTCTCTGTTTCTGTCTCTCTCTGTTTCTGTCTCTTCTCTCTTCTCTCTCCCTCTCTCTCTCTCTCTCCTCTCTCTCTCTCTCTCTCTTCTCTCTCTCCATTAAGTTTCTTTTAGGCAGAACTGGACAATTCTCATCTACGAATCTCCAGCTCAGACTTCCTTAATTTCGCAGAATATGCTACCGCATTTTGTTTGATTTGGGAGTTCCTCCTGCTGGCCTGTAAATGAAGCCTCGCTGGTATTTGTAGTCATGGAGTTTCTTCTGTATTGAAAACTGAATGAAAAAATATCCTAGGAGAGGAAAAGTGGATTGTATTCGGCGTTACACTGTTCTTACATCATTTAAACATGTTGTAAACTAACAGCCGTAATGTGTGGACGATTCTACTTATAGTAAAATAAATTATATGTGACACACATTTGGTTGCAAGCCTCTAATTCCTTTTGTGTGCATATAATTCAATTCCTTGATTATTATAAAAACTCCACTGGAGATGTGACCTTTAATTTGTCCTAATGTATACAGGAGACAAACATGTTGCTGGGATTTAAATAACTGCATTTGCATGGTAATATGTTTAGGAAAACATGGTGGTTATTTATAGGGCTTTGGGCTATTTAGAATCATTGTTTGTAAATATTTGTTTTGTCTATAGCAAAAAAAAAAATTTTTTTTTTTCCATGAGGCTGTAAGTCCTTTCTACAAGCCTTTGTGAGCTGTGTTTGGATGATCTCCAGGCAGCACAAATTACTGAGAAACAATGCAGGGCTTCATAGCCATGTTTGTTTGCTCTGTGATATGGAATTCACAATCAAACTTAGGTGGTCGAGGGCTTATTTGGGCTTCACATCCACTCGTACGATATAGAAGGCTTTCCTGTAGAGAGTTTCAATTGCTCACCATCCTTTCCTTCTTCTGCCCCTGTGACTGTAGAGCCCAGTGCTTTCCAGGAGTCAAAATCAAAGAGAGAATTCTAGTCAGGTACAACGAAGCCCTTGGGGAGTGTGCAGCGATGGATGGTCAATGAGAGATGTAGATTAGTCGATGAAAGATCTTTGAAGGCATCCATCCCATGCTGGGACCCTACCCCAGCCTGTGGAGTCAGCATTCCTGCAAGAATTCAAGGACTTTAAAGCCTAACTGAAAGACCAGTGCTCACCCACCCTGCCAAACCTCTATGGCAACCATTCAAGGGGGTCACATTTTACTGTACAAAACAAGCCGGGTTGTGAACATTACAGCGGGTACCACAGACTTGCTCTCAATAAGTTACAATCTCTTCTCTTCCACTGAACACTTGTTCTGTGTTTTGATCCGGCTTTTCCTTTTTCATAGAAATAACCAAAAGAATCGACCTAATAGTTAATTACGATTATGACGTGTCATTAATATTTCTGCTGGCTATTTCTAACCAATTATTCTGATCATCTTCTAACAAGCACAAGGTGATTGGCTGTTCTGAAGTTCAAACAGTTTTTTTTTGGAAGGATTGAAAAGGAAAATGCTTGTCTTATTGACTTGGAATTTATCAAAATCCCTACTCTGATAGAGTAGCAGGTATACTTCTATATGTACGAAAATGGTTCTGTACATGTGGTAGCAACTTCAAGAGTCTCATAGCTTGTATCATTACCCAACTGTGTCATATTATACATAATCACTTATGTATGATACCTATTATACACACAACTATAAATCTACTTAATTCTCCCTTGATATCTTAAATGGATCTTTAAGGAGATAAGGGGGCAATTTGTCTGTTCACTGAACAAATCAGACAACTTATCATCAACTCTAATAAACTGAAATTAATCACATAAAAAAAAGCGCACAGTTCTTTATGGAATGGCTGTAAAGAGGTTGACGTCATGTAAATTATCCTCTCGCTGCTAAAACAAAATTACTCATCTTTTCACAACCGTAGATTAAGAACAATAAACACTTGTCTTTGTGTCACCGATATTTTCAAAGTGATTTTCAATGATGATTTTGGCATCCGCTGCATTCTGTTATTTAATTAACCTGGTTTCAAAATAAACAAAGGCACCTTGTGTGTTTAAATCTATTCCCTTTGGATAATTCCATGGCCTTTATGATGGAAGAGCATCACCCCTCTAGTGGATAAAGGGAAAACCTGTGAAAGTCAGGAGCTTGAAAGGCCCACTGGGTTTCCTGCAGCCTTCAGGCCCTCTTAAGTGGTTGATGGGTTAATTTCCTCGCATCGCTGCTGCTCTCGCTTAGAACATATTGTCTTGGAGTGAGGACTGTGTCCCACACGTTTGTATTATATAAGATGTAGCACAGAACTTGGACGTTAACACAATGCAATAAAGGAAACAATCCTGGACAGACTTCCTGCCTCACAGTGAAAATACAGGGAAGCAGCATGTGGACACCAACCCCAACTGTTCGTGTGTGTGTGTGTATGTGTGTGTGTGTGGGGGGAGCGTGCACGCACACACACATGTGCAAAACAGAGAGACATCAAACCCCCACTTTCTACAGCAGGAATTTGTAATCATTAGGTATGCTAAAATATATTTTGTTGTTGAATTAAATGAACTAGCCATTAGCTGCTAGACTTTTCATTTATACAGAGAGTTGTTTAAAGGCATTATTTATGGTTTCCTACAAAAGAAACATTTATATTTAGATGGATAATATAATATATGTGACACACACACATCACACACACACACACACACACACCCAACTGGGGAGCTGGCTTATTCTCTGGGAAACATTTATCAGCAAATGGTCCATTAACTTCTACTCAACTATGGAGATTTAAGCTCATTCAGTGGGCATGATGGTCGGCTCTAACTTCCGATAAGTAGAATAAACAAACATCCACCAAAGTATAAACTAGTTTTACTTTCTCTCTTTAAGCTTTACACACTGAGCTCTCGTTGCCAGCATCCCATGAGTATCCTTCATTATCTTGTCTACTCTACTTCTCAGTAAGGAGGTGCTAGAGTCCTCAGAGGCCGTATTGCTGACAAATAAATTAAAGGATGCTGGAGATGGCCCAGATAGCCCTTGATATCTTCTGCTTCATCAGGTGAGGTTTGATTGATCCATGTAAATATATTTGAGGGGCTGGAGGTGGTACAGTAACTAAGAGTGTGCACTGCTTTTGCAGAACATCTGACTACATTCCCAACATTCATGTCTGATTACATCTCTTTAACTATATTTTGAAACATAGAAAAACAGGACATGTCTCTCTCCCTCCCTCCCCCCTCTCTCTCTCTCTCTCTCTGTTGTGTGTGTGTGTGGTGTGTGTGTGTGTGTGTGTGGTGTGTGTGTGTGTATGTGTAATCTCAGTACTAGGGCCTGGACATAGCAAGTATGAGGTAAGCCCAAACTACAGGATGAAATCTGCTCTCAACAACCCAACTCAACCCAACCCAACCCAACTTAAACTCAAGTCAATCTAATTCAATCCAACCCTATGGTCGATATGTATATTATATACATCCTGGGGTGACTCTTAAAATGAGGGCTTTTCTCTTTCCTGTGATAAATCTTCATGTCATTTATTTTCACATCTATTCAATATACAAACAATAAGAGGGGGAGATTTTAAAACACTCTTATGAAAAGTAAAACTGTGAGTTGGCTACCACATAAATTATAATATTCATGTAAGTCTGAAAACACAACACAATGAAGACCTTTATTAGATACATGAAAAGGCTTGCAGAAAAGACATCCCCAAGTCACATATACACCTCAAGAGCACTTAGGATGTAGACAGTAAGACTGATGAGGTTGTATGAAGTAGAAGATTGAATAAGAATAGTAGATGGCATTATACACTGCTATCATTGTTTCTCAGCTCATGAAACACATTTACTTCCACCACTGGGTTAGATTGAGTTAGGTTGAGTTGGATTTTGGTTGTGTTGGGTTGAGTTGGGTTGGGTTGGTGTTGGGTTGAGTTGGGTTAGGTTGTGAGTTAGATTGAATTGGGTTGGGTTGGGTTAGGTTGAGTTGGGTTAGGTTGGGTTGGGTTGTAAGTTAGGTTGAGTTGGGTTTGGGTTGGGTTAGGGTTAAGTTGAGATGGTTTGGTGAAAGCCAATTTCATCCTGTAGGTTGGGCTTACCTCATACTTGCTGTGTCCAGGCCAGTCTTGAACTCACAGAAATCCTCTGAAATTATGGACGTGTGGCACCATGCCTGTTTTATCAGTTTTCTTTATCTGCAAAATGACAGTACGTCCTTCTATCACAGAATTGGTGAGAGCAAAGTGGCCTCAAATACTCATTCCTTGGTCCTCAAGACTGCCCCATAGAGACAAGGAGTTAGATACTATAAATATTCATAGTAAAGTAGGAAGTTAGCCTCGGAGAAACCTCAAGAATGTTGAGAAAGGATGTCAAGGCTGAACCCCCAGCTCTGCGTGCAGATAAAACCATTATGCACAGACATATGGAAGCAGACGATGAAGCGTGACTAAGGGAAGTGGGTGAGCCATTTGCACGAACAAGCCTTAAAATGAGTGCCTGCAAATAAGAAGCAAAGGGAAGTAGAGCGCAAGCTCAGCAGCAAGAGACACACTCAGACCCAGTGTGAGGGGCAGCAAGGTCAACGTCTGTCACACAGGTTAAACTTGCTGTTCTGAAGCTGCACTGTTGGAACAAATGCTACACGTGAGTGTCAGAATCAGAACAGTGCTGTGGTGATGAGTTTCAGGATGGTTGGAAGAGGAGAAAGGGAGGGGCAGCTTTTAATGTATGAGCTCAGCTGGCACGGAACTTAGAAGGGGGTTCTAAAAGGCTAGAAGAAACATGGCTGACTGTAATATGGGAGGTGAGAAGGAGGACTGGGGTGTAGAGTCAAAGGGGTGCTGAGCTTTCTAGCCTGGTATCCAACACTTTTATAAAAATAGAGAATGGGCTTGATGGGGAAAATGAGGGGTTTGGTTTTGGGTTTGTTGAGCATATGCATCTTGCTATGTTGTACAACCTTTAGGGGAGACCCTGGCTTCTGCCACAGAAGCATTTCCTCCACCGTGCTTTTTTAAATGCTCGGTGAGATATATGCTCAGCCATTGCACAGGCTCGAGGCAATCCTGAGTTACCAGAGCCCACTTCCTCTTTTCAAGGCAGCATTTTCACACAACCACCAGTTGTGGTGGAAGCCAGACACCTGTGGGCGGCATCAGTGCCAGTTTTAGGCAGAGCTGTGGAACGCCAGAGTGGACACTGGCAGAACTCTTCCCTCTTCTGTATGTGGTTCTCTGCTCTGGGTACCATCACTGTATCAACATTCTGTCAGCTAGGGAGAGCTAGCCAGGGTCTCCCTCAAGTCCCATCTCTAGGGAGAATGAGTGGCATGCCACACCTAGGTGTGACACTAAGTGAATGGATGGGGGAAGGACTTGATGACTGGGGGACAGTATCTGGCCAACTTATTTACTCCAAGAGTTTGGGATTCCACAGAACACACTGGCTTACTAGATGAGCTGCATCCATGAGCTCTGGACACCACCTCAATATATGATCTGATGGAAAAAATATTCAGTGTCAACCTCTGGCCTTACCTGCATGTGCACATCCATGTGCCTCATATATATGCAAATATGCACATACATACATGCTCACACATGCATGCACATACACACAGTAGCCATCTTAACTCTTTAAGCTCATAGTTCCATGGTGGAACAGTTGTCTATAATACCCAAGGACCTGGGTGTCAATCTTCAGTACTACAAAAGTAAATAAATAAGGAAGCAAATAAATAAAGCCATGTAGAGAAGTGGCCTGAACATTAATGGAAGGAATTATTACCAATGTGTCTCATACTGCCACAGAATTTTGAGAACAAGACCCATAACTTAGCACTTTAAATAAAATTATACCAGACAAGCAACTATCCACTCATGAGCATGGCTGGTTTGAGGAGTCGTTCATGTTTGGACGATGCACCCTTACACCTAGTAGTTAGCCATGACTGGATGAGAAGAAATGACATTGTGCAGACAAGTTTCTGCGTAGAGACTCACAGGAGCTCACGTGAGCCCAAACCATGTGTGAGCTGTCAAGGACCCTCTTCATAATCTCCAACCTGAACTGATGGTCTGGTGTGAGCATCTGGTGAGTGTGGATCCAGACGTGCAAAGAAGCTGCACGTGCCAGAGGGACCACCTCTTACAGCGGGGATCGTCAATATCACAACTACATTTGGCCTTTCCTTTGCGTTAATCACTAAGAAGAGTCTTAAGTATATGTGCACATGTGTGTGCATGTTCATGTGTTTCAGTACATGTGTAGGTGTTCGTACATGTACACACATATGCATATGTATACAGACCTTTCCTCATTATGGAACTAATTGCTCAGATTATATGTGATCTCCCTTAACATGGGCTTACCTGTGAGAATGGCTCCTGTGTAGACCAGGCATGTTGGCTCACTTCTTTAATCCTGGCACTCAGGAGGCAGAGGCAAGTGAATCTCTGAGTTCAAGACAAGTTTGGTCTACTTAGTGAGTTCCAGGACAGCAGAGCCTATTTAGAGAAACTCTGTCTCAAGAAAAGAAAGAAAAAAAGGAAAGAAAGAAAGTGGTCTGTGTATAAATTCTGGTCCTGATGACTCCTGAAGGACATTTTTCTTTACGTTGGCACCTCTGATTGAGGCCTCTTTACATCAATAAATAACAAAGTACATAAATATATCTTTAAAGAGAAGGTATAATTGCCTACTTTTTAAAAAGATAAAAGCTAGGCATGGTGGCATGTGTCTATAACCCCAGCATTTGGGAGTTTAAGACAAGAAGAGTACTGTGAATTTTCAATATCAGCCTGGGCTACACAATCAGTTCCAGGGTAACCAGGGATATATATGGAGACCTCGTCTCAAAACAAGACAAAAAAAATCACGTAAAATTCTTCTTGAAGAGTCTACAATCTAACAGATAACAGTATGGTAAAACATAAAATCTAACACACACAACAAATATATGTTTGAAAGGAGGGACAGAGAGACATAAAGACAGAGAGACAGAGAGGCAGAAAGAGATTAGATGTGGACCAACTACACCTAAGTGAAAGGACACCTGACTTGGGGAAGGACTCGGCAGAGACATAGAAGCTTTCCACACTAACTAACTTTCAGGGGAGGATATACACCCCAAGTGGTCTCTAAGCATTACAGTCAGGTCTTTAAATCATCATACAGTTATATCAGTTTGAATGCCTACCTACTGTGCCGCCCACATCAGCCAGCTCTGAAAGAACGCAGGGCTACAGTATCACATAGCACTGAAGCTCCTTGCCCGTATCACTAGAGCACACACACTAAGCAAGCAAATGAAAGAACAAAAGAATAACAGCCCCCCCCCCCTAAAAAATGGTCCACTCTTTGGTCTAGAAGTTGGAAATGCAGCCATCCCAACCAGAAACTGCTAGTCTCTATCAGACCCAAACAGCCTAAAGCAGAGGACCTAACTCCCTTTTTTCTGCTTGTCTCCATGTGTGGTCCCCTGAAGCATGGTAGTGCAGGGTCACACGTTTGGGTCACAAAGCCCTTGGTGTTTCCTGTGGTCACCATGCTTATTAGGGGATTGCCTGGATGAGCTGTCATTCGTCTCAGGGGAGATAAGCTCTGCATTTCACTGGCTCACCACACAGGCCGACCAGATGCCAATGTAATCGTTACTGTGATGTTGGTGTGTTAAGGTACCGTTTGTGTGATGCTCCAAGGGAGAGAATGTCTGAGAAAGGCCAAGACGGTGACATTTCTTCAAGTCTACACAGTCTTCGGAATTAGATTTAGAGAGCATCGTCTACTTCCTAATTTGCTAGCTGCCTGTTTCTTATTTTATTATAGCAGATATTTTTAACCCGGGGGCTATTTTTAACCCAGGGGCTATTTAAAGCATCAAGATAGACCATGGGTGGAAAATCACTACCAGAACGCTGGGTTGTCAAACAGCAACATTAAAAAAAAAAAAAAAAGCATCTTATTTCTCTTTTTTATTTCTTCCTTCAAGGGATCATCTAACTTTTCAGAGATTTTGACAATGTCCCTGCTAGGTCAGGACACATGGGGTGTGGTCACCCTTCCCAGGTCATCAAGTTAAGAATCCACTCATGTTTTCTCATGGGATTGTATGTCCACTTCAAACTTAGAGTAGAAGTGTGAAGGTAGGAAAGCAATTTCTCACCGCCATGAGTCATAACGAACACGGCCTGACTAAAGCAGGGCCACTCATAGATTGAGGTCCTTTCCCAGTACTGTTTTAAACAGTCTAGAACGTTCTGCCTTTCTGCTCAGAGTGTGAAGGTTGGGATTTTTCATAATGTATCCAACATGTCCAATGCTTTGATTTAAACAGCTCCAAGCATTAATTCTTCAGGGGCATGAGGGGCATTGCTAGGCTGTGCCAGCCTGTGGGTGCTTTTAAACTACCTGTTTTGAGCTCCCAGGTTGAGCTTAACTCTTTATTGGTGTGGAGTCCTGCCCGGGCAGCTTCGTTCATGAGGTACTTCACACGGTTTGTTTCTGGGTCTTGCTACCAAGCTTCGACTCTGAAGTCAAGATCACATGGCTAGGTCCTACAGCTGAACTCAGCTGCAATTCCAGAGAGAGAGGAGAGAGAGAGAGAGAGAGAGAGAGAGAGAGAGAGAGAGAGAGAGAGGAGAGAGAGAGAGAGAGGAGAGAGAGAGAGAGAGAGAAGAGAGAGAGAGACACAGAGAGAGACAGAGAGACAGAGGACAGAGAGATCTGGGTGGGCAGAGGCTAGGGAGCTGCCAGCTCCCTCTTCTATGGTGTTGGTGTGGTTGTTGTGGTGGTTGATGATGCTGATAGTGATGATGGCAAAGTTGTTTCCTTTCCTTTCTTTCAGCTGCTTCTGCATCTGTTTCCACAATGGGTTTGTTTTCTTAATTGTCTTGTTACCTCCTGAAATAGGACCATCAATAAAGAAAAGTGGGTTAAGACTTGGCCTGGGCAAGATGGAAGGGTTTCTGCAGGCCCCATTTGTTACTGTTGCTTTTCTTTATATTATAGCTGTTCCCACTGGCACTAATTCAGTATTGTATTTAGGTTTTGCGAGCATTGGATGGAGAGGTTTAATTAAAAACAGTCTTGAGGAACAGTCATGAACCAGACCCCAGAACTCGCCCGGCCTCCCCTTCCAGTCACTCCACACCCGGTTCTTTTATCACTTCATTATCTCAAGTCCAATGTTGACTCGGTCGATTTCCTGTTTGAGTCTGAGCCAATCCCTTGAAGTTATTTCAGTATCGTAGCACGGACAGCACAAGGTTCCCCGGGAACATTTCCACCGTTTACCATTTTCTCTATTGTCTCTTTCTTTCCTAATGACAAGCACAGCGAGGTATTTCAAGCGGGCACTTAATAACCCGTGTGCTTTTGAAGCTCTGACGGGCAGCCACCGGCCAGCGCTGATAGTAACGGATCTGCAGAAGCGTTCAGACACTCTGCACACACAGGTACCTCGGAGGAATTTTTATATGAAAACTTTCAGTCAAAAGAGCCACTTTCTCTGCTTTATCTGTAGGCTCAACTTTTCCATCCCTCTTAGCTCTGTCTTGAAATATGGTCAGACAACATGAATAGGGGTTTTCTATTTCACTAACACAGCCTGATAAAATGGAGCCAAAGTGGTTGATGGAATATCCTTCAGGAATAGCTTTCCTGGACGTGAGGACAACTAAACACTTTGGTAGTTTGGAAGTGTTCATTTTTGTTTTGTATCTGAGAAAACTGGGGATCAGCAAGGCTATGGAATCTGTCTGGAATTGCTCATTTAGTGAGAGGTGTGATTTCTAAGGGGACATCACCTTGTTACTTTTAATATTTTGTGTTTATTTTCAACTATGTTTATGGGATATGTAAACATAAACGTAGTGCCCACAGAGGCCACAGGTGCCAAGAACCGAACTTAACTACTTGCTTTTTGAGACAGGGTCACTCACTAGAACCTATAGTTCCTGGACTAGGTTAGGCTGCCTGTCCAGAGAGATCCACCAGGATCCCCCTCCCCAGTGTGGGATTCCAAATGCAGGCTACAATGCTCGGCTTTAGGCTATAGCATCTGACTTTCTAAATGGATGTTCATGCTTTTGTGGCAAGCATGTTAACCGACTAAGCTATGTTCTCAGCCGCTTTAAGCTTTAAGCCTCCAATTTTATTTTATGTGCATTCTTTGACAAATTGGAGGCAATCGACTGAAATACTTGTTTCTCATCGTTCGCAAGCCCCGCCCCCATGGGCCTCTGCAGCCAATCTGCTTCCTGCCCTGGACAACATTGCCGCCTGTCTGTTTTCTTCCACTACAGTTTATCTTTTCGAGATGCTGGTAAATGTGGCTGTCTCGCGGCTTGTACTTTCATGTTTGACATTTAAAAACTCATCTTTTATATATCAGTACTGATGTAGGGGTTTTGAGAACAACACGACCTTTCATGACCCATCAGGGAGTGATCTAGGACCCAAGATGCTGGATACTCACAGTCATCAAAGACTGACTTGAGACAGGAGCATCAAGCTTGCTGTGGACTCGTGGGAATAAGCAAGGCAGAAGCCAGCATAGTACGAATTATTACAGACAAGTAAAATGGGAGTAACGAGGAAAATTCATTTAAAAAATAAGACATTTCCAAGTGCTGGGAAGGGTTTCCTGGAGGGAAAAGCCACTGATCTTGCTTTGTCTAGGGTTTCATATGGCATGGACTGAGTAACCTATGTCAACAAGATAAATCTCTGGACTATCATGGGCTGAGCCAAAGGAGTGCCCACATGCTCCATGCACACACCACGCCCCCATCCCCACGCAAACATTGAGGTGCCCTGTGCTGCCCTCCCCCTGAGCTGAGCTCCACCTTGGCTCTGCTAAATGGAGGTCTCAGTTATTTGCCATTAGTTACAGTCTGGCGTTGCTAGTTCTGACCTCACAGGTGTCTCATGTGCAGTTAACTATGCTGAGCCTCCTGGTCCCCAAAGCCACCAAGAAGTGGTGGTTGTGTTCTTGGTGGCGGTCTGTGGGACGATCCAGGGCCTGTTTCCTGAGCTGCAACAGGTTCCCTGGGAGCCGTCATTACTTATAGCATATTCCAGTCTAGCTTTATCAGAAGCAACATGTGGAAGCAGGAATACGTAGTAAGCACCGGTGCCTAGAATGTGCTTTAATGGGGAAAGGTATCACAGAAGCTGGCCAGCCCAGACCATCTGCTCTGCTTGAATATCTCATATCCAGCTTCAGGTGTCTTTGTCGCTCATGCTTGGTGCCCCTGGATACAGTGTTTTAACCCTTCCATTCCATTTTTCTTTGTGTCCATTCCCACTGTTGTGTATGTGAGCGACTATCTCGGTTCCTATACTGCTGACTTACTGTGTGCTGGTGCCTGCCCATAGTTTGTGCTTTTTGTTATTTCCTTTTAATTAAAAACATTCTAGGCCATCGGTGGCGCACTGCTGTAGTCGCCGTGCTCGGGAGTCCGAAGCGGCCGTCTTTCCCAAATTCAAGTCCAGCCTCTGCTCTGAGTCTGTCTCACAGCCTGGGGGGAAAATTTTTATTTTATTCTATTGATGTTATTTATTTTCATTTGTTGTATGTGGGTACACATGGGCACACGTCCCCACACATATGGAGTTGAGGGGACAGCTTTTGAAAGCTGGTTCTCTTCTTCCACATGTGGTCCTGGGAATCAAACTCAGGTCATCAGGCTTAGAACAGATGCCTTTATCTGCCAAGCCATCTCACCAGCCCTAAAACTTGTGTTACCTTTATTTATTCAGTGTGAGTGTGAGTGTGTGTGTGTGTGTGTGGTATATGAGTGAGCACATATACCATATCACACATGTGTGTGTTTATGTTAATGTTAGTGGTACGTGTACTGTGGCACACGAGTGTGGGTCTATGGGTGTGTGTGTTTATGTTAGCAGTACATGTACCATGGCACACATGTGTAGGGTGGATATGTGTGTGTGTTATTAGTAGTACATGTACGATGGCACATGTGTGGGGTATATATGTGTGTGTGTTAGTAGTACATGTACCATGGCACACGTATGGGGTGTGTATGTATGTGTGTGTGTTTATGTTAGTAGTATATGTACTATGGCGCACATGTGTGAGATGTGTGTTTGTTAGTAGTACATGTACCATGGCACACATATGTGTGGTGTGGGTGTGTATGTATGTTAGTAGTATGTGAACCATAGCATCTGTGTGTGGGGAGTATGAGTATATGTGTGTTAGTAGTACATGTACCATGGCACATGTACATGTATGTGAGGGAGGGTGTGTATGTGTGTGTTTCTGTTAATAGAATATGTACCATGGCACACATGTGTAGGATGTATGTTTGTTAGTAGTACATGTACCATGGCACACATGTGTGGGGTGAATGTATGTGTATCTGTATGAGTCTGTTAGTAGTATGTGTACCATGGCACAAGTGTGTGGGGAGTATGTGTGAGTCTGTGTTAGTAGTACATGTACCATGGCACATGTGTAGAGGCCATCAGCTCTGTCCTCATACACGGGACTCCATGAACTCAGGCCACCACGTGCAGTAGCAGGCATCATTATTGACTGAGCCATTCAGCAGCTCTCCCACTTGTCCTGTAGCAATGTGTCATTGTATAACATGTTCTGATGTTCCACTCCACTGGCTCTTTCCTGTTTCTGGTCATGATGAACATACGATGCCATGAACATCTTCCTGAGGTCGTGGGCTTCCAATTCTCTTCAATGAAAACTTAAAAATGGAATAATTGGTCATCATATCAAGAGTCTGCTTATCTTTACAAGAAACACCCTTACTGTTTGTCAGACTTATTTGAGCTCACCAGCTTTCTTCATTTTTTTTTTTCATAGTTTGGGTTTCTATGTTTACACCCGTGTTTCACTCTGTCTGAGAAGTCCTGTTCTGTGGGCCTTGAAACAATTCCCCATCACTAGCTTCTCAGACCTAAGGGGATCCATGGACATCCTGTTGCAAAGCATGTTGCGTTAAAATATGCAATAAAACCTGGTACGATTTTCCAAGTGACAATCCTGTGTGGACATTGCTAGCACACTAATGTCCCCAATGGAAACACCCAGAGCAGCTCTCAGAGTCCTGCCTCCTACAAAAGGCGCCTCAGTGAAAGACGTGCCTTTGTATAGCTTCATCTGACTGTCACTTCCGAGCACATCGAAAATGTTTGATAAATATCACTGGCCTCCCTCGAGGTGACAGACGGTAAGCATAGGTCACTAGCAGAGAATTGGTCCTCAGCTTTAATATTCCTCTATCATTAACTTCCCATCAGAACTGTTTAATATAGGTGATTCTACCTAAAATAATGATTGCTTCTAAACCCAACACCAATGCAATTCTCCTTCCAGAGGTTCCAGCTCTGCAGCTGAAGAGGAGGCCTCCTGACCTGTGAATCATGGAACAATGTTCTTGTCCGCTGCTACCCACTGACTGAATTGTAAGTAAGGAAAGTCCTTCTTCGTATTAGCGGTGTTGTTGTAGTTGTTGTTGTTGAGGAGAGGAGAATGACTTGTTCTAGTTAATTAGCACTTTTTCTTTTAAAATCATGAAATCACATCAATGTGATAAGAACAATTATCAGAATTTACTGACAGTACACAGACACTAATACCAGATTTGTAGACGTGTGTGTGTGTGTGTACATGATCGCTATCTTAAAAACAATACCAATGAACTCAGTGTAAATGCATTTGAATGCTGAAGTCAGCAGAGAGAGTTGGAGCAATGGCTCGTGAGTAAAGTGCTGGTTGAACAAAGATAAGGATGTGAGTTCCATCGCTAGCACCCACATTAAAAGCCGGACATAGCTGTAATCCCCGCGCTGGAGAGGCAGAACAGGAGGATCCCTGGGTCTTGCTGGGCAGGCAGTAGGGCTAAATCAGTTCAGTGAGAAACCTGTCTCAAATCAATAAAGTAAAAAAGAGATTAAAGAGGACAACTGAGGCTGACTTCTGCCCTCTGCACACAAGCACATATGTGTGCACATACACGTAAGAACACACACATCCAGCGGCTGACAACTACAGAATTCAAAGCTATGGCATCTCCACGAGGTGTTCGGTATTGTTGCTTTGAGTCAGGCTGCGAAAGACAGAGGGATTAATGAAGCCCTTTATTAGACAAGCCTGAGCATGAATTAAAAGTCCCAACGAGGTCCTCTGGGGCACTTCATCGTTGAAGGTCAGGCTGCCATTACTCACTTTCCACTGTAAACTAACTAGACTGTGGTGAGCTGCTGTTTTCTTTCTCTTCCCTCCAGCTTCCCCAGGGAGCATCTCAATTCAAGAAAGACCAGAAGAGGCAGGCCATTTGCCACTTGCCGTGAATAATCGGAAAGAATCTATAAGTTCAAAAGCAACTGAAATTCCTAGAAGAGATCGAATGTTGTAAGGATAAACGGGTTAGTATTTTAAAGACAAAACCACCCTTGTTTAATATCAAGTGAGCATTGGTCACAGGTTCACATGGTTTCCATTATTTATGTGGTTGTCTCCAACACTTCTTTCCCTAAATCGAGTCCGTGCATTCAGAACCCGAGCAAAGTTTAAATCAGAGGTGGTTGTTATTCTTTGGATCTCCCTTTACTCTTTCCTTTTCTGAAGGTAACAATAACAGTGGTCTGCAAGTGATACTCTTGCTGATGCCTCAGTGAGGTGGAATACACAGGACACTCTCTTAAGACATGTAGACAAATCCAACCTATGGCTCAAAGAGGGAAAGAGTGTGTCTGTCAGAATGTTTCTTAAATGCAAAAGTGGCAGTGTTGGTGTTACAGGGGTCTGAAGTAGAAAGAGAAAAAGGGAATTGTTTTCTATAGACTATGTCAAATGTATCAATTTTTAGATGGCGACGACACCCTGCTGAGCCCCAGTTCTGCTTGTACCAGTAAAGAAAACAGCCATTTGGCTCAAGTGGCTTTTTAAATTTAAGTTACCGGGACTCCATCAAAGCTTTACACACATGACAATTAAGTTCTCAAGATGCATATGCATCATCAGAAGGAAGGAAGGAAGGAAAGAAAGAAAGAAAAGAAAGAAAGAAAGAAGGAAAGAAGAAGAAGAAAGGAAGAAGGAAGGAAGGAAGGAAGAAAGAAGGAAAAAGAAAGAAGAAAGGAAGGAAAGAAGGAAGGAAGGAAAGAAGGAAGGAAGGAAGGAAGAAAAGAAAAAGAAGAAGGAAGGAAGAGAAAAAAAAAGGAGTGGAAAATGTCAAATTCCAGGTTTATTTCAAAACTTGTAGGGTGGAAATTCTAGTTTTCCGGATAATGCATAGGCTTTATTTTTTTTTAAAAAAGTATATAAATGGGAATCAAATCAGAGATATCCATCAAATTCAATTCACTTCAATTCATTATATGTAGAGATCTGTTAAAGCTGTGTGAAAATCTAAAGGAGAAAAGAAATGAGGTGAGAGAAAAGATGCTGGTTCCTGCTGCGGCTTCTCAAAGCTTCTCAGAGTGGTTTCTTTCAACACATACGGCTGGGATGCTGCAGACAGGAGAATTAACCAAGGTGCTGTTAAAAGATAAATAGTCTTAAGGCAGACTAATTGTCAAGAGGAGGTCATGACAAATGCTATCAAGGAAGACCACGTTGGGAGAAAGTTGCCAGCATCATAGAGAATAAGAGGGATATTCAGCTCAGCCATTTTGCCATGGAGGCTTGTAGTCTAGAACTACTGTCTGGTGCCAGTGGGCATCCAGGTGTCTTAGCTCCTCCACGGGCATCACTGAAGTTAACCCATAACTGGGGAATATGAGGGCCACATCGTCAGGCACTGGATAATCCATGGCTTCTACATGTCTGGCTATGACCCACAGGAGAGTATGCTCTGATGATCACAACCCAGCTTGCAGACACTTACCATTTTGCTTTCTATGCAACTGAGTTTGCCTTTTATTTGAATAAGATGAATTCTGGGGAACTGGAAAGATAAGATTGGCAAAATATCTGCTGAGCAAGCATGAGGATCTGAGCTAAGGTCCCCAGAACCCATGGAAAAGAAAAGAGCCAGGCATGTGGTACATGTATGAAACCTCAGAGTAGAGACAAAATAATGGCATCTTCTGGCATTCATCTGTCACCAAATTTAGTCATTCAGTGAGCACAGGATTCAAGGAGAGACTCTGTCTCAAAAAGTAAAGTGGAGACCATAGGGGATGATACATGGTGCTGACCACTAGTTACACACACACACACACACACACACACAGGAGCAGGTATGAAATGCATACACTCATGAATGTACACATGTACATGCATACACACACATGCATCACACACACATACTCACTCATGTAAACATACACACACACAAGCAGGCATGAACATGCATACACTCATGTATGTATACATGTACATGCATAACACATGCATGCAATACACACTCACTTATGTACACATACACATGCACACACACAACATGCACACACAAACACAAGCATGCATGAACACCAATACACTCATGCATGCACACATACACATGCACAGACATACACTCATACATGCACACAACACAAACAACATGCATGGACATACACCCATGCATGTACACATACACATGCACACACACATGCATGCACACAACACACACATATGCAAGAATGTGTTTTGTGAGACATCCTGATGTTCATTATATAACACTAATTTTACTACCCATGATCAGCAGCCAAGAGTGCAATTACTCCAGGACCTTGTTAGGCACAATGAATTAGCCATCTTACACCCTGTTGCCTAATGAAAACCTTGATGAGAGACACGGCTCTCTGAGAGCCCCTTGTGTGATAATCCATTAAATTACTCTTCAGAAATTCTGGAAGGCCTTCCGTTCAATATTGCCAGACACGTGATCATGTGTTTACATCCTGTCACCTTTGATCTCAATAAAACACCCCATTGTGTGCTGTGTTCTTCTCCAGGGCTTTCTCGTGATGGCCACTTACAGCACAGAGTTCATATGGGCCATGTCACCATGCAGGGGACGTATGTTCACTCAAAGGTGCTACTGACAGTTATGCTGTTACTGTATTGATCTGTCTCCTAAGAGCACACACCTTTGCAGAGGTTAGGAGAGAAAGGAACTTTGTCTTAGGAGGATCTCGTGTGTGTGTGTGTGTGTGTGTGTGTGTGTGTGTGTGTGTTGTGTGTGTAGTGCGTGCCTTTTTGATTGTTTAAGAACTGCATGGTCCTGGGGAAAGCATCTGTGAGAATTTCCTAGTCTCAGCCCTGTGGTGACTAATTATGGGACTTTAAACAAAGCTATAAGTATTTCTGTGCATCAAGCCATTTCTTGACAAAAATACTTTGAAGAAATTTCGAACTGCTCATGGAAAAAAACTTGCAAAACAAAATGATGAAGAAAAAAAAATCTCTGCAGTGGGTGGTCTGTGAGAATGCCCATTCCACTCTACCGTAGTGGGCTATCCTGGGGTTTCACTCTACTGTAGTGGGCTATCCTGGGTTTCACTCTTCTGTAGTAGGCTATCCTGGGGTTTCACTTCTGTAGTGGGCTATCCTGGGGTTTCACTCTTCTGTAGTGGGCTATCCTGGGGTTTCACTCTTCTGTAGTGGGCTATCCTGGGGTTTCACTCTTTCTGTACGTGGGCTATCCTGGGGTTTCACTCTACCATAGTGGTTCTGGGGTTTTTTTAAGTGTGATATTTCCTGGAGGAATATTTCATCTCAGTTTTACACTGTGTGTGTTTATGTGTGTGCACGTATGCATTGGCAGTCCTGTCACAGTGCACAGGTAGATGTCAGAGGATAACTTGGGGAATCAGTTCTTTTCTACCATGCGAGTCTCAGGAATTAAAATCTGGTCATCAGGCTTCCTGAAAAACAACTTTACCTCTGAGCTATCTCACCAGCCCTCAATTTTACTTTTTCAGAAAATAAACTAATATTTGGGAGTCTAAGTCAGAAAGATCCTCAGGAGTTTATGGCCAGCCTGGGCTACGTGAAGAGACCTTGGAGGGAGCTAGACTAGAAGGAGGAGGAGGAGAAAGGAGGGAAGGGAATAAACAGAAAAAGAAGGAGAAAGAGACGAGACAGAGTGGGGAAAGGGAAGTTCAAATCCCTAAAACTCAAGTAAACGCAAGGTGCCTTTAGCAGCTTGCCTATAATCCCAGACACAAAAGGAGGAGACAACCCCAGCCCCCAGAGCAAACTAGACTGTTAGACTAGCGAATTCTTGAGCTGAGTCTGACTGAGAGATTCTGTCCCATTGAATAAGGTGGAAGAGTCATCCGTAGGCCTCTCATGCACATGCATCATGTGTAAATGCATCCCCATGCAATCTGCCCACACATGTGCAAACACACATATACATACAACACAAACATGCACGCACGGCGCGCCACACACACACATACAAATGGAAAAAGAAAATCGAGATGTGACTGACTCCCTGATATGAGATGTTGATTGTTTTGGCAGATCACTCCCCACCTCCCCCACACACAGGAAATATGTTGTTTTTCTGAATTGTTTTGTTCACCAATAGAGTTACAAGGGAAAGTTACATTTTCCATTGCCCCATAGGACAGTGTCCTAGAAAGAACTTTGTTTCATGTTGGGATACTTATCACATCCTAGTTAAGCAAAGGCAAATCCACTCGTAACTAAATGAGGACATTCCCATAACCTTAATGGGCTCACCCCTCTTGTGATGTTAGGAAACACACGGCCTTTCTCTGATCCCACATCTGCATTTAATTTTGAGAGGTGAGAAGGTTAAGAAAATCTAGGTCATACACAATAGCTGCTGATATTACTGCTTTTGTGTTAAATTATGCAGACTTACAACTTACCTTCCCAAGTTAACCCCCCTCATCCACAGCGGGTCCCTCCGTGCTCCTCACTGCGCATGCACAGTTCAATCCCACTGAGCACCTGTGCTCCATCCACTGCACCCAGCTCCATCTCACTGCACACACAGGCTCCATCTCACTGCACACTGCTCCATCTCACTGCACACACAGGTCCATCTCCTGCGCACACAGTCCTCTCATGCACCAAGCTCCTTCACTGCACACACAGGCTCCATCTCACTGCACACGCAGGCTCCATCTCACTGCACACACAGGCTCCATCTCACTGCACACACAGCTCCATCTCACTGCACACACAGGCTCCTCTCACTGCACACACGGCTCCATCTCACTGCACACCAGGCTCCATCTCACTGCACACACAGGCTCCATTCTCATGCACACACAGGCTCCATCTCACTGCACACACAGATCCATCTCACTGCACACACAGGCTCATCTCACTGCACACACAGATTCAATCTCACTGCACAGCTATGCTCCAAACTCCACACACACATTCAAGTCTGCATCTTATCTTGCATTTCCCTGTTTGTTGTTTTCTGTAATGCAGTCATGTGTGGGTGGCAAAGTATACCTATGTGCATACAATGTATATATGTGTATCTGTAATCTTTAGGTAGGTAGTAGATAGATAGATAGATAGATAGATAGATAGATAGATGATAGATTATAAATGAGATAGATAAAAGTAGTAGATAGATGATAGATGAATTATAAATGATAGATGGTAGATAGATAGATGATAGAGTGATAGACTAGAAGTGACGATAGTAATAGATCGTAAATAAATGGATTATAGATGATAGATGGATTATAAATGACAGATAGATAGTAAGTAGACAGATAGATGATAGAGTGATAGGTGATAAATTATAGATTAGATAGATAGATAGATAGATAGATAGATAGATAGATAGATGATATGAGTGTGTGTGGTCAGTATGTGGATATAGTGCAGAGACATTGGTTTTGTTAGGATGACAAGAACTAGAATAACTGTAGCCACAGTCAGAATCCACCATATGATTAAAATGTTGCTTCTATGGAAGATGTTAAGTTCAAACTGTCTCCTTTCCTACTTCCAACTCTTCCTCAGGTTCCTTTATTTTATTATGTCTGTGGGTCTTTTTCCTGCACACAATATGATGCTCTCACAGACCAGAGAGGGATTTGGCACCCTGGGATTCAGGTGACAGACGTGGTAAGCTGCCACGTAGGTACTGGGAACCTAACCCAGGTCCCCTGCAAGAGCAACAGGACTCTTGACCACCCACAGAGATCTCTCCAGACCTTCCCACTGCTTTTCTGAAGAGAGAAGATAGAATCTCACTGCACACAAGCCTTTGCAGAATATTAGAGCATTGCATCCACACTCATGCACAGTTTTTCAACAGGGCACTATGTAACCTTTCTAGTCAACAATGTAACAAAAGCACCAATGGTTAAACACAATCTACTCACTGTGGAAAAACTAACTCATTTACATATTCCCAAAGGCTGGGCTAATCCTGGTGACATTTTTACTCCAGATATGGCATACTCCAGGGGCTTGGGAATTCATGAAGAGAATTCCACCCAGCTTACTAGGGAAAGTTTTTCATTGTTTTAAATGATCTTAAGGTGAGGTAAAGGTTCTTTTTGACCATATGCTGAAACTGTTCCTAAAGCGCTTATATGAATCATTATTTCTATAAATACTTTGAGCACTCTATTAGGATGTATATGATTCTCTAAAGATTTATTTATTTTATGTGTATTTTTATTCTATGTGTATTTTATTTTATGTGTATGGGTGTTCTGTCTGGATGTATGTCTGTGTATCACTTGCATGCAGTGCCCTGGCAGGCCAGAAGAGGGCGTTGGATCCCCTAACACTGGAATTATCAGATAATTGTGAGTGGCCATGTGGGTGCTAGAAACTTAACCCAAGTCCTCTAGAGTGCTATAAACTGCTGAGCCATCTCTCCAGACCGAGATATATATATAATTTTCAAAGAACATTTTTAATTTTTTCAGTAACAACGGATAAAGCTTCTGTGGTCCCTATGAACACTGACAGGGTATGCAAAAATACAACAGAATTTGCTATAGTAGTCAACATATCAGTGCTAACAGTCATAAAGAAACAGAGTTCAGGCCAACAAGCATTAGAGGGACTGGAGTGGTCCAGATGACCTCTGCTTTCTGCAGAGGACCTGGGTTCGATTCCCAGCACTATCATGGCAACATACAACCATCTGTAACTCCAGTTCCAGAGGCTCCAGCGCCCTCTTCTGGCCTCTCCAGGCACTGCATGCCTATGCACAGAGACATACATGCAGGCAAAGGCCCACATACATAAAATAAAAACTTATTATTAAAAATTAAATTCATTCCTGGAATGTCCCTATTATACGCTATATATTTATCTCTCTGAGTGTAGGCAAATGTAGTGAATTTGGGGTAAGTACTGGTAGTAATTTTAAAACCTAAGTATTTTGCTTTTTAAATTATTGCACAAAAGGATACTTACGTTTGTACTTAGATATGAATGTAGTCATGCCAACATAAAAACAAGCGCATGGTGGTGACAAACAGCAAGTCACACGACTATTCATATGAAGAGGGACATTCGAGCAGACGGCTATGCACTTAGGGTGAGAAACCCAGCTTGCCAGTTTAGTTTCCCTGTTGTATCAGGAAAGAGAATCTCTATGTTCTGACATTTAACAAACTCCTGGTTGGGAAAAAAAAAAAAAAGTCAAATTGCATTAGAGTGGCATTACCATTTCTATGAGGAAGACTATCTTCAGTTTAATATCCATGTGCGCATGCGCACAGACAAACACGTGTGTACCTCCGGAAAGGATATACCCTCAGTGTTAGCCGTGGTTCCCCTGAGAAAGAGAAGTGGAAAGGGCTTGGAGAGCGGATGAGGTGATTGGATGTAGGAGTGAGGAAGTTCTCTTTTCGTCTAAACGTCTAAGCATTCCTGTGTAATTTTTCCCAACATGCATATGTTTTCATCGTGTATTTAAATTCAAACCGTCGGTTTGCCAGCATCTGAAATCCCGATGCAGTCTTTCTTACTGTCACATTTGATCCTTCGCTTTTGCTCCAACCTTTATTAGAAAAAGTCACATTCATATCACCATATACTATAACTGGCTTTGGCAGGAGTGAAGATTTCCCAGAGATTCTGCCCCAACCCCTCTCTTTGGCTATCAGACTATTAGTGAAACAATGAACCCCAAGAAACTGGAATTCCCTCAGGAATCTCATTCTGGGAGAAGAAAATGTCTAAAGCGAGGTCCAGCTGGAGGGAACCCCGCCTCCTGCTTCAACTTTAACCCACTCAGAGCGTCTTCTGAAAGCGGCCACACTGGACACACGTCCTTTTTTCTGTTAATGTGGTGTTTCAACTGGCTTATGAAGGACAGGTGGCTGAACTTGGCTCACTGGGCCACAGCCTGTGACCCCAGGTCCAGCAACAATACGAAAAGTTTTCTGAGCAGACAACATTGTTACTTATAAAAATTACGATTGGATTTCGATGAGTTGATTGTGTCACCACCTGATAAATTTTAAATTGTCTCCATTATGAACCGAACTGTCTTCTCTTATGTGTAACTCCTTTGCCCAACATTTAAAAAAAAAAAAAAAAAAAGTAACAAAAAGGAATAGGAGATCGCAACTAGAACACATGCATAAACTGATTCTTCTTATGACAGTGCAAACACCTCATGGACACATGAAAGGCCATATAAAAGGCCTTCTATCTTTATCATCTAAGGCTCCTACACATGGACACCCATCGTGTGCACAATTTTGCAAGTGCAACCCTCCATTTCTCTCCTGAAATACGGATGCTCTGAGTCCTGAATGTTTTGTCACACCATGGGTCGTTGTCGCTGCCAGTGACTGATAAACTGGGTCAACCTAATTCTAATCTCAGGAGTGACATGGATGTCATACCTAGGGATAGTTAATAAATTATGTCCCTCCCTCAAAGTCCTGCTGGCTTCTGGACACATACTTGTGCTTCCATAATTCGTTAATTTGCATGCCTTGTTCCTCCTCTCCTACAGTACAGCCTCAGCTGTTTAAATATCAAGAGCTTTAATCACAGTCGGAACCAAGCTTTTAGAGTCGGTCTAATCTCCCCAAGTTCAAACTCAGTCTGATTACCCTCAACAGATGTGTGCTGGTTACCAGTTTCAGCTTCTACAGGAGCTGAGGGTTTCATCATTTACAGCCTCTTATTGTGTCTTGGAGTAAGGTGAGGGTCCCAAAGAGATGACCCAGAATCAAGTTCTGGGGAGGCCTGGAACTCCGCAGAAACTTGAAAGCAGGTTTCATCATTAAAGCAGAGGTGTGACAATGGCATTCTTGCTTCTTTTACGAACCGCCTGGAACACCCACCGCAGTGAGCCTCGGGTGCTGACGGTTTGTCTCCCTTTTAACAAAGGTCATCTTCTTTATCCAACTGCCTTTTTGTTGGTAAGACAAAACTCGACTCGGCTCACAGGAGAGATTTCCTTTATGTTTCTCTTGAATAACAGAGTTTTGATGCCTTCGACCAATGTCAGGACAAATAACTAAGTGGGATGTTGAAGCCCTTCTGGCTTCACCAATAAGAAGTATAAGACAGAAGGTTTTGCATGTTATGTGTGTATTTCACCAAGAGCTGAGAAGTTTGTTTTTATGGATTGTTAAGATTTGGACTTTTTTACAACCATACAGAGATTCTCAATACTACTAATTTGGTTAAGTGCAAGCTGAGGTTTGGAAATTAAACATACTTTCTGATATCAAATGAGAGCAACTGGAGATTTGAAAAGAAAACCCTGGTTTACTGTCTTTAGTTGACAGTGATGAATGAATCAGGAGGGGGCTGTAAGACAGAGTTGAACTCAACAGAACCTGCCCAGCTATGCAGATCTAGTTAAGGAAAAAGAACTCTCTTCACAGACAAACAACCCCACAAGATCTGCCTATACCTCGATGTCAGCAACTGCTTGCTACAAAAGGCTACAGAGACTTCTATGACCAGGAGACTGGCAAAATCAATTTTTCTAAAGGATGGGGAATTATCCATCTGCCCCGGTTTCTGCTATACATTACAAAGCCAGGAGCACAGGTTGACCTTGGTGCATTTATGCTGAGAACTATTAGTTCCACTGCGGATAGCATAATCTAGTAACATTTTCTCAGTTAATTAGTAAAACAGCAACACCCTATGTCACCCTTAACCTTTACACAAAGACTGTGTGCTGTAGTTAGACCCTAAGAAATACTTAGTTACCGCTTGCCCTAGTTAGCTTCTTTGTTGCCCTGGTAATAGGTGAGCCAAAACCAACTTGGGAGAAGGCTTTCTTTCCTCTCCAGGTTACAGACCATCATCCAGGGGACCTAAGGCAGGAGCTTGAATACATACTCACTGGCTTGCCCTCAGGGTTTGCTCAACTAGCTTTCTTATACAGCCCTGGTAAGCTGCCTAGGGTTGCCACTGCCCATAGGGAGCTGGGCCCTTGACATCAATTAGCCATCAAGAAAATGCCCATAGGCATGTCTCCAGGGAGATCTGGTAGAGGCAGTTCCTCAGTGGAGGGTCCACTCCCCATGTGACTCTAGGTTGTGGCAAGTTGACAGTTGAAGCTAACTGTGACATCACTCTGTTATCTTAAGGCTAGAGTGGTAATCTGAATCCACTTTCAGGAGTAACTTCACAGCCACAGTAGTAGCAGCAGTAACATCAACAACTCCCTTTCTGACTGACAGCAAACACGCTCAGCCTGACCTCCACAGTGGCTACTAATCTCAGAGCAACATCCTAGTTTGCTGTGGTGACTTTAAATGATTTAAATACGGAGAAAGCTAGTCTTAACAAAATTTCAGGTTTCCAGGGTCTGAACTCACTTGTACCAAACTTTAACCCATATGCTCCCAGCCCCTCAATATAGACCAAGATTTAAGCAGCTCTTGGCTCTTAACTCGGGAGCTCTACTTCTGAGACTCTAGAAGTCAGTGGTAACTGTGGCAGGGTGAGGTGGCTTCTTTTGAAGGATTCTCAGGCTCTCCCTGCTATAAAGAGACTTCTAGCACTGGCAATGGAGCCCCCAGCCCAGCCCCTGACCTGAGTCTTCTTCAGAGAGACTGAATGTCACTCAGACCTTAAGCATAGAAAGAGATCCTTGCAGCTGGATGCTGGCAGAAAGGAAGGCGTGAGGCTGACAGGAGGTAAAGCTGTGTGTCTCCTGGGAAAGGGGGATGTGGGGACACCTGAAAATGCGGTGTTTGTGGCAAAGGGTAGAGTGTTTGGTGTTTGAGAATAGAGAAAAGAATGAAGCCATGCTGAAAACTATGAGCCAGTCCTTTATCTTTGATGTTACTTGTGTGTGTATGTGTGTGTGCATATGTAGTGTATGTGTGTATGTATGCATGTAGTATATGTGCACATACACCTATACTGCCAGAGGCTAAAGCAAGGCATAGACTGTCCTGCCCCATTTCTCTATACCTTATTCCGTTGAGACAGGATCTCTCACTAATCCTGGAGGAAGCCTGGCAGCCAGCAAGCCCCAGAAATCCTCCTGTCTCACTGCCCTACCCAAGCTTTAATACAAACATACTTGGCCATACCTACTTATCTGCTAGAGATTTGAACTCAGGTCCTCATATTTGCCCAAGTAAGTGCCCTTATCTGCTGAGCCATCCCCCAGGTTGTCTAGATCAGTCTTTTTATCTGGCAATAAAGAGCATGGTTCATAGGAAATCAGTATCAACTGGGCAAGATGTAAGTCTCAGCCCCTCTACAGATTACTCAACTGGAGTCCTGGGGGAGGAGCAGCAATCAGGTCTATGTCAAGACTTTGCAGGCTTACATTTAAGAAGTGTCACCTTCACAGACATGGGCAACGATTTAAATGTCTTTCTGGTTGTTGTCACCTTGGGTGGTATTCTATAGATTCGGACTCTCACTGTGTGCAGCTATAGAATAGTGGACCATAACACAGAGGCATGTAGCATTACAGTCCTGACCCTGCCTGTAAGTGCATCTGTCACCAATTAGAAACAAAATACCCAACAGCACGTGGACGCTTGAGCGGGTGACACATTCCTAGCAAAGGAGAGATAAGAGAGTCATTAAAATCAGTTTGGTCACATTCTAAGAGAAGGGTGAACAAGGTCCTATAATATCCATTATCCTCATGTCTGTGCTATAGGAACGGCCGAGCTGCGGCCCAGCTAGACCTTTGACACAGATTACAGTTGTCCTTAGTAGCTGGGGACACGCTGTTTTCTCCACTTGTAGGGTTTCTGTTTGCTTGCTTGTTTGTTGGTTGGTTGGTTGGTTTTTTCTTGTTTTTATTCCTGGGTTTCTTACATTTTGCAGATTGAGCATATCCTAATTTTTGTTAATTAAATCTGCTCTTTGACAGTTTCACACACGTATGTAGTTCACACATGTATGTAGTATGTTCCCGCCACTGTCATCAACCTCTCCTACCTTTCTCCTCACCCTGTCAGGCGTCTCCTCCCTTAAGCACATTCATGATTTTTTGTTTGCTTGTTTTATTTTGTGATTCATCGTATTTAACCAAGGCCATCTATGTGACCATAGCCAGACAGGCTATGAAGGAGGAAGAAGTGAGGCCCACTGTCCGTCCACATCTGTGACTGACAGTTGACAGTCGCCAATCTTGTGCAGGCCCAGAGATAACACCTATACTAATTCAATTAAAATATATAATAACCTTGTTTCTTTAATGAAGATTTGTATCCTTTCCTTCAGATCAATTCAAGACAGGCCAGGAAGGCTCTCGTGGGATGAGAGAAAGCTGTGGACTGAAGAGGGTTGCTGAGAAGTTCCCAGAGCCAGAGGAACTGCCTGTCCCCGTCTCTTACAATTTATTTATAATTGTGAAGTCATATTGCATAGTCAGGATGAAGTTTAGCTCCACAGTGTGGAAAAGTAGCAGCAATTTGACTAAACCACATCTATTTTACTTCATATGTAAGAATTAGGAAGCCAGACCATTTCTAAACTGCTTACTTCAAAATCCCACGAAAACAATTCTGCTTCTCTCACAGGCCATAATTTAAACACATGACTTCATTTAACCCCAAAAGAGATTGGAAAGTGCACTCCTCTACCTGAATATATTGTTATCCTGAAAAACTCTACTACTGAATAAAGGAGACTAGACACTGGTAGTATGTGACAGTCATGGCAAAAGCATCGACTGGCCACCAAGAGAAGCACAAGAAAACAAACTGACAGATGAGGGACTCCTCCGTCATTTCCCTCGCCCTGGAGTCAGGAAGAGAGCCGGTGCAGTGGAAAGGAAAGCACCGGGCTTATCAACAACACTGTGTATTTGTCTGTCCCCTGTCACTGTAACAAAATACCTGGGACAATTAAGTGTCAAAGAGAAAAGGTTTGTGTTGGCTCAGCTCTGGACATTGCAGTCCATGAGGTAGTTAGTGGTCCCATTGCTTCAGGGTTCTGGAGAAACAGCCTACCATGGCGTTACTGTGACAGAGACGCCATGTTTACCTCATAATCTAGGAAAATGATCCGAGCCCCCCAATACCCTCTGCAGACATGTCCCCCACCATGCCCACTCTTCAGCTACGAGTAATACTGCCCTAAGTACCAAGCTTCATACATGGGTGTTGGGGCTCACTGAGTATCAGTTACAGCGGACTGCTTCAGATTATAACTTTACTTGGCAGCCTGGGAGAAGGCTGTCAGTTAAGTGCTTGGTGCATAAAATAAGGACCTAAGTTTGATCCTGCCAGAGCCCACATAGAGCACTCGTCTGGAGGATGTGTGCCTGGAATCCAGCACTGGGGAGACAGAGACAGGAGGATACCTGGGGCTTGCCGATTAGCGTGTTTAAATAAATCACTGAGCTCCAGTATTCACATACACACACACAAAATACACACACACTATACATACACACACACACACATACCCACACACAACGTACACACAACACACACACACAACACATACACACACACAATATATATATATATATAAATATATTATATAAAATATAATTGTCTAGATAATTTGCCAAATAAAATATATATAATAAAACAATATATTTATTATATATAATATTTTTATCATTATATTACATTTGGCAAATTATCTAGACAAATTATTATAATCGTTCATGTGAATTTGGTAATCCCGAGTATACCTGAAAAACTTCTGTGTACAATTCCACAGAGAGCTTTTCTGCCAGTCCCTCTGAGTCACCACTCTTTCTGTACCGTCTTCTTACCCAGTGAAAGGAGTTCACTTGCAGGTACTGGTGTCATTCAGAATAATGACGACTTCTCTGGGATCTCGCTCGGTTGGTAGAGCACTTGCCTCGCATGTACAAGGTCCTGGATTAGACAACTGCTCATGGTGCTACATAACACAATCCTACAACTGAAGAGGGGTGCCAGGAGGGTCAGAAGTCCAAAGTCATCCTAGATTATGCAGTCATTTGAGACCAGCATAGGTTAGAGGCTGTCTCAAAAAAAAAAAAAAATTCTTTAAAGATTTATTTTTGTTTATTATATGAGTGTGGGTCTGGCAGGGGCTGTACTTGAATGCAGGTACCCACAGAAGCCAGAAGAGAACATCATATTCCTGGAGCACAACTAACAGGCAGGTATGAACATACCTATGTGCTGAGAACCCAATTCAGGTTACCTACAAGACAGCAAATGCTCTTAACCACTGTGCCGTCTCTCTACCCCCCACTAAGGAAATAAAATAAATTTTAAGAATGAATCTCTCAATTCAAGACTTGTGCCTGCATCTTAAGTAAGTTTGTGGCAGAAAATGACAAAGGACAGGGAAGGATCTGGAGCTCGGAGGGGCCTGTGGGTCTCTACCCCCAGAGTACAGCATGTCAAGTAGCTAAGTTCATTACAAAACTTGGATCTAGAGGTAACTTTTAGAAATTTCGTATTTCCCTAAAACTTCTCTAGGACTTTCAGGAGGTCATGACCCCAATTTTGGATTAAAGGACTTTAGCCGTCATTCCAAATAGAACCCCGGTGGCCCATCTTTCACCTATAAGAACTTCAATTATAAAGATTAAACCACAAAGAAGGAATCCACAGGAACAATGGACGTTGCTGCACTTATCATTTTTGGGGACGATAGCATCGCCCAGCTTGAGTAAAATATAAAAGCTCATGCTGAGCGGAGCCTTCTCCCCACAGGAGAGAATGGAGATGAGCTCAATGAAAATTCTAAAACATTTCCCAGACATCAAGTTAGAATGTCACCGAAAACAAGAAGGGATTCAGTAATTGAAGAAGATACATGGTTTCCTAATGGATTAAGAAAATAATTGTGTGTCTTGTACGCCAAGGAGATAAAACGAATACTGTTGAACATGGATGAAAATGGTGTCCATACCCTGAGATTATGTGAAATTAATCATTATGTGATTTGGGGGAATTTCAATTGCCTTGATACCATCAAATGATTTCAGGGCATTGTGGGAAGAATCAGGAAAGAGGCAAATGGCTGCGGTTGGGACACTTGCCCAGACAGGACTCACTCGGATCATTGTGTAAGTGAGGTCTCCATTGTTCAAAACAGTTCTGGAGCAGGCATGGCTGGAGAGACTGCTTGGTGGGTAAGACTGTGCATCAGCTCCTGCAGAGGACCAGGGTTCAATTCCCAGCACCCACATCAGGGCACTCAGAGCCACGTGTGACTCCAATCCAAGGGATCCATGCCTTCTTCTGATCTCCTCAGGTACATACACATTCACATACACACACACACACATCATACACACCACACACACATTCATCACACACATTCATATACACATACAATTACACAACACATTCACTACAACACATCACATATAATACACATCAACACACACATATCACAACACACACACACAATACATACACAACACACAAATACACATACACACATCAAACACATACACACATTCACACACACACATATAACACATATCACACACATTCATACATCACCACACACATTCACACATACACACACATACACACACATTCATACACACATACACACATCACATAACACCAACACACACAACATTACACACACATTACACACACATACACACATTCACACACATTCACACATATAATACACATACATACACACACATTACATACACACACATATCACACATACATACACACACATAACAACACATTCAACACACATTCACACATACATACACACACATTCACACACACACATCACATCATCACACACACATACACACACATTCATACAACACATACACACATTCACACACACATATACACTTACACACACATTCACACACACACATTCATACACACACATACATACACATACATATACACTTATACACACATTCACACATACACACCACACACATAAACACAAAAAAAGTTAAAATAAAATATTTTTTTAAAATCCCAGAGTTGGGAAAGATATTCTGAAGAAAGCATGGAAACAGAAGTTTGTTTCCAAAGAAGCTGTGTAAAAATCAGATGGACATGGCAGGCCCTGTAACTCCAGTGCTGGTAGACAGAGACAGAGGATCTAGGCTCTCCCACACAAGCTGCCTACCCAGAGCAGCCCATTCGAGTAGCTCTGGGTTCAACTGAGAGAGCCTGCCTTAGTACACTGCTTTTGATGAAAAGCAATCGAGGACAAAGTCTGTGTCTTTTGCTTCCACACTCATATATGCCTAAATCAGTACACATGACACACACACACACACACACACACACACAAATACATTTACAGATGCACACCACACAACTTAACAAACAACAACAACAAAACACCCGGTTACAATTAAGGAGTTTCCACTACTCTTCTCAGCACACCAGGCCAGAGTGAATGCTGGAGACAAGTTGAGCTTCTGGGTTATTTTAGACACAGATGTGCTAGCCAGATCTGGGCAACCATAGAGCGAAATGGAGGTCAAAAGCTTTTGTGCATTCAGGTTAGCCAGATAGTTCTTAACTAAGACATTAAAATCACAATCCATAAAAGAATAAATTAATAACTAGAATTACACCACAGTTTAAATCTTCCGCTAGTTGGAAGATATGTTAACCAGGTCAAAAGGGAAGGCAGGCCTAGGAAATATTGACAGAACATACCAGGGGCTGAGAGCATTTTCAGAGGAAGGTAGTTCTGTTCCCAGAACCACTCAGAGACCTCAACCACCTCCAGCTCCAGGAGATCTGATGCACTCTCTGGCCTCCGTTGGATACCTGAACACACAGGCACACACACACACACACACACACACACACACACCAATGTATGCACTTAATTAACAATAATTTTTAATTTTTTAATTCATAAAGATCTTTACATATAGATGCATAAAGAATTGGTATACCAAAATGAAGAGAATAATAGTAACAGAAATAAAGACCAAAAATTAGTTGTTCACATCGCAAAAACCACATAATACACAGATGGCAAAGGAGCAGAAGAGAGATGTTTCAGTCATTCGTTCCTAGAGGAATGTACAAGGGACAACAAAACACCACCACATGCTCCTTCTGATGGACGAGTGGGAAAGACTGACCACACCAAGACAAGTGTGGGATCTACAGAGGAATCCCCACTCAGATGCTTTGGGAATGTAAGTTCCACCATCCCTTTAGAAAACAGTTACATAGCTGAGTTTTTCTTAGTGTGTATGCATGCGTATCTGTATGTAGATGTGCACTTGTGAGTGCAGGTATCCCTAGAGACCAGAGATGGTGTTGGATCCTCTGAAGATGGAATTATAGGCTGTTGTGAACTAGCTGATGTGGGTGCTGGGATCTGAGTTTCGGCCATCGGGAAGAGCAGTGTGTACTCTTTGTCACTGAACCAACTCTCCTACCTATGCACAGTGTTTTAACACATTCACCCAACCATGCTGCTTCTAGATATCTGTCCAAGAAGAATGCAAACACACATGCAAATCAAAGTGTGCCCATCAACATTCAGGGCACTTCTTATTTATTATGGCCAAAATAACCCAGATGTTTACCACAGTTTAGCAAGCAAACTGATAAAAACAGGCATCTGATAAAGTACTACTGTACTACTCTACAATAAGAATGAGCTACAGAAATGGCTATCATGTATACAAACCGTCAATCAATTACGCTGAATGACTAGATTCTAGAGGGAGAAGAGTGCATGGGAGTTATGGAAAATAAAAGTTAATTTTTAGTGACAGAAAGCAAGTCAGTGGTTGCCTAGGGATGGGAATGGGATGGAAGGGGCAGACACCGGTGTTCACCGGGAGACCGGGAGAAAGCTGCTGATGGCCAATGCATTAGTTTCCTGAGGGAGAATAATGTTTACGTGGCTGCACACAGATGCTGAGTGGAGCAAACATGTCAGGGCCACAGTCACAGTTTGCTGTATGTTGGTTGTCACTATGACAGCCATTGAGAAACACAAGCAGCTTTGTTCTTCATTGACTGCTCTACCGGTTTATTTTTTTTTTTTCAGTATTTGTTGATACTCAATCTTGCATGGGTTTTCAATATTAAATTATCAACACTCTGGTCTCTCTTTAGGTCATATCATTTTTTGCCTTTTAAAAGTTTTGTAAGATTATCCAAGTGGTACGTGCCTTTAATTCCAACACTTGGGAGGCAGAGGCAGATCTCTGAGTTCTAAGGACAGCCTGGTGTACAGAGTGAGTTCCAGGACATACAGGGCTATCAAAGATACTCTGTCTTGAAAAATTAGATGATAATATTAATATTAATTTATTATTATTATTATTATTATTATTATTATAAATAATAATTTTTAAAAGTTAACATGCTTTTTAAAACCCCAGGTTTAGGTTTTTAGATGTATTTTGTTTTATGGATATGGGTGTTTTGCCTGTATGTGTGTATATGTACCACATGTGTGCCTGGTGCCTGCACAGCTCAGAAAGCATTAGATTCTCCACAACCTGAATTACAGACAGTTGTGAGCCACCAATGGGTCCTGGGAACAGAACCCAGGTCCTCTTCAAGAGCAGCCAATGTTCTTAACCACTGAGCCATCTTTCCAGCCCCAAGTATTCTAATTTTTATACAATGTCCCTTGTACCCGCTGTACCATCCAAATAAGAATTAGTTTGTCCTTTCCCCATGACCATTCAAAGAATCTATCACATCAAGCCAGTGGCTCTCAACCTTCCTAATGCTGTCACCTCATGTTGTAGTGACCCCCAACCATAAAATTATTCTCACTGTTACGTCATAACTGTGATCTTGCTGCTGTTATGAATCATAATGTAAATATCTGTGTTTTCAGATGGTCTTAGGTGACCCCTGTCAAAGGGTTATTTGGCCCCCAAAGGGGTCATGGTGGTGACCCACAGGTTGAAAGCTGCTGCCTTAAGACAATCCGAGTCTGTTGCTCTCCTATGAAATGAAAGAAATTGCATTTTACACAAGGCTCAGGGAATTAAATGAGATTTTTAAAAATGCTCATGTATTATTCAAATGAGGAATTCTATTATCATGACTACAGCTAACAGTCGCCTGTGTGACTATTATTCTATCAAGGTTCCAACGAGCCATGGGCTTTGCAATCAATAGCAACAACACAAAAATCTGCAGCAACCGGGCTGGCAAGATGACTCAGTTGATTAAGGGTGCTTGCTGCCAAGCTTGACCACCTGAGTTTGCTCCCCAAACTCACATGGTTGAAGAAGAAAACTGTCTCCTGCAAGTTATTCTCTGGTATTCAAACACACAGTGATAAATAAATCTGCCTTCAGAATGATACTTTTTATTGCTCTCTCTGATAATTCTCAATATATAATATTCAGTGAATGCCTGAGTCCTGTTTTCTCTGATTACATGAAAATGAAACTATTGCAGGAGATGATAAAAGACTTCAGTATTATGTTTTTCTTTTGCCCTGGAAAAAAATACTAAAATACTGGATAAGGTTTAAGACTACTAGGATGGGAATTATAGCTAGATTGCCTCTCTGATACTGAACATGGTGGCATTTCATGGAATCCTACTTTGCAGGTTGAACTTCAAATTCTTGGCCTGAAAGTTTTCAGTAGCCTGAATCCAGACACAGGTGTTTGCCATCAACACAAACACCAGTGAGGAGGACCTTGAAGTGTTAGTTTTATGACGACCGGTTTTCCTCCCTCAGTTCTACAAAGTTCCATATTCATAGGGTGCTAGCAGAAGTGGAATTTTTAAAGTTAAGGGGGAAAAAGTAAATACGTTTTGGAAAGATTTTTATAGCAGATATATGTATTTTAAGATTCAGACGCACATCACTGGGAAAAGAGTGTGTTTCCTTTGTCTTGTCTCCTTTGTTTTAGTTTAATCTAGTACTTGTAAAATTTGTAGACTGTGTACCTGAGAAAAGAGCGGCTTTAAACCTTATGGCTCCTGGGACCTTTGTGGACTTGAATGGAAGACTAGTCCATTCACAGACCAGAACCATCCCATGAAGGCAGCAAGTAGGCTGCATATGCAGATGTGTTATTACTGGCTCTAAGACCAGCTGTCTCTCAAATCTCCCAGGTCTCCTATTGTAGCTGTTTGCTGGGTGCAGCATTACTCAGATCAGAATACTCCTGGAAGGGCTTCTACTAAGCCTGGCAACAATAAAATAGCTTTATGTAACAATGTAACAAAAGTTATCCAATGTAACAACAAAAGTTAAATTAAGCAGCATAACAATAAAAGTCCAGGTATGGATTGGAGATATAGCTCCATGACAGAGAATGTGCTTCAAATGTTCCATGCTCTGGGTTCAAGTCCTAGAAACACCTACACACACACACACACACACACACACACACACACACACGCACATCCGAACACATCAGTCTTGGTAAAAGACCAGCCATGAAGATTTGAAGAGCTTTATGAGTTTATCTGCTACTTAAAACATGTGTCGACTGCAGCTCTGCCAATACTTACAAAACACACAACATAGGCTGAGAATTATGGGTACAGAAATGAATGCTAATGATTGTATGGGAAAGAGAACTGGCTAAAGGGAAGAAAACCCAACAGGAGGCATAATCTCACATGATCAGGTGTGTGTGAGTGTGTACGCTCGAGCACATGTATGTGTGTGCATGTGTACGCTTTAGCACATGTATGTGTGTGCGTGTGTGTCCTCCAGCATGCATATGAGTGTATATGTGCACATGTGTGTGCAAGTGTGTGTATGTGCACATGTGTGAGTATGTGTGTGTGAGTGTATGTGTGCACATGTGTGTCAAGTGTGTGTGCCTGTATGTGTATGTATGCATATGTGTGTGGAGGCCAGTGGTCAGTGTCTGGTGTCTCCCTCAATCATTATCTTAGTTTTTGAGACAGGGTTTCCCCAGAAATCCGGAGCTTACCAACTGGCTAGTCTAGCTGACTACTAAGTCCTCCTGACTCTCCTCCCTCCCAAATGCTGGGATTACAGGCACAAACCATAACACCAGAGGTTTTATGTGGGCACTGGAGATTCAAATGTGGCCCGTGTGCTTACATGACAACCACTTTATAGACTATAATGCATTAACGTGTGTGTTCCAGGATTTACAAATGAAGAATACCCTTTCAAACATCCCCTTGCTAACTAATCCACTTCCCTCCACTGTAGTTCTCCCACCCTTTGTCCAAACTCCACAAACACTTTTCTCCTCTCCTGGGTCTTCGCACTAGAACTCAACTTTATGGATTCCCTTTAAAACATCCTTGTCTCATAGTCCTGTGAGAAAGCCCTTCTAAAACAAAGCAACGGATGTAGCCAAGATGGCCTCTTCAACGGCTGGAAGTGGGAAATGGCTGGAGTTACTGACCTGTTGTCCATCTTCTTTGGGGTACTAGGTATTGAACCCAGCATGTCCCACATACAAGAGATGCACCTACCGCTGAATTCCAAGCCGGGGCTAACTCTCACAGACACAGCAGTCTCTGGTGATGTGGAAAGCCACAGTGCGGCTTAACACGAATTCACTCCATGGAGATGGGCCCCCTTGAGAACCCAGAGAAGAATGTACCAGAAATCCCTACCCCTCGGGTGCTAGTGGGTCTTAAGTTTATGGAGCAGATGACAAAAGCTAAAACTCTCTGAGGTGAGGGAACCTGATTTCATGTACATGCATCTTTGGAGTTAGGTAAACTAGGAAGAATAACTAAAAGATCTCAACAACACATTTCTTCCTACAGGAAGTTCCCACACTTCGAAGAGCTGAGAGAGAATTCGGGAGAGAACCCAGGCATGTCCTTCCACACAAAGCATGGTGACATGAAGAGGTTTTATGCATAACACGATGAAAACGAAAAACATGAAGCAGTAAAACTCTTTCTAATTTCGATGCTATTCTCATTTCTGTGATTCCAAATGTCATTTTCATGCATGATGCTGTTGAGGAAATCAACCATCCTTATATTGAGATGGTTCGATTCTCTCGGGAACTCCTGGGAAAATCACCCTCTTAAAACTAGGACGAGGGATAGATTTCTGGCCTGCCTGCTGACAGTGTCATTTTGTAGGAACAGGGAGTCTTGACAGAGGGAACTGTATCTCCAGAATTAATTTTGAATATGAAGGAAAACTGCCCTGGTCAGTTAAGCAACAGGGAATTAGGACCAGCTAATTATGCCATGTTAGAACTCTAAGCAACCAAAGGAAGTATTATAGGACACATCTTCACCCTCCGCAATGATTGTATTGATTCGAGAATATTTCACAAGTACCTACTGACTACTCGACTTACCCACCCAGGAGAGGGGAAGGAGTGTTGTAGTGAGCTGTTCGTGTGTGTGTGTGTGTGTGTGTGTGTGTGTGTGTGTGTGTGTGTTTCTAGGGATCAAACTCCAGAGCTCTTACATGCTAAGCAAATGCTCTACCACTGAGTTAAATCTGTTGTCCTTACTTAATGAGCCTTTATTTCTGAACACTTTTGGAAAAGCCAAAAGAAAAACAAAAACATGATCCCACATGTTCTCAGGTACACACACACACACACACACACACACTCGCACACACAGATTTGCCATGCTGGGAACTGAAGCACCATGCTAACGATAAAGACCCACAGGTCTTGAAATGCTTACCCCCCATCTCCCATCCCCCATCTCACTTTCCAATCTTTCCTCACCACCAGTTCCTCTCTCCTCTCTTCTCTCCTCCTCCCTCCTACTTAACATACCTCCCCTCCTCTCTCTAGTGGCAGCCAGCATCCTCTGATGCACACACCTACTCTCTCTTTCTGAGCAAATGCCATCCCATAAGAAGACTTGGACCAAGCTGCCATGACTCGTTCCTCCCTTTAGGTTATGTTCCCTCCCAAACCCTCCTCTCCCTGTCACTAAGTAGATGGACAGCAGGGCAGCCATAACAGTTCATGACACTTGTTCTAGCGGCCGGTTTATGCTCAAGGCAGGGACTCTACCGAAAAGAAATTGATTTCTAGGACTCAGATTGGTGAGTGTGGGGGCATGCTCAAGTATAAAAATCTTGGATTTAATTTTAATTATCTAAGTTTAGGCAAAAAGGGAGAGAGAAGCTGACAGAAGCACAGTGCTTGGGGAACTCAGAGCTCACGGCTGAGAAGAGTGTGTGCAAAGATAGTCACACCAAATAAAAAAATGTAACTACAGGAAAAATCAAGCCACACTGCTTTATCAAGAACACCGAGTAAGTTTAGATTTCAAAAAAAGTCAAAGATTGGGTCGAAAAACTTTTCAAGCTACCTAGGAGTCGAGGGAAGAATAAAAATGTGAAGTGTTTGGTTTTCCTCTTATTATGCTAAATAAGATTACAGAAAGAAAAAAAAAAAAAGAACCACGCAGCTCCTAATTTGCTTCGATTTTCTCCATCTACAAAAATGATCTTCAGGCTGCAGAAGTGGTACAAACATGTCTAAGAGGGAAATAAACTCCAGTTAGGTGAAGAGGGGATGAGAGCTCCCGGCTGCTTTAAGTGAGTTCAAGTCTCCAGATTGAGAAAAATTACTCCCAGGGAGACAGGGAGGTAGCACAGGTGTCATCTTAAAATCACAGCAGGTATCAGCTGCTGAGCACAGGGGTGGCTGGGGTGGCAGAGGCTGGGGAGGCCGTGGCACCATGATGCTCACTCAGAAAGGTGCACACCACCGGGAAACCAGCCAAACATGTTCAGTATCCACCCATGGGAAAAAAACCTCAGAGAATTATGCTAAATCTCTGCTTGAAAATTGCACAGAAAAGAAAAAAACAAATCCTTGAGAATCAGCCTGGATCTACTGAGACCAGAGAGAATCAAGATGATATTCAGACATCCTCAAGAACAAGATGAGTGGGGCAGTAGATGGAGGGACGGACAGACTGACTTACTGACTGAAAGAAGCAAACTATGTTAAAAGAGGGGAGAGATCCAATCTGGGAAGGCCATATTGGAACACACCTCTGGGTTTTATATATCTGCTTGCTAAAGGCAGTTGGAATAAGAGTTGGGAAAAAATAATAAAACATAATCATAAAAATGAACTCTGAAACAACCAGCCAAGTTGCAGGAGGAAAGAGAAGCAATTGACATTTGCAGCCAATGCTTTAAAGTGTGAGGACTCCTCGTGCAGACTGGAAACAATGTATTTATCACTAAAGAGGAAGAACTAAGGCATGTACACCATCCAAGGCCACTATTGTGTGTTGATAATGAGGACGGGTGCACATTTCTCTCTGTATTCACCAAGGGAGTGAAAAAGCCTGTCCTCTGAGCCCTTTATTGGGAAGAGGCAGTGATTAAGGAAACCAGGGCAGAAAATTATCTAAGCCCACATTTGTTTTTCCTAAAAGAAATCTTTGCACCCCACAAAGTAGCAAAAGCTGACTGGTCCTCAGGAAGCCCCACAGGCTGCATGCTAAGCTCAGTCTGTTTTTAATGTTCATACCAAGTGAAGTGCAGCTGTTGGTGTAACTATATTTCAAGAGGCCATTTAACATTTCTCATGCTGACCGTTTATAAAACATCATTTTTCTTGGTCTCTTGCATATCACTGTGGTGGGCCCTTGGTGCTATGACTCAAATTCTTGCAGGATCCCTATGAAGATTTGATGTCCCCAGATGACAGATAATGAAAACGAGCCTCTAAGGAACCCCATCATTTGCTGCATTTGCAGCTATAAGCCAGGTTTGATCAGATCTGCCTTCGTTCATTAAAACCACGGAGCTACATGGCCTCTCCCGTGAGCCACATCTGTACGGTTAGATTGGGAAGTTGCTACAGTTTCAATACATTCTCCAGAAACACAAAGGTTAACAAGATGTAGCCTTTGGGAGGCTCTCAGTGGAGGGCTGAGCTCCTGTGAGTGGGAAGCTTCAGTTAAACAAGCCTGGAGACTGTGAGGTCTATGCAGGCGCATCTGCTTGACTGTCCAGCCTTTAGCCTGACTGTCCAGCCTTTAGCCTGGAGATAGCACAGCAGAGTCCCTAACTAGATATGGGTCCCCAGATAGAGGACTTCCCAGTCTCCAAAACTAGAAGAAGGAAACTTTTCTTCATAAATTACTCTGTCTGTTCAGATAGGCAGCACAAAATAGATTAAGGGGATCTCTAAATAAATAATTATACTAAAAGAGCTTTAACAAATTTTACATATTAAAAATGGAAACAGAACAAGGCTGGTGCTCTTGAGTCTATTTGGTGTCACTGTCAAGGACTTGGGTAAAGAGAATAGAGCATGGTGTCATGATATAAACACTTCAGGTGAAGAACCAACCCGTACTTTAAAATATGTAAAGTGTAACAGTGGCCCTCCTACTGGCCACAGAAAATAAAATAGAGATTAAACAGTAAGTCCTATACTTGGGGCAAATAGTTATGATTGTTCTCAATATATTATGAAAATGTTTTAGTTTTCTAGGAATATATTTAAAAACAATAATGATTTCTGGGATGAAGAAATAAATCAGCAGTTAGGTGTCCACACTGCCCTTGCAGAAGAACTAAGCTAGTTCTCAGCAGCACACATCAGGTGTTTCACAACTCTCTGCAACAAAGTATCTGATCCCTATTCTGTATTCCGTGAGCTTTGCGCTTACAAGTACATAGTCTCTCTCTCCTCTCTCTCTCTCTCTCTCTCTCTCTCTCTCTCTCTCTCTCTCTGTCTCTCTCTCTCACACACACACACACACACACACACACTTAAAAATAAAATAAGGATTTTAATCTATCACACCTCAGTGGGATCAACCTTTGGTATATGACTACAAAGAAATCAGGCAAAAAATATTAAGGTTACATTAATACTTCTTATTATGTATTGTGTGCTAATAAAAAACAATTACATTTTAATGCCACACCTGCCACATGAATCGCAGATGTAGGGCAGTTTAAACTCAAGTCTTAGACACTTGGAGTGTGATAAAGGATGGATGTGTCTTGGAGAGAAGATGACAGAAAGAGTGGAAAACAGGTCCACTGAGGAAAACCACATGAATTCAGAATGTCGAGCTGGAAAACTTAAATACTTGAAGGGAACAGATTTCATTAAACGGATTATTCATTCTGGATTCATTCAACCAACGTACCTAAAGCTTTGACTATATACTTATGCTAGGTGCGGTCCTTAGCATTAGGAAGAAAAACAATCAAAGATATAAATATGCTTCCTGTGGGAAAGATATTTTAGCCTAGTGAGAGGCAGACAAGGATCAATCAGGCCTCTGCCCCTGGGAGCTGTTAGAAGAGTCTTGAGACTCATATAAGTTGGGTCAGCAAGAAGCTTGCACCCTGCAAGCTGGTTTTCTTAGTGCCAGAAGGAGGCATGAAAGGCAATGTGGAAGAAGAAGTCATTGAGAACTTACCTAGCTGTAAACTCTGTGAGCTACAGTCACAGACATGGCAAGATACATACGCCCAAAAGTGTAATCCTGCGTAGACATCACAGAGGTAACCAACCACTTACTTTCTGGTTGAACTTAATGCCCACTCCACAGAAAGAAGCATATGTATGCTTGGTACTACGACCTGGCCAAGAACCCATGGCTAGGGAGCTCATGGGCCTCAGAGATGAACCTACTACTATCATTTGTATTAGATTAACATTATCAAACTACCCTCTAAATCTGGACCAATGTACCCATTCATCGTGTATAATCATAATGAGTTGGCTCTTCCCCAAAAGGTTCCATCTTCCTTACCACCAATGGGGTTTAAGAGCCACTGTGACTTAGAAGAGGAACACACATTGCAATGGACATAACCACGTAGTGCCTTGTTCACCAAAGGGGAAAGAACAAACTAGGATCGGCCCCAAAAAAGATGACCTTCAGAAACCATCAGTTTGAGAGACCCATCCAGGAAAAAAGACACGGAGCACACAACTGATTCTCCTGCTCACCTCCCAGAGTACTCTGACTTAAAGATAAAGGACTGGCAATGTTTTGCTTAAATGATGCATATGGGACATGTGTCTGCATGGAGAAAATCACATAGCCTAGGAAGGAGGAAGAAATGTACTTGACAAATGAAGGGGAAGAAGGTGAAACAGAGACATTAATGGGACATAGAAATAGATGTATAGAAGCTGAGAGGAGACAAACTTTTTTATATATTTTTTTTCTTTTATTTGTGTTTTCAGACAACATCTCGCAATATGTACCAAGCCAGCCCTGAACCTATAGCAATCTTCCTGCCCTTGTCTCCAGAGTGTTGAGACAACAGGCAGGTGTGACTAAACCCAACTGAGAGAAGACTCAATTGTTAGCAGAAGGTTTCTGTCATAATAGCCAAGGCTACAGGAAGGTCATACAAACAAACCAGAGTAAAGGTCCTAGAAGCAGCCAGCAGCTGATAGTTTTCTCTGCACAGGGCATCATCTAACGGCACGGGAAGAAGTGGAGCAGCGTTTCCTTATGAGTAGTACACACCATGTCACGGGCTATATAGGTGCATAGGCACTTCTACTCATCATAGGGAGCAGAGGAGGTGCAGTATAATGCTTAGACTGGAGATCTGACTTCTGCAGACACTGGGGATTCAGGGTTCTACCCAGGATTTCTGAAGGTAGTCTACATCATTCATAGGTGTGTCTGAGAAACTTGGATGCTATGATAGTCAAAGAGAAAATGGTGAGAACGCTAGAACTTTCTCAGTATAGGTGAGACAGTTTAAGAAGCTGGGAGTTGTCTGAATAACATAAGATGCAAGTCCTGAGATGTATCTCACACCTTGGCTATGTTCCCTGAGACTGACTGAGATATGTTACAATACTCACATATAGGTAGGAAGGTCCTATGAGTCCCCTCCTCTGCTTCTTTCTATCTCTGTGGTTACACTTGACTATAAAATATCAGCAGTGAATATGTACCATCTGGAGAGTCTAAACCACAATAGTTTTATTATAAATACATTCCTGGGGGGAACCTCCTTCCTGGGATACCTAGATATAAAAGTATCCACCTGTATTGATGTCTTATCCCATGCCCTTGTACAGTTTCCTTTAGACTGGTGTCCATGGTGCCCAGTCAGAAGAAAACATTTTACCAGACTCCTATCTCACCCCTACTGGCATTTTCAGAGGGTGGGTTAGGATTCTTGTCAGTTTTACCCAGAAAATTCCAAATTGTGTCTTGAGTTGATTACCTGGTATTCCTGTGCACACCCTGGAATCTTCTGTGGTATATCTCTTCCTTAACTGGAGTTTACAGTGCCTTCCAATTTTGCGTTGTCTGACAACTAAGTGAGTGTGAGTGTGCTTGAACTCAAACAGCGGTGTGTACTTAACTACAGGGTTGGTGCCTAATTTGGGCACTGCTCAGGCAGCCATCAGGAGAATTCCAAAAGGGAAATCTGTGAAGCTCCCAGCATATTTTATTAATGACCAGCCAGACATCATAACCCACACCAGGGAGATGAGGACCTAATTAATTAGGCATAATGCTACTTAGCACTTACCATTTTCAATAAATATTACTACATGAATGAGAGAATCCTCAAAAGACTCCCGGGAAGCAGGAAATGTTAATCCTCTTTTACAGCCAGGGAAATAGAAACAGAGCAGATCTCAGCTTTTCTCAGAGCCAGAGTGCTAGCACCAGTTCCCAGTCTGCTTTCCTCAGAGCTGGCCCCTGGTGCTGAGTTTAGAACACAGTGTTTTGAAAAGTCAAGGGGAAGTATAGAGCTCTCAGTGTGGTTCAGTTGGTACCATTCTGGCCTGGCATGCATGGGGCCTGGTTTGATCCCCTGAACTGCACACATCAGGTTTGGTGGCATCCTCCTGTAACCTCAAGCATCAGATGTACTCTTCAGCCACATAATGAGTCTAAGGCCAGCATAGGATAAATGACATTCTGGCACACGCACACAGACTCGTGTGCACACCCATGTGCATACATATACACACACTTGAAAGCTCAAAAGCAGTGTTGGAGACTTTATATGGAAACTTCCACACTTGCCTCTACTATTTCCTTGGAGGGCAGGGGTTATGTCACAAATATGTGCCAGGCAGAAAACGTTTCTCTATCCAAACTTTAAACAAAACATTTAGCAAATCCATGCTATAATCTAGGTTTCCTCCTTGCTCCTACAGAGATGAAGGACTAGTGACCAAGAAGCATATTAGTAAAATGTATAGATCAGTAGTGATACATAGACTAATACTGGTAAATGCTAGGAAGAGGGGTGCAAGCCATGGAACCATCATGAGTGGAGTGCTATAAGCTGGGTGTGGGTATTGACACCTGTAATCCAAGAATTTGGAGAGAAAGCTGAGGAGGAACGCCGAGGTCCGTCTGGGACACATAGGGGGTTCCAAGACAGTGTAGTCTACAGAGCAAGATCCCGTCTCAGAAAACCTAAGCAAAACAAAACATTACACTTCAGGTAGAAGATACATCATGCACAAACTCCTAAGTCAGGAGAGTTGGCTGCTCAGTGAAGGAAGAACCGGAGAGAGCAGCCTGGGAGTGAGAGGGGAGTGGAGGAAGGCACGCGTTCGGGATGCTCTGCCCTAAGCCCTGTATGTGTGTACAATGGAAATGAGTTCCTGTGGTTCAAAACTAGGAGGCTGGAGGGTACCAGGTAGAGCTACGCCATCAAATGAGTGACTTACATTGAGGGTACCACAAAGCACTATGCTACCAAACAAGTGGTTTACATCCTAATGAAGTCATCCTTGCCACAGAGCTAGAAGATATAAAGTTGGAAAGTTGGGAAATAGTTTCATTGATATTGAGGAATAAGGGCGGTTTACCTCAGAACTGTAGTAGTGATGGAGGAACATGCAGAAGGGTCTTCTGACCCACACAAGTGCCATAGCATGTATGCATGTAATACATATATAAATCTACAAAACGAAGAAATCTTGGACTCCTGCCTGTCTTCAGAACCATAGAGTCTGTCAAATTCATCAAATCAAATCCCATTTTACCTGCACTTAAAAATATGTTTGGGACCAGACCATATCCACAGAGCTGTGGATTCTGGAGATCGGACTCAGATGACAAGTCTTACATGCAAAGCCACCTCAACAACCCGTCAAGCTGTCTAAGGTCTTGCCCTAAGAAGACTGAAGAATGCCCTTCTGTCTACTGAGATGAAAAGGAGGGAAACGTCGAGAAGAAGTATGGGTTGTAGTGCACGGGATTTGAGAAGTCTTTGTGCGGTCTGGTAGAGACACTGAATTGAGGTCAGCATGTCTTGGGTAAAGCAAATCATTTCAGAGAAGGAGGGGTGACCTGCTGGGTCTGCAGTTCCTGACAGGAAGGAAGGAGGTGGTGGGTTGAACGTGGAATTCAGAAACTAGGAGGATGTTACTACGACTGAAGATAAAAAGAGTGCTGGTGTGTGTGTGTGTGTGCTAGTTCACTTTCCTGACAAATGCCCAAGGCAATCATGAAGAGACACGGTTGCACATGGCTCTCACTATATCCATGCTCCTCCTTGCTGGACACAAGCATTGTGGTATAGCTGTCCATCAAAGACATTTGCTTTCTTTTCTCTCTTGTCCCTAGTGCTCTGGGTTGTCTGACAGACTGTCTACATTGACTTTCACCTTCTTCTTGTTCTCTTTATTATTGTTGCTTTGGAAAATACTTCTCAAGACCTTCAGCAAAATGAGAAGTAGAAGCAGGAGTCTGGGTAACTTTCCTCCTGAGGGAGGCTGTCACCTGCTCACCTCAGTTTGAACACACCAGGCAACTTCACAGAGTGTCCTTAGCTCCTCAGAATAGAGTGGTCCCCTTTCTTCTACCCATTATGTGACAGACCAGAAAAGCGATTCTTGCTTTCTGCCTTCTATCATGCTGGAGTTTCCATGAGAAATGTCCACCATGGGTGCACGTGCTGAACACGTGGTCCCAGTTGGTGGTGCTGTCGGGAAAGGCTATGGAATCTTTCAGAGTTGCAGCTTTACCAGAGGCAGTGGCTTAGCTGGGGGTGAACAGGGCTGGGCTTGGAGGTTTGCTAGCACTGCCCCACGTTCTGTTCACTCTCTGCTTCCTGACTGTGGACATGATGTGATCAGCTGCTCACGTCCGTGGTGCCATGTCTTTCCCACCATGATACCCTGGACCTCCTCAGACGTGAGCCAAAGTAAACCCTTCCTCACTTAAGTCACTTCTTGTCTGGTATTTTGTCTCTTTTTTTTTTTTTTTTTTTTTTAGAAAGTGCCTTTGCTTGCTGTTAGAGACTAATTTCAAATGTCTAAAAAATCTTAGGTTGTGCTACCCTCCAAAGTCATCCTGCCACAGACGTACTAACCTGAGACGGATGAAAGCCTGGAAATCAGCACCTCCCTTCTTTTCCTTGCCTTTGCCTTGACTTTCTCCTGCTCTCTCCTTCATGTGCTCCGTTCTTGGCAGAAAACTCAAGCCTTAGAAATCTCAGTCTATTCATGAACACACTGTATTCAGTTACTATGGCAATGTTGAAGGAATCCGTCATGGCCAAACAAGATCACAAAAGGATCATTTTTATTTTTATTCTTAGTGTTACCACCAACAAACAAATAAATAAATGCTGCCAACAGCCAGAGTCACATTTGCTACTTAGGAAACGGCTCACAGTAGCCGATTCGCTTCTTCTATTTTTTGTTACTTTGTTTCCTCCTTTCATAGAGTTTTGTTTTCCTGGATATTTCATTAGAAAAGACCACTGTGAGTGGCATTTTCTGAGGGCAGATGATCCTTTCCCCTTATCTTTCTGCTGTTAGAAACGCAGCTCAAGATGGGATGATTTTGAAAAAGAAGCAGTCTAGATCCCAAGATGGCATGCTGAGATATGTTCAATAAACACACCCCTGAATGAGCCACAAGGTTATCTTTCCTCCATAAAGCTACAGTGCTGTCTACAGCATTTCTCTGTGTCCCAGTGACCATTAGGAATAAAGTAATTCCTTGTAGGCTACCAAAGCAAGATGGTTTTATCTTTCAGGCACAGAGGACATTTCAGTTGACACCAAGATTGGCAGATGAGCCCCTAAGCATGTTGCAAGTCATCGACCCTCCAGAGTCTACATAGCAACACACTAGCTCTGAACAAACCCCAGTCTGTCAACTACCATAGCAGCTTCCAAGGAAATGATGGTCTTGGTCTTTCCTTCAGGACTGTACAATGCTTTAGAGGTTTCAAGATAAAGGGAAGTCCTTTGAACACAGTATGGGGAGGGACAAATCCCCCAGATTATTAGAAAGAGGTGATAGAATGGCATGGCCTTCCTGTATTTACAGGTAAATAAGGAGGAACAGACTTAACAGAGTAGAAGGGTCCCGTGGGTAGAAATCGGGTGTCTTGGGGTTGGGTCTTCCACTGCTCACACCCTGTGTTTTCCCAACTGTACTGCTAGATAGTCTAGATATAGAGGCATGGAACAAAAGAAAGAGTAAGGCATTGACAATTACCTTGGTCTATCTTAGCTCCTAATGGTCTTTTATCACCCTCCCTCTGTGTGACTTAGCACCTGTGTAACTCTTAGGAAAAGCCTTTGTAGTGTTTGAAGAGACCTCTGACTTCCACTAACTCAAAGACCGAGAATGTCACATGATGTCCTCCAGCGCCTAGAGCAGCGAACCCCCCCCATCCTGCTCACTATAACCTCCCCCTGATTCCAGAAGTGTCTTGATTTATTGTTGTCTTTGTTCTGTTGCTATAAAAACTTCCTGAAACTGTTAGCACATTTACATGGTATTTGGGGTGACCTGAATCTGTGTTCCTGGGTCATGGTCACTCATATATGATCATGGGGGAAACAAAAGCTCTCTTACTCCCTTAAAAAAAAAATAATGAAACCACTAAATGAGATACAGCTGCGCCTGCATCCTCCTTACCTGTCACTTTGAACACGATGCTACTTAATATCCCCAATCTTGTGTTATTATCCCAGGGGAAAAGGGCTAATAATGACACCTGCAGCAAAGGGTGGCTGCTGGCATTGTGCAGGGAATGGCGTATAAAGTCCTTAGCATGGTGCATTCTGAACAGCCCTGAGTTCTAAATAAATAGCGGTGATTATTAGGTTGGTTACTATAATTTTCAGCAGAAGAAGGCATACTCCAGCCTCTCAGTTGCCATATATTGTTACATATATATTTTATATGTATACATTGTTGACTATACATATATACATTTATTTACATTTTAGCTACTCAGTCCTGGATTATTATGAAAATAGAGAAAGCAATTCTTTCCTAAGTGGTAAAGATGCCCAGATGCTTTGGAAGCAGCTCCCTACCCCCTCCCACACTGTGGATGGACTGGACAAGATGAAGATCGCTCATTTTATACATTGAGAGTTAATATGAAAGCTAAGTTCATGTAGCCGCACCTAGAAATATGGATGAAAATGTTCCCGATCGAACCACGGGGAAGTGCCGGGAGCACGTATGACAGGCATCCATCCATCCTCCTTGTCTTTGATCCATGCAGCAGGTATATGCTACAAGTGTACTCTGCACCTGGTGCTGGGGCCACAGTGTCCATGAGAAAAACACGAGCAAGCTTGAATTTGTTCTCCTGTGGTCAGGTCAGAAGGCAGGCGGCTGTAGACAGGCTGGATGGAAAGTCACAAACAGTGCATGAAAACTAACTGTACCTTGGCAGGACTTAACGTGTGGCGCCATTAATATTAATTCCGTTGTGCCCTGTGACTCTGCTTGTGTATGTGGGAAGTGACTTCAGCCTGTACTACTCAGTGTTTTACCAACCTCCACGTAGGTCAGCTTTAGTATACACTAGAAACCAGGTCATTCTAAAGAAACTGGCATCATTTGTGTTTGGGTACACACGTACGCAGGGCACATACAGGGCACATGCAGGGCACATGCAGGGTACATGCGGAGGCCAGAAGCTGACTTCTGCTGTCTCCTTGATTGCTCGCCTCTGTTACTGAAGCAGTGTCTCTTGTTGAACCCAGAGTTTGTCTATTCCACTAGTCTTGCTAGCCAGCCTGCCCAAAGATCCTAGTGACCACTTCCCTAGCACTGATATGACAGGCAGGGCTCCTGGCTATGTATGGTTACTAGAGGTCTAGACTCTGCTCCTGACATTTGAATAGTGAGCAAGTGGTGGTCTGAATGAGAATAACACCCATAGGCTCATATATTTGAATGCCTGGTACCAGTTGGTGGAACTGTTTAGGAAGGATCAGAGCAGGTGGTCTTGTTGGAGAAGGTGTGTCTGTGGCACTGGGGGTGGGATTTAAGGTTTTAAAATCTCATGCCATTTGGAGTCTGTTCTCTGTCTGTGTGTCTCTGTCTCTCTGTCTCTCTGTGTCTCTCTCTGTGCCTCTCTCTGTCTCTTTCTGTGTCTCTCTCTGTGTCTGTATCACTGTCTCTCTCTCCATCTCTCTGTCTCTCTCTATCTCTCTCTCTCTATCTCTCTCTCTCTATCTCACTGTGCTTCATAAGCATGGATCAGACTTAAGCTCTTAGCTGTCTCTCCAGCACGGTGCCAGCCTGCCTTCTGCCATGCTCCCTGCCAAGATGGTCATGGACTCAACCTCTGAAACTGTAAGCAAGCCCCAATTAAATCCTTTTTTTTTTTAATAAGTTGTCTTGGTGGTAGTGTCTCTTCACAGCAATAGAACAGTAACTAAGACAAAGCACTGTGTCTACTGAGCCATCTCCCTGGGCTAGTGACAAGCATATGGTTCACATAATGAAATGCACAAGATGATAGACTCGGCCAAGTTCAGCTCTTCACGCTGAAGACGCTCAGTTCAGCTGTGCTGCTTACAGGAGTGAAATGCATTCTCTACAAACATTTCATCTTCAAGTTGCTTGTATATTAAAGGGGGGTCATAGTGAAAAGTTGACATTCACATAGATAAAACCGTGATACACAGGGAGTCAGTGGGACCTCTATCTGTCACCTGGGGTTTGAGTCAATCTATTGATATTAGGAATGAGGTAAACATTAAGAGCTCCTTGGGAGGTGATTGTGGGGCTCACCTGTGAGCAGAGGACAATCTGACACCACCTCTTTGTCCCCACACCAGAGAGAAAAGCTAGAATAAAGCACAAGCCCAGGTGAACTTTCCAACATGAGAGTTTTATTCCAGCTGTCACCAGGCAGACCCACCAACGTCACCTAGACATGTCAAAACGTGGGCTTAGGTAGGAGAGCACCACGAAAGCACAGTCACCGCCTCAGGTTGACCTGTCCTAAGCTGTTCTGAAGTCCTCGTCTGTCCATATCTTCTCACAGGCTCTACGCGCCTTCTGTGCCCCACAAATGGAACCCTAAAAACTGTGTAAGATCTGGAGCTAGAAAATTTAGTTCTAGTTTAAGTCTTTATACATGCACTTAAGTTTACACACTTACTTGTGAATTTGTATGCACACTTATGAATTTACACATGCACTGCCCTTGCCCTGAGGGGATTCAGAGAGGTTCTTTAAGAGTCGAAGTGAAGGCTGGAGAAGGTTTCTGTGTGGAGATAATACTACCTGAAGACTACAGAACCAGCTGCTCTTCAAGACCAACTGCCTCTTCTTTCTTTTCCTGTGCCAGAACGTTGGGACAGAAGACATTAAGATACTTATAGGAAAGGGGTGTTCACAGGCATAAATTCATCCCTGTGCTTTCTGTGTGAAACAGTGGGGGCCATTAGGTCCTCAGAAAATACAGAAGCCACAGTGTAAAATACATAAGGGCCATTTGCATTCCTTCTGAGCTGGCAGATCACAATTCCAACAACTCAGGTCATATATGCTAAGGAAAGATCTTTCATCTGCTTGTGTCCGTCGCTTCAGCAGAGATGCATGGAACTGGAGCTGCAGTTGTACCATCCCACCCAGGGTTTGAGACTGCCTAGGCACCACCTGCTCTTCGTGGATGCTGTGACTGACATGGGGCTGGTCTCCATATGGTGATAACATGTTTCATCACTATCTGTCTCCTTACATCTTAATGGCGATTTGAGTTAAAATAATTCGGAGCCTGCCTTCCTGTCGCTCTATATAACTAGACGGTGTTATTTACGAGTGATATCTCTCTATGTTTTGAAGCGATGTTGATTTTTATTTTTTTTTAAGAGACTAGCCACAGAACACTAGCATTACAGGCCCAAATGAGTCATTTTTCAGTTATGAGTAAAAATCAAAAACAGAATCAATACAGGCACCTCTGTAATTGAAAACCAGTGGGTGATAATTCTGCACTGAAAACAAGATAATAAGAATAAAGATGAGCTATTGGTGGGAGAAAAATAAGATTAGAGATGTGATCTCAATTAAATATCAACCGTTACTAACACGCTGTGGAAGAAAAAAAAATAATAAAACCCCGCAACAACTTCCTCTTCTAATTGTCCTATATTTTCCTCTTTTTTTTTTGGAATGTAATTATAAAAGTATATAAAAGTATTTAAGCAAATCAGAGTTGAATCAATTTAATTTATTACTACTCCTAATTTAATATTTAAGACATCATTAATATCCAAATATATGGGCAAGCAGAAATAGTTGGGTTTCTCTAATGTGTCATGATTTATTTCATTCTAATTCTGGTATGCTATTCATTAGTCAGTGAGTAGGGATCTCAACCATAACAAAAAGGGACAGGGAAAGCCTATGGCATTGAGAGTCACAATGATAGGAAGAGTCAGGTTTCCTCACCTCCCAGACGTCCGTGTCAGACAGTGGTTTTCCTGTCTTCTGTTGGCTAAGAGCTGTGTGTTGGTGTGTTTAAAAGGAAAAACACTCATGAGAAAGTGAATACTCACAGACCTGTTTCTGATGTCTCCATTTTGCTACATTTGGTTATAGGCTACCTAATTAACGTCCAGCCATGCCTTGGATGCCAAAGAGGAACTCTGTTGACGTTCATAGTGTCCACTGTTTTCTGAATTGATCCTACCAAACCCCAAATTCTTTTCTTATTCAAATCCACAAGATTCTGACATAATCTCTAGGCAACTAGCCTACATGAACTCTCAAGCCAGAGCACCAGAAGCAAAGCCTTCGGTTTATCCCTCCAACTGTTAGAAATAAACACTATTGTGTTGGAAAATAAACACTAGGAAGCTTGAATTCCAAAGAAAATGTGTGTATGCTAATTCACAAAGAGTATAGGATATGAGTTGGGTCTTCCTCATCTGATACTACTAAGTGCATATTAAGTAATTGGTAATTTAGGGCAACAGATCTTTAAAATAGGCCAGAGTCCACAGTACTGTTCAAACCCACTTAGTTCCCAAGGAATCCTATAACTCTATTGGTCACCCACAAAATGTGTTTGTATTAAGCAATATGCATTCAAGTCTTTAAATTTTGGCATACACAAAAATAAAGACCTTTTAGCTTCTTACTACAGGTTCTTACGAGTGTCTATCTGACAAAAATATTTGGTGACCACATACTGGGTAGATTTGGCTGTTTGGCATGTGTCCAAAGAGACAATCAATATGACCACAGCGGCGACTTTATAAAGAGAGCTTTCATCAACAACGTAAATCTATTCAGTTTAGTTCTGGCCAGACATACACAGTGGCACCTACGGTTGAACTCCCTTGAGCTTCTTGAGTCTCCCTTAGACGGAAATGGATACTTCCTGGTGTGCCAAAAAGAATAACTCTCAAACCAGTTCCCAGTATGGGCACGAGCTGAGAGACTACATTCAATATTTCATCAGGGGATATTCCAAATTTCAGTTCTTTACATAGTGTGCTCAATCTTCACCCCAATTACAAGACAAAATTGTGTCTAATATTTCCCTAAAACATTTCCCAAAAGTAGCTTAAATAATTTAACTAGACATGATATTTCATGTCAGTAGAGTAAGCAGAAAACTGGGATTCTTGCTAGTTGCAGAATAGGTGCATATGAATGACAAAGAAAGTGTCTTATATAAAAAGACATCTGTAAACTAATCAAATTGCCATTCTATGAAACTCTATAACAAAACAAGTAAGTGGCTGTGACCATCCTTTAGCTGCCTAAGGAAACTCGATGCAGCCTTGGTCTCATTGAGAAGGGTTGAGGGACTTTACTAGGTAGCAAAGCTGAGCTGTCCTAATACAAAGACATGACAGAGCAACAGCAGCCACATGATCCAACATCTGTCATTGCTGTGTCAATAACTTTGGAGAACTCAAAATATGTCTTTCACATATTGAAAAGGTACAGATGATAAAATGAGTTACGGTGTTTTTGTTTTTTTTTTTTAACTTGCTAACAGACCGATGGTGCCATGCCTGGCGTACAAATACATCCAACGAGCGCAGGCTGAATGAGTCAACAATCAAGTAAACACATGGTTAAGATAAAACCAAGTCTGATGATTCATGAAATGGTTCTGAGAAACTGGTGAGAAATCCATGGAAAGCATCATAGTTTATGTATGGGAGAAACACTCTTCCTTGTACCAACCCAAATTTCTACTGGGTTTGCCAGACTCAGAGTTGAAGTCCTAAAGGAGCCATGCTGACAGCAGCAAGCTCTAGACAATTTAGCTCTGCCTTAGACAGTTCCCCTGGGCTTGACTAAAAGCATGTAAGCCAACAGCTTCCCAGCTCAAAGGAAACGGTGCTGCTGACCAGACTGAAGAAATAAGAAGGAATAGAGTAAAACACAAGGAAACTATGTTCCAAGGACCTCAGGCCATGACTGTGCTCTGAGCACTGTGTTCTTTTAAAAATATAATAAAATATTTAATCTCTTTTATAGTCCAGTCATTATCTCCCTGCTGGTCCGCCTTTTGACTGTTCCTCATCTCATACCTCCCCCACAAACACTCCCTCCCCCCAGTTTCCAAGAGGATGTCCCCACTCCCACCCCACCAGACCTCTCCACTCCCTGGGGCCCCAAGTCTCTTGAAGGTTAGGTATATCTTCTCTCACTGAGGCCAGACCAGTCAGTCCTCTGTGTATGTGTTGGGGGGCCTCATATCAGCTGGTGTATGCTGCCTGGTGTAGATCAGTGTCTGCGGATTTCGGTGGTCCAGGTTAGTTGAGACTGCTGGTCTTCTTATAGGGCTGCCCTCATCCTCAGCTTCTTCCAGTCTTTCCCTTATTCAACCACAGGGGTCCCCATCTGCTGTCCATTGGTTGGGTGTAAGTATCTGCATCTGTCTCAATCAGCTGCCCGTTGGGCTCTTGGAGGGCCGCCATGCTAGGCTCCTGTCTGTAAGCACACCATAGCATCAGTCTCAAGGGAGGCTCCAAACACTGTGTGTTTTTAAGATGGGTGCTTGTAAGCAGCAAGCAGGAACCATGGTGGCTGGGTTTCTCCATACCTCCCTCTCTCTTCAGCCTGCAACAAACATTTGCCAAAGCTTCAGAACTCAGTCTGAACATTCCCTGTCACAGACAAGCTCCTGCAGGAAGACCAACTCGCTCTTTTTCTTTTTCTTGACTTTGATACATTTTAGTTTGATACATTTTAAATAGAATTCACTCATCACCTAACCAGTTCGTTCAAGTCAGCAGCTCAGTTCATCTCTGACATGATGTCACCTATGAACTGCCACACGTGATGTCTGACACGAAACCCAAACTAGTAAATGTTTACAGAATGACTGAGTGGACCGAATGGATGTACTGAGAATAACAACTCTGAAAAGAAACTATTGATCTGCTGGCTGTAGACATGGCTCAGTGCTGCAGAGGGCCCTGGCTCAATCCCCGACACCCACATCAGACACTCATAGCTGCTGTAGCTCTGTGCTCAAGGGAGCCAACACCTGCTTCTGGAACCTGTGGGCTCCTGTGCTCACATGTGTGTATACCTCACACTCACACACATACGCATACATGTACACACACACACTCACACATACACATAATTAAAAATAAACCTTAATTTTAAAAAAAAAGCTATTAATCTGCTACTTATTTTGTTATGGCACTAGGTATGCTGCTACATACCTGTAATCCTGATACTTGAGAGGTAGAGGCAGAAAGATCAGGAGTTCAAAGCCAGCCTCAGTGATATCATGAACTTGAGGGCAGCTAAACTACAGAGACCCTATCTCCAAAAAAAAATGAGAGAGGGGGTAGAGAAGAGAAAGGAAGGAAGGAAGGAAGGAAGGAAGGAAGGAAGGAAGGAAATTTGCATTGTGTTGCAGTTGTCTTGGGGTCTAAATACCATGTCTCATCTTTTGTAGGAGGCTGTGTAACCCCGTTAATGTTTTACGTGAACGTCCTGGTACATCTTCAGGAGTGTTTTGAGAAGGTGAATTTTGTCTCATTAATTATGAAGATGAAGCCCAGAGCCTTCATTTCTGAGTGTGAATGCCAGTTCCCATCATGTCCTGAGCTGTGGGAGAAAATGTGGGTGGAGCTCCGTGCACGTGGGTGGAGCTCCATTCACACGTGGGTGGAACTCTGTTCACGCCTCAGTCTTAATAGTCACAAGTCTCACCTCTGACAAAAACTGTTTCCTTTCTTTTAACAATGGCATATGGTTCACATGCCCTCATAAATCTCTAAAAAAATACACTTTTCATTTGTATAGAAAGGATTGGTTCCGAACTTTTAATCTGCAGCTCACTTCCTGCACATGAAACCAGTGTCCTTGGCGCTAAACGGGCTGCGGACACGTTCGTAAGGAAAACAGATGGAAATTTATTTCAATGAGTTTGTTGTACGCACACTGGTATTTTTTTTTTAATTGGTGGGTTTTTAAATTGGTATTGGTAAGTTTTAAATGCCTAATTATCTTCATATAAATGACACCTTATCGTCTGGAAGCGCTGTACTCTGTGCCCTGGGTTGTTTATTATCTTACCACAATTATCATGCAAAACAGAAGGTGACTTTAAGCCGCTCCTTTAAAGTGTTTTTTTTTTCCCCCTTAAGTGTAAAATCTTGGGGAGGCTGTTTACATAGTTGTTTATCACTAGATATTAAAAATCAGGCCAATTATAAGTACACAAAAGTTTCTATCACAGTCATAATTTTGAAATGTAAATGGCCACTGTACCATTGCCTGCTGAACATTTAATTTGTGCTTGCATTTTATTTTTTTTATTTTTTTTTTTTGGCCTGGGCATTAGCAAGCCATCCTGCGCTGAGATTAATTATAGAGACATAGAGATGTTCAAAGGAACAGAGCCTGCACGGCAGAATTACCTGAAGGTGTGCGGTGTGGCTCCCTCTTTGAGCTGGACATTAGAGACATAGGAAGAAGTGCTGCCTGCCACCCAAACCACTAAAGACACCGTGCAGATGACAGGCTTTAGTTTCCCGTGGCACTCTGTTACCATGGCTATGGCGGTCTTAATGCTGCGTGCTCACAGCAAGGTTGCAATTAGTATTTGGATTTAGAAGAGACACATAATGATCTCATATTGAAGAAACACTTGTTTAATACTATTTTGGATCGAGGCGTCCTTTCAAGTCACTAACGAGAAGCTTTGCCGGTCAGAAAACAGAAATCCTTCAGCCATTTTGTGCCTGTCCGTCACTCTCTTCCAAACAAACTTCCCTGGGATAGAAAGTGGTGCTGCTGGAGGTGCCCTCCAGGAGGCTCCAGAACATTCCAGACACTCAGCACTGTCACAGAACTAGCAGGTACTTTCCCAGCTAAGAGCATTGAGAAGGCCAGAGGCCAAGGCTAGCACACTGAAATACATGCTAGATGTTGGCCTGGAGGGGGGTTAGAGTCTGATATCTTAACAGTTCACCTCACGAAATATAGCTGGAGGGGCAGCCAAGAGATAGGCCTCTCGATTCTAGGAGAAGGGGCTTCCATTTCCTCTTTGGTAGTGGTCGTATTCTATGGGTCCTTTACGCTGTTGGACACTCAGAGACTTAGAAGTGGAAAGGTGGTAGCTGGGGTGGAGGGACATGGCAACAGGTGGACCATGCTCATGAATTATGAAGAGGACTGGACAGGAGGATCGTATATAAGCATGAGGAGGATTTGAAGTTAATAGGGACAGGATCTCCATGTTCTCTACCTACCAACTATAGACAGATAATCAAAGTCATGATTACAGGATTGCAGCCACAGTGAATGAAGAGAAGGTCAGGAGCTGAAGCCAAGAACCAAGGGAGGAAAGAAAGACCATAGGCAGGCGTTTCTGTGGCCATAGCCAAATACAGGCTGGAACAAGAAAACTTTAGGAGAAAATCCTGTTTGTTACAAAAGAAAGGGCTTTTGTTTTCTCGATTTTTAAAAATAAATTATTTCTCTTTATTTATTTTGGAGGTGTAGGGGCAAACATGCCACAGTGCATATGTGAATGTCAAAGGACAATTTAGAGATGTTCTCCCCTTCCATGACATGGGTCCAAAGGTCAAGTTCAGCTTGTCGGGCTTGACAGCAAGCAAGTCTCTTTACAAGTTCTGAGCCATGTCACCAATCCCTGGTGTGCTTGTTTTTAAAACATAGATCAGCTCAGTATGTGGCTCGCAGTTCCAAATACAAAAAGCAAAATAACCCCCATGTTGTTATGCTGGCACGATAAATATCTATGAGACACTTAGCCTGATAGCATCATGAATGAAAATCCCTCCCTCTCATCAACGGGTACCCTCCACAGAAGCACACTACTGAAATCCACAATTCACTTGCAACAGGCTTTGGGGAGCTGCAGAAGGCTCCTGCATCTTCCTGGCTTCTAAACTGTTGTGTTCTAAGTGAGTTCTGGGTGGATGGGTGAGAAATGGGTCGTAGAAACAGAACCAGGAGGAGACACCATGGGGCAGATTGCATTTAATGGTACAGTTGCAAGGGAGTGTACAATAAATCCACCAAGCTGGGGGGAAATGAAATCAAAGCCCTGGAGAAAACTCAGACAGATGAGAAGGAGACAGAGAGAACAGAAGCTGGAAGGTGCATGAGTCACAAATGAGAGGACAAGGATGATGTGACAGTAACCACGACAACATCCCGACAATCCCACCAACCATGTATGAGCCAGCATGTAGCACTTCACTCGCTTCTTTCTAAATGTTTCAACTTTGTTATATTTAAGTATGTGAACATGCCCGGAGGGATATGTGCACATGAGTGCAGGTGCTATTGGAAGCCAGAGATGCTGGATCCCCTAAAACTGGAGTACTGAGCAATGGCGAGCCACCATGTGACTGCTGGGGCAGAGCTCAGGTCTCCTCTGCAAGAGCAGCCAGTCCTTTTAACACTGAGCCATCCCTTAAGACGCCATGTGACTTAACCTCTCAATTGTGAAAAGTGTATGATTGACAGGATGCTGAGAAGATTCCCTCTATGTTTCCATGGCTGGCTTCCTTCACTGCAGTCTCCACTGCCCTTAAAAACGTCCAACCTCAATGCCCTACTCAACCTCAACAGATGATCTCTCCTCTCAAACAAAAGAAAATAATTTAGCAATGAGAAATCTCTTTACTGCCTACAACCAATCAAACCTAAAATCTATGTCCCCGCTCTCCTTCCCGCTTCTCCTCGGTTCCTGAGAAGTGAGGTCACTGAAATCTCCCCAATACTTATTTACTTTTATCCCAGACAGCTTGCCCCACCTCCTCCCTCACCTCACCACCTCTGCTACTTCCGGTTCCCGACCTGCTCCCCAAGGTCAACCTATTGGTTCCATTTTCCACTTATCCCTAAAGAAGATTTCCCCCTCCTGCATTCTCTGAATCATCCAGCTATCCTTGTCTTCAACAACCATCTTCAAACTAGATGTACGGATGAAGAAAAAAATGTCTGGCACGAGGTCCCATTCCAACAATTCTTTCTTCAAAGCCAAGCCAGCTCTCTTGGAGGAGCTGTCCATATTTTTCCTCCATTTTCCTTTTGCTATTCAACCTACTGGGGCATGCTAGCATCCCTTGCTCCAGAAGACTGCATCTCGGAGAAGTTTTGGTTCCCTGTGTGTAAGGCTTTAGCAGCAAGCTTCTTCAGATAGTCCTCCTCAGGCTTTAGCGTTGGAATATCTGCTCCTGATGCTTGTTCAAGATTTGCTTTCATTGCTTTTCATTGTGTGCAGGTGTGTTTATCTGCAGATGGACGTGAGCGTGAGAACACAGGTACCCTGAGACCAGAGCTGCAGATCTCCCGGAGCTGGAGTACCAGACAGCTATGAGTAGACTGAGTGGATGACTCAAATGTGGGTCTCTGGGAGAGAAGCAGATCCGCCTAGACTCTGAGCCTCTCTCCAATGCTTCTGGTCTGTTTTCATGTTCTCGCCCTGTCTGGTCCTTAAAAGTTGACGCTCCCTTGATTCTCATTATTTATCCCCCAACCTCCTTCAGCTACTCACTCGGCTTCAGCACACGCCTACACGCCTACAGCTGTGCTGATTTCCAGACTGGTACCGCCAGAGCACCTACCTCATCATTATCAGTTTGAAGCTTTGCTCACTCTCGTCCGACCCTGATCCTTCCTTCTGTCTTTATTCCAGGTCTTGGCTCTGCCACCCTGAACTGGGAAGGAGGTAGAGAGATCACTTGAAAACGTTAATCTTACTCTACAAGTCTCAAATCTTAACAGTTTTCCTCGTCCTTAGGACAAGCCCAAACTTGCTAACGTTTTGAATCCTTCACCATCTCGTTGTGTGTAGTCAACTTGACAGATCAAAAAGCATCATATATAATCATGCCAAGTCTGACCCAGTGTCTCGGCGAATGCGCATTGATGTTCTGTGGCTTGACAGTGTGTGCGGCACAAACCGTCGAGAAACACAGCTGCTACAGCGGATTTCCTCGGTACAGCACGAACAGGTGCGGCCCGAAGCGCCAAAGAGTCACTGAGCATTTGACTTGGAATTCCCTTTTGATAATTCTATGTTTAAAAATCTTCTAGAGTTTCCGATTTTTATGACCACTCCCCCATTTGTTTTTCATAAGCAGGTTAAGAGGTCATGACCTGCAGCTGAAAACCTGGGACCCGAAGAGACTTCAAGTGAACAAACACGGGTTCTTAAATTGCTTGGCAGATCCTCCAAAATAAAGCTGTTTTCAACAGTGTAAAAAATTTCATCAATATTAATAAAAAAAAAATCTAAACTTTTACATTGAATAAAATATTCCCCACATACATTCCTAAGAACTCCCACTAGGTCATACAATTAATTCTACTTGAGAAATGACACTTTTAGGTTTAAAAAAAAAGAGAGAGAGAAGTACTAATACTCATTAAGGGCTTGCCACATGCCAGACCATGGTCATTAACGAACTCAGTTTTTATAGGGAAACTAAGACATTCAGGCATCAATTCACACTTCGAAGAAGTGATGCTCTATAAATTGAACATTGGAAGTACAGCCACAGAACACTCAATGTTCCTTGAACGACAGCTGCCACTCTACAAAGCTCAGGAAAATGCCTGCAACTGATACACTTAGTAATTCTCATAAGGCAGTAAGCACTCCAAATATATAGAAGGCTAGAGAATTTTCTATTCGTTCATCTGTTTGTTTATTCAATGTTTCATTTTTGTGCAATAGTGACTTGATGCAGAAAAAGGTGTAAGACGACGCTCTCAAAGTCTTTTATCTACATGAACAACGGGGGGAGAATCCCCTATCTATAATACAGTCAAATTATTGTGGCATGCATGTGTGATCAGCTATGGTTATTTCTAGTTTATTAAGAAACCCCCTTCCCACCAGGTAGAGACTCCTAGAAAGAAGCTGTGTGTCTGTTCCAGGCCCAGCCTGACCTTGACATCTTGTAGGTGTACCTCTCACCTTCATCAGAGAAGCTTCTCTTTGCAGCAGACATAGACCATTAGACAAAGCCACAGCAGATCATGATGCAGAGATAAACAGATCCTAGGATGCTCAGCCCCAAAGGTACAAACAAGTCCTGCGCTCAAGGCTCAGGGAACATCATAGAAGATGAGCAGAAAGACTGTAAGTGTCCAAGGCCCAAAAGGTCTGCTGTGAGACTGTGTCTTCTAGAAATGACAGGGAAGTGTCTGTCACCCATGAGAACTCACCAGTATAGTTGACTAAACAGGACCAAAATAAATACTAACAGGAAAGGGGGAAATCTCACAGGTCTCACCCCTAGACAAAAAATGACAGGCAACTTATGACTGCAAATAGATCGTCTCTCTCAGGGAGAGCCCCTAACTGGTTATAAAATACAAAACCTAAAATGATATACACATAAGTAACACTAATATATAACAAGCAGGTTAAGTTTGTGTGTGTGTGTGTATAACAATTACATATAGAAAAAGAGGTCATAAATTTGGCAGGGTATGATGGGGACATGGAAGAGGGTAAAGGGAAGAGATGAAAAGGGAGAAATTATGTCATCCTACTTTAATTTAAAATTATTTTAAAGAAAATCTACATTCTCTCTTGTCTAACCTACTAGTTGCTTTTTGTGGAAAATCTGACAAGAGCAACTTGAGGAATGAAGGGTTATTTTTGGTTTGCAGTTTGGGGGTACAGGCTATCAGGGTGTGGAAGCTACTCCTGCTGCACCAGCAGCAATCAGGAAGCTGAGAGAGATGCATGATGGGACTTAGCTCCTTTTTCCCCTTTTCAGTAAGCTCAGCCCATGGCAAGGTATCACCCACATTTGGGGTGAGCCATTTATCCCCTCTGGTAGTCCTGTCCAGAAATGCCCTCACAGACACACCCCAGGTATGTCTCCCTGCTGATTCTAAATTCAATGAAGGCGACTATCCCGGCGAGCAATCATGCTCACTACTGTCTCCCTTCATCCCGTTTGTCTAAGAAATCGAAGGAACTCCTGAGGACTTTTGGGTGTGATAAATGACCAAAGCCTTCTGCTAAGCAAAGCCAAGCTCCTGGCTAGAGGTCTAGCTACAGTCTTCATTGTTTAATATATAAAACAACCAGTGCAAAAGGAAGCTTAGATTCTCAGTTCAATGAGCTACACCTTTGACCAGGCACCCTGAAAGCATTGCCTCTCGGTGCCCGAAGACCACAGAGAGAGAACCATTTCCTCCAAAGCTCAGCACGGCGAGCAAGTCACATAAAAGAAATACTTCCGATGACTCTCACCATCTTTGTCTAAAGCAGGGACACCATGAAGCCAGATGACTCCCTATTTATCAGTCAGAAATGTCTTTAAAAATACAGCTTGATTAGCAAATTGCAGTATGTTCAGCAATTAATTAAGAGTTTGATTTGTAAAAACAAAGGATGATGTCTCCCACACACACCATGTGTCCCCCGAGCAAATGAAGACAGAGCTGAATGCCGAGGCCCCAGTTCAGCTAAGCAGTCACAGATGTGCCTGGAATTAGACAAATGAACGCCGCATAGCAATAACACCATTCAAATTAGCATATAGTATCTGAAATTTCTCCTGGTAAAAGCAGGGGGCTCAGTCTGGGTCCAGGATAGCAAGCCTGATTTGCTGTAAAAATTTTTGATGTGCTTCAGCCAGGCCACGCTGCACGGGAACCAAACGTAAATGGAAACATGTTCTTACTGTCAAGTGGGACCAATAAGTAGAGAATTCTGTAAATGCTAGTCTGTTGTTCAGAGGGAAAAAAACTGCCCATTTTCTTCCAGGGAATTTGAGGTGTGTGTGTGTGTGTGTGTGTGTGTGTGTGTGTGTGTGTGTGTGTGTCTGTGTGTCTGTCTGTCTGTCTCTTTGTGTAACAGAAGTATAATGCTAACAGCACAAAGCACGGTTTGAATACAGGGTAAGGGACACCTGTAGAAATAGGTCACTTTTAGGAGTGTGATGGGCATAATTTTGCTTGGTTTTCATTTTTTATATATGCCTACCAGCTTTTTAAAAAGGTGTATGTGTGTGTGCCCACATTCGTACACTACACATGGCTGCAGGTGCCTGTAGAGGCCAGAGTTGGGAGACCCTCCCTAGAGCTTGAGTTAAGGTGGTTGTGAGTCACCCAGTGTCCTGTACAGGTCCTGTACAACAGAAGCATATGTTCCCAACCGCTGAGCCATCTCCAGCTTTTAAAAGTATACAGATACTTAATTTCTACGGGCATACATGTGTGTGGAATGTGTGCATGTGTTCACACATGTGTGTAGGGACATTTGAATGTGGCAGCATGTGCACATGTGTGTAGGGACATTTGAATGTGGCAGTATGTGCACATGTGTGCAATAGCACATTTGAATATGGCGGCATGTGCACGTGTATATAGAGACATTTGAATATAGCTGCATATACACACATGTGTAGGAATTTGAATGTCATTTTGATTACATTCCACATTGTTGAGGCAGCACCTTCTCTCAGGAAGCCCAGAGCTCAGTCTCTCTGCTCAGCTGGCTAACCAACTTGCTTGGGGAATTCTCTGTCTATTCTCCCTGCTCTGGATTGCCACAGGTCACCAGACCCACCCAACTTTTACATGGGAACTGGAGACCCAAACTTATGTCCTCATGATGTCCTGATTACACAGCAAGCACTCTTACCTATCAAGCCATCTGGTCAACCCCACCGACTTTCTTACTGAGACATGTGCCATGTATGTTTTTGACACCCAGCAAATAAGTTTCTCACACAGAAGCACTCTCTCTTCACTATAACAGGAGTTCACTTTGCTGTGTTGCTTTCTTCGGAGCTTTGGAGATGATAGTTAAGGGATTAGGCACCCTGGCTCACTTTCATCTCCTGCTATCTATTCCTGTCACTCCAGGTCACTTCAGCAAGTGTTATGTCAACTTGGCTCTTGCCCACACATTCATTCCTCATCAATCCTCTGTCTGTGATGTTTCTGCCCTGTATCTGAGGATGACCCACCTGCCTTGTCTCTTCTTTGCTTGCCACTTTCTGCCATTTTTCTTGTTTCAGCTGAAGGACTGACAACACCCACTTCTGACTACTCCATTAAGGTAGACTTTGTAATGCTCACACAGTGTGGCTGGCCCATCCCATTACTGTGAGCACCACTTTATGTTGTCCCTTCTGTATTGTGGTCTTTATCAAATCCCTGGTTGGGGTCAAGATGGCATTTGAAGAAAAGGAAATCCACAGACTTCTGGAATTTGTAAATAGCTTTTTTCTATTTTTTTTCCTCAAATGTACCTTTGAATTGTCAGCGTTATGAAACACATTTGAAATTTCAAGACAAACGTCCAACAGACAGTTGCCGTCCATCCTCTGAAGTTGAAAGCACTCTACACTCCCACAGCAGGAAGAACACATCTTTAGTGCTTGCTATGATTTGCCTTTTAGACAGGCACAGACATTCCTCTCATATACTTGCTTTCATCACTTCTCAGCCCCAAAATGTCTGAGTCAGTCTTGGGGACTTACGTACGCCTACAGCTATGAAGTTCAAGGACATGCTCTGGAGTATTGTCTTTTCTGTTTTGGGGACAGGAGAAAAAGAGAGGGAGGGAGAGAGGGAGGGAGAGAGAGAGACAGACAGAGAGAGACAGAGAGAGAGAAACAGAGAGAGAGAGAGACAGAGAGAGACTGGGTAAAAGCCTGTGAAAGCCAGCTGACAATCTAAATGTCATTCCTCATATGCACCCACATTTTGTTTTGTTTTGGAAGAAACAAGGTCTCTTACAGTCCTTGAACTCATCAAGTAGGCACAGGATGGCAGACTCCATCTGACTCTGTCTTCCCAGAGCTTTCTTCTTTTTCTTTCTTTTCTCTCTCTCTCTCTCTCTCTCTCTCTCTCTCTCTCTCTCTCTCTCTCTCTTTTTGAGGTGGGTTCTGGAAAACTCCAGCTCAGAACACAAGCATTTTCTGAGCTGAGCCATCTTCCCCACCCTCACTTTGCTCTCGAAGAATGAGGTAAAGGTTAACTGATGGTCTTGCTCTCTGGATCTCTGGCCTTTGCTGGTAGCTGACTGCCTTGGTAATCTCCCAGACATCTTTCTTGGGTTGGCTTTATTGACAAGCCTCCCATCAGAGTCCTCTAATCTCAGTTCTAACTGGTTTTTAATGACAAGAGGAGCTGGTTGCCTGTGCCTGAGTTCTCCATTAGGCCGGGAAATTAAGAGACAATCCACCCTCAGTCTTTAGTCATTAAAAAATGAGTTTCCTTTTTTCCTGCCCCGGATGAGTTCTGCATTGTTTTAATGAATTTATTCACAGTGTGCGCGCACACAGCGCTGAAGAGACCTCAAGCAGTTTCACACGCAGGCACTGACAGAGCGCATGAGGGATCTTCAAAGGCTTTCCTACTTACCACTTGATCTTCTTAGAATTATTTTTAGGCTGACAAGCTGCCACCATCCCTTTCCTTCTTAAACAGCAACAACACAGACACAGACAAACATGCATGCACAAATACACACACAAACATACACACACAAATACACAAAAACACACACACACAACACATACACGCAAACACCCGCACAACCACATACAAATTAAAGAAATTAAAAGGCAAGCAAATTCTGTGAACTATAAGTGCTGTTTAGACAAATAAATAAATAATGTGTAGCCTGGTGGAGATTGTTGGCAAAAAGACTTGCCTTGTTTGTGAGATGACAGAAAAGAGTAAATTGAAGTGACTGAGTTATGGTGGCCCCTCCCCTCTCTTTTAAGCAGTGGACACTTATTTTAAAGATATAATACCATTTACAGATGCCCCTCTCTTCCTCTCCATGGATTTTGGAGACACCTGGACAAATCCTAAGACTAGATTCTGGACTAGGCCACCCCTGGGACACATTGCCAAGTTAAATTCTCCAGGGTGTTGATTCAGTCTCAACAGCAATGTAACTGAGTACCTCCACCATAGCAGGAGACACAGGGGCAAATGAAGCTTACTGTCTATCTCCAGAAGTTAATGGGATCCTGTGTTCTGAATGCACTGGCCCATGTGTATGCGTCCCTTTTCTCTCTTCCCCCTCCCCTCCCCTCCCCTCCCCTCCCACTCCCCTCCCCTTTACCTCTCCCTTCCACTCTCCCTCCCCTTCCATCCCTTCCCTCTCCCCCTCCTCAGAATAAAATGGACTTCTGTGCCATTACTACTGGTTATTACTCAATAAATCCTCACTGAACAAATGTAAGAGCATTTGAGCTAACTAAATGGGTGACCGAGTAATATAATGGATAATCCGCTGAGCAAATGCATATAGTCCAAGGAGGATATTATACTTGCTACAATAACTTAAAGTAAATATTGCCCTTCTGAACTGTTAGGCAAGCTTCTGTATTGTAAGACAATAACAATAATAATAATGAATGTCCTTCCTTGTCAGCTCCCATGGACCGAACAGCTGTCACGAGCTACACAGGGATTCTATCTTTCCTCTAGAACTGTGGAACCGTAGTCCCTGAGAGGAAGTACCCAGCTCCAACAAATGAGCAATGGTTTGAAATAAGGAGAAAGGACATTTAATGATGCTTAAATGTAGACTTTTTTAAATGTCTTACTCGGGCCTTTCAAGACCTCTCAACCTCAGCTGATAACCAGAAAGTTGTAGCCAGAAAGCATCTAGTGACAAAGCTAGTCTACTGCACAGGTGAAGTAAGAGCAAACAGATTTCTGTATTTCTTCCCTGCTTCCTCCTCACAGTTTGGGCACGGTCTTGCTTTCTTTCTGTTTTAATGAAAGCACCCAAGAAGCTGTCCCAGAAACTGTGATTGGCCAAAGGACTATGAAGATCAGTGTCTCCAGAGAGCCCAGCAGCATTTATGAGAATACTAAATGCCAGCCTGAGGAAACTTCCAGAACTTTACATTGGCCAATAGCTGTTTTGTCAAACTGTGCCTAGATCCCTCAGCAAAGTCCTTGATTCACTTTTCAAAATTCTACTGGGCTGAAAGTCCTATTTTTACTAGAATTTTCCATTTGGTTCACTCACTTTGGAAAATAAAATTACAAATGACTAAAATGAAAGTACATATAAACTTGCCAAACTCTGTGAATGACTCCTAATGCAGCGGAATTCCTTCTGGGTTGAGGATAGTAGGAGTTACAAAGATTGCCCAAGGAGAGAGGGGAGGAAGAGAGAGGGGGAGAAAGAGAGAAGGGAGGGAGAGAGGGGGAAGGAAAAGGGAGAGAGAAGGAGAGAAGAGGAGGAGGAGAGCAAGAGAGAAAGAGGGAGGGAGAGAGATAGAGAGAAAAGATGGAGAGGGAGAGAAAAGAGGGAGAGGGAGAGAAAGAGGAAGGAGAGGAAAGAATGAGAGACAGAAAGAAAGAGGGGAGGGAGAGAGGCAGAGAAAAAGAGAAGAGAGGGAGAGGATAAGAGAGGGAGGAGAGAGAGGGAAAGAGAGGGAGAGAAGGAGAAAAAAAGGGAGGGAGAGGGGGAGAGAGAAGAAAGAGAAATGGAGTGAGGGAGAGGGGAGAAACAGAGAGAGAGAAGAGAGGGGAAGGGGAAGAAAGAAGAAAGAGATGGAGTGAGGGAGAGGGGGAGGAGAAGGAAGAAAGAGGGGGAGAGAGGGAAGAGAGAAGAGATTTCTGTCTCTAATCAGCAAAATGGTTATCGATCATCCACACATCACAAAGACTGCAATGCATCTATGCAGAACCTTTTTATTAAAAGACAGGAGTACAGGACAAGTTGCCTACCCACTAGAGGGAATGCAAAAGAGTTATTTTAATATTTTTAACACCAATTTACTGTATCTGTGTGTATGTGCGCACACACATGTGCAAGTGTGCACTTGCATGTTCAGAAGTCAGAGGACAACTTACAGGAGTCCGTTCTTGCTTTGGATGCTGCAGGTCCTGGGGCTTGAACTTGGGACAAAAGCCTGGGCAGCAGGCGTCTTTACCTGCTGAGCCGCTGCACCATCTCACCAGCTTAACGGTCATTTAAAAAGATCTCCAAAGCATCACTGGAAGAAAGTCTTGCTGCTAAATGGGACATTGAACCCACAAAGCCATATTGATAATGCCATGGAAAAACAGAAAATTTAAAATGATCCATTAAAAACAGCTCCACATTTCCTTTAAAGGGAGCCCTAATGTCTTTTGATCCTTAACAGATACTATCCTAACTGAAGAAGGCTTGGTATTTCAATTTAGCTGTTTGGTTATTATAGCTACACAAATCAACTTTGTACATGATCAAAAAGTATATAGTCTTCTAAAGCTGAGTATATATATATATAATAAAAAATATCTAAGATATTATATATCATATGTAATATCTGTACTATCTGTAATGTCTGTCTTCCTATAGAGTTCTAAGAGAGCTATTTGAAATGTAAGTGGACATTTTCCCTAACTGAGACCAAGAAACAGATCAAGCTCAGACTGACTATTGAGTACATGTCCCCAAAGAGAAAGTCTAAAACTTCAGAGCATGTACCTTTCACATTCTTAAAAGAGAAGTGCCAGTTGATTGGTATTAACTGAAAAGCTTTCACTGAAAGCAAAGTAATATGCCCTTTCTATTTTGTACTAGATAGAGGAACATTTAAGAGGAAGACCATTCAAGATGCACACTGAAATTCTAAATCAATCAAACCAGTTTGAAAACATCTCCTATCATGTGTAAATATAAACTGAGAGTAGACCAAAGACTACGGTTTACGTGGTTCAAAGGACAACCTCTGGAAGCATATATAGTCACACAACTATTTCTCACTGCTTCATTCAGGCAATGACTTCTTAGTTAAAATGCCAGAATCATGGGCAATGAAACAAAAAGACAAATTGGGTTTCTTCAAAATTAACAACTCTTTTATCTGCTTCACAACTCTAAGTTACAGTTCATCTCTGAAGCATCAGGAGCTTGAGAGTTTTGGCCACAATACACTCACAGTCAAGAGCAGAGAGCAATGAATTAATGCATGCATGTGTGTGGCCAGCTCATCTTCTCCACTGTTATACAGTTCAGGTTCCCTTGCCTAGGGAATGGTGCCACCCATGGTGGACAAATTGTCTCATCTCAATTACCATGATCTCTCACAGATATATCCACAGGCCAGCCTGATCTAGACAGTCCTTTGCTGGAACTCTCTTCCCGAGTGATTCTAGATTGTATCAAGCTGACAAAACTAGCCACAACAATTAAAACTAAAGGTGAACATGTGTGTCCACACAACGCAGTACAAGAATGTTTGTGATAGTGCAGTTCTTAGTGACGGCAACCCAGATGTCTTCCACTGGGGGAGTGGAGAGACACAGTGGCAAACCCATACTGTGGAATGGGTTTCATCCATAAAATCAAGTGCTAATACAGATTCCAACTCAATGAACCATGAACATGCCCTAAGTTAATAAAGGCAGACATATTGCAAGGTTTTATTTATCTGAAAAGCCAATAGGTGAAACCATAGACAGTGCAGATAAATTGTTGTCTATAGGGGCTGGGGTAAGGAAGAAAAATGAAAATGACTGATGACTGGTATGTGGTTTCCTTTGAGAGCAAGGAAGGTTGTAAATGAACAGTCTGTCCTGTGCTGCAGCATTGAAAGTCACTTAACTACATGCTATAGGAAGTAAATTTATGAGCCAATGAGGTATTTCTGTGGGATAAGCCGCCTGCTGCTAAGCCTGATCCTCAAGACCTTCATGGAGGAATGAGAGAACAGACTCCCGAAAGTCGTTCGCTGACCTCCACACTCACAGCATGACATGGATGCATGTGCACATACATACACATAGGCATGCACATACATACATACATACACCACACATACATGCATAAATATATATGCACATGCACACACATACATGCATGCATGCATGCACACACATACATACATATACACATGCACACACACATATATATATGCATGCACACACACATATATACATATACACACACATATACATACACACACAGGCACCCACATACATGCATATATACATGCATACATACATACATACATAAACACACTCAGGTATTTACACACATACATACATACACACACAAGCACATACACACACACAATAAATAAATGTGATTTTAAAGAGGTAACTACTCTTGTTTGCTAATCCTTTCTTTTTAGGGCTTTATACATATCAATTATATCTCGTTTTTTTTAAATGCTTAGAGTAACTTTTTAGCCTTTCTTAACAAGCACACAAGAAAAAAAGCTCACATCTCAGAAAATCTGATTTATCTATTCATTCCTGTGCACTCTTCCCTCAGAGGCTGACCCACATACCCTACTTTTCAGCACTCTGGGATCAGGGCAGAGAGGCTCCTTGGTGGAAGAAAGATATCTGTTTCTTCCTGTTGATGATTTTTAAATAATTGTAATAATATATAATTGTGGTGAGTTGATGTTTTAACATGTTGAAAAAGCTTTTTCAAAAAAAATGTCATGCAGTGTGGTTCTTTGTAGAGTCATGAGATTGCTCTTGCATGGTAGGAAATTATAGATACATTCGTGGAGTAACTTTGTTCAGACCAGAGGCTGGGCAACAGGTAGACTGGGAATGTGACATTTGGAAGCAAGGGAACAGGCAAAATGAGAAATTTTCAAAACATAAGGCAGATCTGGGAATGCAGAATCAAAATGAGTTCAAAGCCAACCTGGTTTACAAAGAAAATACCAGGCTATCCACAGATACAGAGCAAGATCTGTCACACATACACACACACACACACACCACACACACACAACGGACTTCTAGGTATAAGTGCAACTAGAACTTCAAGAGAAATGTGTGCATATGTGAGTGTGAATATATGTGTGTGTGCATGTGTGTGCCTCTGTGTGTGCCTGTGTGTGTGTGTGTGTGTGGCGCGCTCGCGTGCCTAGGAGAGTCGGGTAGAAAAAATATTTGGGGAAAGAGTGCACTAAACCTTTTTCAGTTCAAAGATTTGGAAATTCCCTTGAGTCTCCAACATTATAAACACCTAGGAAAGCAAAACCATAGCACATCAAAAATCAAAGTGCTAAATTCTAGGAATAAAGAAAAAACAATCGTTAGTGTCTTCTGACCTAAAGGGACCCAGATAAAAGAATGACGACAGGACTGACCATGGGCTTCTTGGCAGAGCTTTGCAGGCCAGAAGACAATGGAAAAGCATCTTTAAAATGTTAAAAGGAGAGCAAAGGCACCAACATCTGTCTGAGTGCCATGTCCGTGAAATGTTCTTCAAGGTTCTTGATGGTATTAGAAAGACACATGAATATTTGGGTTAAGAACAACAAACAGTCTAAGAGAAGGAGGCTCAGCTACAGTACATAACTGATCCTGCAAACGACCTGAATTCTAGTTCCAGCACCAATATCGGCCAGCTACAACAGATCAGTAACTTCAGCTTTACAGGAATCCGATGTCTTCTACATACCAAAGAAAATAAATTCTTAAAAGTAATAAAATGGGTGCTTCTGTGAATGTGTTTCACTCTAATCTCCTAGCACCTTTGCTTTGATTTGTGACTGCTTCTTTTGAGGTGTTTTGTTCTGTTCTGGGTTTTGTTTTGTTTCATTTTGTTTTGAGACAGGACATAACCCAGGCTGTGCTTAAACTTTCTATGTAGTTGAGGATAACCTTCCACCTATCCAGTACTGGGATCACCAGTGTCTACCACCATGTCCAGGTTATGTAGTACTGGAATCAAATCCAGAGCCTCATGCATGCTAAGTAAGAATAAACATTGTCCTAACTGATCTACACACCCAGCCCAAGACCACCTTATGAATGTACCTTCAAGAATACTACAAATTACTATCAGTAGCAGCCCAAAGTCCTTATGCTTAAAAGTAAGAATCCGAGCTGGGGAAAATTATTCTTTTAACTCTTTTTATTTTATCTTACTCTTGCCTGAAAGATTTGATCAATCTGAGGCTTAAAACCTGGAAATAAGACATCTGAAGCAAAGAAACAAGTGGTGTTGATACCCTTCCTCTACAGTCTGAAAAATTCGGAGTGCCATTCTTTCTGCATGCTAGAGTAAAGGTGACCCTGGATATGTTTTATTTTGAATGACAACAAAGAAAATCTCAGCAGGATGAAGCAGCATTGCCCATATCCACGCCCTCTGCAGTTTCCTGTCCTGAAACACTTCATTAAGAGTCTGGGCTCAAGGGCCTGACAATGGCATTCACGGCTGTGTGAGGCAACGGGAGTCTCGCTGCGGCCAAGTTTCCTCTGGACAGAGCCATAACTGTGCTCTGCAGTGCGGAGGCCGCACCCAAGGCCATCATCCTCAGGTCTTGAATTCCTTCCCTGCTACAAAGTATGGTGCCAGCCAAGGAAAACAGACTTCGCTGTGATTCGATGGGAAGAAGGTGGCGGCTGCCAACTGGGAGATGGTTGTGGAAAGATATTTTTTTTCCCCAAAAGAAATGGGCGGGGCTTGCCAGGAAGGTGTACACTGGTATGAAAATTCATGAATCCTGGAGCTGAATGTGGTGACCATTTGCGAGATGATGAAGCAAGAGAGTAATGAGTAACATTGTCATAGACACAAGTCTCAGGCTAAACGGCTAAAGACGGAAGATGTCTGTGAACCTATGAATGCAGCCAATAATGCTGGCACAGACAGGGGATCCAGGAGAGTCTGGGAGAGCCAGGCCTTACCTAGATGGACCTGCTGAGCTTGCTGTGTCAGTTCTCCTTTCTGAGCGTATCGAGAGAGAAGGAAAGACTTGATTATGAATTTCGGGGAAGAATTAACTGAAGGCTTGATTGACAGGGACAGGAATCGTATGTGATGGCTTCTTCTGTGTTGTGGAGATTTGTAAAAGTGAGGGAAGAAAGATATCTGACTTCCAGAAAACAGATTTCAAAGACAGCTGTTCACTTTTAGTGTATCCTAAGAGAAGATAGGTCCCGAAGCAGAGCGGGGACGAACATTTCACTACAGGCTTATGACTCTCCACTCAAGAACTGTAACTCGTGTGTGTGTGTTGTGTGTGTGTGTGTGTGTGTTATTTTGTTGTTTTGTTATATTTTTCCTTGGTTTTCTTTTTAAAGACAGAAGCCTATGCTGGCCCATAACTCACTATGTATATATAGCTAAGGATGGCCTTCAGCTTCTGACCTTCTAGCTCCTTGGGTACTGGGCTTAGGGGCATGTGCTACCACACCCAGTGTATGCAGAGGTGGGGATGAAACTCAGCTTCTTGCATGGGAGCTGGCACCCTACCAACAACTAAGCTGTATTCCCAGCCCTAACTTCAAGTTTTAAAGAAGTGAAAAGCATTTCTTTTATTATATAACGAATTTCTCATCACTGGCAGTCAAAATTCTACAGAGTTGCCACCAGGTAATGGAACCCAAGATAGAGGGTGTGTATCGTGTGACTAACTTCCTATTTAAAGGCGTAGGCCGAAGACCTCGCATTATGAATGGACTGGATCTGGGCTTCTACTTCTGGAGAATCTCCTAGTAATGATTTTAATGTACTCAATTACAAAAGAATCAATTTTACTGAAATAGTGTTATCAAGATTTAGAGAGCAAATTCAAACCGTAATAACATGTGTGCTTTTACTAATGGTATTAAATAATGAAATGGAACACAGGACCTAATAACTGTTATAACTCTGAGTAGCAATCAGTATAAATGATTTTTTTGAGATGTTTGAAATAAGTTTGCTATGATGTGACGGTATCTCAGCCCCAGGCTTGTTACTACCTCTCACACCTGTTGCCTACGTTCAGATTTTAGGAACCACCATAGTACAGTCAGACATTTGAATAAATAAATATGTAAGTATTTTCCATCCAAGCTCCTAGATACTGAACGTTTTCTCCACAGAACTGTGATATCCTGGGGAAGTAGGAAGTGACATCAGATTTTTCATTGCTTACGAATGCAAGTTCAACCCTAGTACAGTACTGTGAATGCTCTTGAATGGGGTTTGAAATTCAGGCCCAGGAAACCAGTTTGCCTGTATTCAAATCCAAATGTGGATACCTCACAGTGTGCAACCCAGGACAAACTACTTAAAATGTCAATGCCTCCGTGTCCAACAGATATATGGGTAAATCCATGGATAAGTGGAGGGATACATAGATGATAGATAGATAGATGAAGGATGGAAGGATACTTAATGGGTGAATGGATATGTGGATAGTAGATATGTGGGTGGACAGGAAGATGGGTCAATGGATGCATGCATGAAGGATACTTGGATGGTTGTGTGGATGGAGACTAAGAAGAATGTTAAATGAATGTGTGGAAATATATGTGGATAAGTTATGCTTGGATGGATGGATGGATGGATGGATGGATGGATGGGTGGATAGATGGATACATGAATGAATGAGTGTGTAAGTGGGCAGATAAACTGAAGGCTTTGAGGATAAATATATGAATGAATTGTATAGTGCTATATGGATTTCAAGCATCCTTACATATGAAGACAGAGATCCAACTATGCTAACTGAAACAGACCAAAAGTGATTGATTCTTGGAAGTTGGATGTCATTGTGACACTAATCTTCAATCAGTGTGCTCCTGAATTACTACCTAGGCATAGGGCAAAATGATGGTCTAAATTAATGTGTATTGTTCACATGAGCACAGCCACGCAAAGCCTTCGCCAGCTGAGATTCTCTGGGCTGAGTGTAGGTCAATAGACACCATCTGTCCTGTCATCTTCTGCCCTATGATGCCCGTCTGGTTGGTGCTTCACAGCCTTCCTCTGAATTAGAAAACATTTCTACCTCGTTGGCTTTCTGGTGCCACTTGGCCTTGGTGACTGATAGAAGACTAAGTAGAAATGGCTACCTTCCCCTGCAGAGGCAAAGCTGAGAGGATAGCTCTGAGGGCAGGTGCACAGCCTGAGAAAGCCCAGTGACCCCTCGTGGCCTCGCTTTCGTGGTCAGTGGTTCTGCTCCTTTTCTGTTTCTCCCTGGACTTCTCGTCACCTGTCATTACCAGATGACGACACATGCTGTCACTTTCCCTTCTTGGCTTCCAGAGACTCCATTCTTCCTCTTCCATGGCTGCTTTATCGTCCTCTCCTTATAATTCCTCCACTGAGAGCTTCCCTCCCAACCTTTACATCATACAGTGACTTAGGGTTTGGGATGATCTTTCTTTTATTACACTGCCAGCTATAATGGACCACTCAGTTCCATGACGTCGGCTACCACCACAGCCAAGATTATAACAATCCTCTTATTCCAGCTCTGACTTGTGGGCCTTAGATGCATATTTCCAACAGGATATCTTTATTGAAAGCCTAAAGGGAAAAACTCAACTTCCTCTGGTTGATACCTACCTAAACAAACAACCCTGTCTTCCCTGACTCTAACTGCCATCTTAATCGTGACACCAGCAATGCTAAAAATAGAGCCAGCCTTCATTTTCCTCCAGTCAGCTCTGCTCACTTCTACCCCAATTCCTAATGGTTGAGTACCCCAAACCTCCCTGCATCTGTCCTGAATACTTCTAAGTGGTCTAAGCCATCATGACCTTTCTCCTGAGCCAGTCAACCATCATATTAGTATGCTTCTGGTTATTGTAACTAATGCATCAGTCAATCAGTTTATTGAGGGGAAAGGTTCACCTCACTTGAAGTTTTAGAAGAACCAGTTCATGGCTGACAGGTCCTGATGCCCTGAAGTCCACTTATGATGAAGTAGCATAGAGACCATAACTGTCACATCATGGCTGGAAAATAAAGGACAGGAGACTGAAGGCCCCACACTCTGAAGGTTCAACCACCTCTAACAAAATCACAGGTTGAAGGTCTAACCTTTACCACATAGGCTATCTGGGGTACATATCAAACATGTTATGTCACGATTCATTAATATCCAGAAGCCCAGTATTTTACAGTGATCTTTCAATTATTAATCAGATTAGCCTCTCATTGGATCCGATATATCTTAAACTTTCTATACCATAAGCATTCAACACTTGCCTCACGATCTACCTTACCTTGCTGTGCTTGGACATTGCTTCCTCATTTCTCTTCATTTACATAGCCCGATAGTGTTACCATTCTTTACTAGATTTTCTCCTAACATTTATGCTGATTTTCTATCATTTAGGCCCACACCTCAGATCTCTTCCCACACCTGCTTGTACTGACTGCAAGTACCTCAGCGGTAAGAGTTGCACAGACTGATCAGAGTTCAATCCAATACATGCAAAGGAGAACTGTTCCACAGCTTGACCTCCACCTGCACACCATGACAGATGCACACAATCAATATAAAAAACACAGATGGAGCAGAATATCATCTGAGGGATACCCATCAAAGAACACCATGGTAGCACTCACTGATAACGGTATTAGCCCAAACCACAATACTAAGATGCAACCTAACCTCTGAACCAGAGAAGGGAGCCAAGTGAGTGCTTTTGTCCTTTTGAACGATATCAAAGAGCTAACCGCTCCAGGATTTAACCTCTCACTGAAACAGACAGGGCCAGCTAGCCTCTGAGGCTCTAACCAGTTTTTGACTCAGAAATTACTCTCCACCAAACAGTGGATGGAGTTGAGGACCTTAAGATATAGTAAGATTAGGGCCCTAAGGAAGGACCTGCACAGGAAGATCAACAAGTAACGAACCTGAACCCTTGAGTACTCAGAGACTGAAAATAACCGTGGTAGAAGCTAGTCCTACCAAGATCTACTCAATGAGCTGAACTAGGCCCCCTGCAATATTTGGTAAATGTGAGCTGGTTTTCCATGTAGGTCTCAACTCTGGAGGGGCTACCAAACTGCACCTGTATAGAGTATGGTCTAAAAAAAAAAAACAGTTTTCAGTTAAAAAAAAAAAAAAAAACATAACATAACACACCTTTTTTGAAGACCGGGACATGTTAACGCCACAGTGACAATGTGATCCAGGGCTAACTGACCCACTAAAAGTGACTGGGGACCCATCTTGCCCATGGAAAGGACCACTCGGGAGACTGTACTTAACTGTAGGCATCTCTGACTACCCTGGTGTTCGTTGATGTTGTATGAATGCTGTCAATCACATACAGCTATACAGTGTCCCCCAAAGCCACCAGGAGGCTAATATGAAAGATTTGAAGATCAGCTTCTAGTGAAAATGAGAGTTTGTTGAGCCCAGGGCTGGGGATTCATCTCTGCTGACGGCACTGGGAATGGATGTGTGCACAGCATAGCACAGGGTAACCCGAACTTCTGTGACTCTACCAAGAACACCAGGATAAAATCACATCTACCCTGTCCTAACGTCGTGATCATTAAAGGTAAGCTTGTTGGACTCCAAAATACACACCCGTAAGTTGTTCTAACTCCTAGACTCTGCCTTTACTCCCTGGCTATTGACTCCTTGTGACCCTACTCTAACACTGGATCCCTCAGCAGTGCCAGGCCAGCAGCATCACCCTGCTGTCTGAACTATTTCAATCATTTTGAGGATTCTTAGGATGGAGATCCTATGTCACAGATTTGTGTCCCTTCCCTTTGGGGTTTACCAGAAAGCCTTCCTGATCGCATTGGGGAAAAACATGTTTGTTTGTTATTGTTTGTTTGTTTGTTAGACAGGGTCTCGACGTGTAGCTCTGAATATCCTAGAACTCATTATGTAGAGTAGTCCTTAAACTCATAGAGATCTGCCTGCCTATGTTTTCTAAGAATGGAAATTAAAGGTATGACTCCCTTCATTGAATAATAAAAAAAAAAAAAAAAGTAAGGGTTTTCTGTAGACTGGCTGTGGCTAGGTATGTAAGATTTTTAACTACCTGTTCAGTGTATCAGGGACATAAAACATGAATGATGCATGTCTTTTTATCATTTACCATTTTTTTTCCAAATAGTATTTCATCTAACACTGCTCCTAGATCTTCACAATGTTTAAAAAAAAAAAAAAAAAAAAAAAAGTAGGACCAGAGACATCCTAGAGGAAACAGGCATGGGCTGGAGAAACAGCTCAAAAGTTAAAAAAATGTACACCTCTTGCAAAGGATGTTGTTCATATGTGAGATCCAACCTCACCTCATCTCACACCAGTGAGAACATCACCTTGCGCTGTCCGCAGCCAGGGTTTAGTGGCATTTGGCTGTATCCTTTGCCTACTGAAGAAGGCAAACAGAATACAGCTCCAGCTCCTGAGCTCTCTGCCCAGGAGCTGGCCCTGTCTTCCTTCCCTGCTCACTTCCGTCTGTAGCCACACCAGCTCTCTGCCCTATACTCCAGATCGAGGTGTGTAGAATCCGTCTCCCACCTATCCTGCCTGCTCAAAGCTCCTCTGTCGGCCTGCAGCAGTTCCACCTTGATGTCTAAGGACAAGCTTCCTGGGAAAATCCTTTAGCGACAGACAACATTCCCTACCTTGTCCCTGCTCTCCCCCACCTCTGTCTGCACACAGAATGCAAGTCCCTATTTTGTTTCTCCTTTTTGTTTTCCACTGTGTGCACCAGTAACACGCCTTACCACACTGATAGTATCAGGCGAACCTGAGCGACTGAGGGGCTAACATGTCCTCAGCTTCTCCCTCACAGCCTCCTTTCATCCTGAGAGCTCTGGGAAGCTAGACTGTAGCCATCTTGTGTTGGCTTGCAGATGTGAGGACAATAGAGGTCCCCTGTTAGAGATCAGGAGGAAGGAACAGAACTGTCTAAAGAAAAGCCAGCCTACCGTGACAATGCAGTCCCTGAGAAGGTAGCTTCTCTCCTGAGGCCTTGTCTCCACCCTGAGTTGCTAAAACTGACTTTTCTTAAGCACTCCCAGGCTGGTGGCTTAGACCCTGGGGGCTCTGGTTGGTTGGGATTGTTGCTTTCCTCATGGTGTCGCGAATCCTCTCAACTCCTTCAGCCTTCACTCTATCTTCTCCATTGGGAACTCCATGCTCAGTTTAATGGTTAGCTGTGAGCATCTGCCTCTGAGTATGTCAGACTCTTGCAGACCTCTAAGGAGACAGCTATATCAGGCTCCTGTCAGCGTGTACATCCTGCCATCCACATCAACCTCTACCTTTGGTGACTGCACATAGGATGGATATCTAGGTGGAATAGTCTGTAGACGGTCCCTCCTTCAGTTTCTGTCCTGCACTGTGTCTCCATATTTTGCACCCTTGAGTATTTTGTTACTCCTTCTAAGAAGGACTGAAGGCTCCCCTATTTGGCCATCATTCTTCATGAGCTTTATGTGGTCTGTGAGTTGAATCTTGGGTATTTCAGGCTTCTGGGCTAAATGGAAAACAGTCTGGCGGTTCCTCAGAAAATTGGACATATCACTACCTGAGGACCCAGCTATACCACTCCTGGGTATATATCCAGAAGATGCTCTAACACATAACAAGGAAATATGCTCCACTATGTTTATAGCAGCTTTATTTATAATAGCCAGAAACTGGAAAGAACCCAGATGCCCTTCAACAGAGGAATGGATACAAAAAATGTGGTACATTTATACAATGGAATATTACTCAGCTATTAAAAACAATGAATTTGATAAATTCATATATAAATGGATGGAACTAGAAAAATATCATCCTGAGTGAAGTAACCCAATCACAAAAGAACATACATGGTATTCACTCACTGATTATTGAATTTTAGCCTAAAACTGACTTTTCTAATGTCCCCTTACGAGGAGCTTAGAGAGTCAAGAAGCAGAACCAAACTTCACAAATTCCCTTTTGTTTTTAAATCTAGTCATGACAGTGCTCATTGCTCTGGATTCTGTCCTATTTTTAATGGTCATCTTGGGACAAGACTGCCCCACCAGTCATCCCAAGGTCCTGTCTGTCTGTCTGTCATCTCTTCTGAAAGGACTGTGTGACTAGGGTTCGCGGAAAAACCTAGAAAAAGAACAAGTAGAGCCTCACTCACTACAGAGCAGGGGGGCGTCCCTTATAGTCACATATGACACTAGCTGGAGAGCCCCATTTGCTTACACTAATAAATATGACTGAGCTTGTCATAAAACCGAGTTTAATCACTGTAATAAGCCTAGAAAGAGCGATCTAGGTAATTCTTCCCTGTCAATAGCTCCAAACTGAGCCAAAACCTGGCAGGCTCCTGAGTGGTCAGGGTGGACAGGTTGGGTATGTGTGCAGCAAACTAGTCAAGCCCAGCTGTCCACCGAGGTTTCACATGGAACTTGGGTGAGGCTGGACTTCCAAAAAGCAGCCAAGGTTGAATCCTAGGATGGGGAGAAGGAACTCTTGCCCTGTGCCCAGGACACTCAGCTCAGGATTGTTCATCTCAAATCCAGTTACTAGTGTTTTAAACAAGCTTATCTGACCTGTAGTGTTCGCCTCTGCAATCGCAGCACGGGGAGTAGAGCAGAAGCTTAAGAGTTCAAAGGCCAGTATCTACCATATAGTGAGTTTGAGGCCAGCCCGTGCTTCATTAAGACCTGACTCAAAACAAGAAAAGGGGGAAAATTTTTTATCTCTGATATCATTAAGCTCAAAGAAATGTTTTTCAAGCACGGACACAGTTGACCTTCTAAGTTGTCTGCATAAGAGATCAAAGTATCCAGACTGGTTTCTGAATACTACCCTACCCTTTCTCTTCATAACCTAAGACACAAGTAAGACAGATAACAGATAATAATCTGTTGAAGGTCACGTGATCTCCTAAGATCATGTGCTAATTAGTAGTGCTAATATCTAGAGACCTAATCTCTTCGCACCTTGTTGGTGGGGACATATCTTTACCTGGTGGGTCACTGGAGGAGCTTCAGGGTACCTGCCGAGGACTTGGGGAGACGGTGTCTATATTTAGATTGTTGGCATGCACCACTCTCTGAGTAAACACTGTTGAAGCTGCTTACGATGGGTGGACTTAGTTTTGCACAACTGAAGGAGAGCAGGTAGGCAAGAGAAGAGACAGAGATGTTATTTTAGTTTGGAAACCATTAAATATAATCGTGTGTGTGTGTGTGTGTGTGTGTGTGTGTGTGTGTGTGTGTATAAGAAAGTGAGGGAGACTTAGGAGATGAAAAATAACACATTCCAGCACATAATATGCTGTAGCCCTCTGTGTCCCACAATCCATGAAGATGCAATGAGACACCATAGGTCAATCAAAGCCAGGAAGGCTGAAATGTGTGCTAAAGTGAAAGGATTAAAATATTATGCCTGACACTGTATAATGCATGGTGGGAGAAAAAAAAATCTTTGTGAGTATAAATTAGCTTTACTGTTGAGTGTAAAAGTCTTCCTTTTGGTTATTTATGAAGCTTCATTTTGAAGATTGCCTTCCCTGCGTAACAAGCAAATCAGAATTTGTCATGTGCAAATCTTGTAAAGATTGCAAGGCCGGTACATAATTAGCCTCAGAAAAAGTGTGACCAAACTGGGTGAGAAATAAAAACACCATGTAAAGGAAGGAAGGCCAGGGAAGGGAGGTCTGGGCGTGGTCGGGGGCGTACTCAGGGCGTGGTCAGCCGTGGTCAGGGTGTGGTTGGGCCGTAGGCGGGGTGTGGTTGGGGTGTGGTCGGGCCATGGAAACTTTCACTCTCAGTTTTCCTAACTTGGTGATATATGTTCAAAGTCTGGAGAGAAAGTAAAATTATGTAACAAGTGTTTCTCTTCTGCTGTTCAAACGGCTGCTATTGTTCCCAGATCAAAGAATTTGGTGATGAAGCGTTTACACTGCTCTGAGTAGGAAAACATATTGGAAGCACAGAGAGCGAGCAAGCTAGCGCGAAAGCGAGCGAGCGAGCTGGCAGAGGAAGAAAATAGGGGGTGGAAGGAAGGGCTGGCACTGTGGCTCTGCACACAGTGAGTGTCTAAGGGTAAGGGGCTTCTTCCCTCAGACTGGAGCATTCCTACGCTTCCCCAATGACAATCCTACATCAAGCTCCGGTTGTATTTCCGCCCTAAAAATCAGAGGCGAGGACCCGGTGCCACACATATGCCCTTCTGCCTAATCCAGTATGTAATGTTCTGAAGTCATGTTTGAGTTTCCTGTACGGCACGCACCGCCCTTCCTCACCAAAGAAAGACTTGTTTCGAGGTCAGATGGTTCTCACCAAGACACCGAGAAAATCCCCCAGCTAACTGCTGTTGCTTAAACTTTCTTCCATCGCTGTCTCCAGGGATGGGAGCCTGGTGCCCACGGGGACCATTACATAGCAGTCTGTGAGGCCTTCGCCTATGTGCCTGTTGAGCTCATCCTCTGACAGGGTGGGGTGCGGGCCAGCCTTGGGTGTGAAAGCTTTGAGGGGGAAAACCCAGGAAGTGGTTGGATGACTCGGTGCTGGTACTTTGTTGAGTCAGACCTGGGATGGTTTCAGTGTGCAGAGAACACACCAGGCTGCCAGAGAGACGTCCATCCTGTCTGTTGTCTCTTGGGTATTCCTCAGGCCTCGGGATCTCTTCCTTCACTTTGACTAGGAGTTAGTGCCTTCAAGCTCACTCTTCTGTCCCAGCCCAGGTACCTGACAAAGCAAGCTGCAGGGGTGCTAACAATACACTCATTGTGTCTCCATAGCCAGCATGGAGCATGTCGGGAATCTGGTTCTTAGTTGTGCAGAGCCTCCTACAACCCGAACCATCTTCTGAATCAGTTGCCTTTCTTATCACTGTGGCAACTTAAAAAAAAGAGGAACGGCTCTTTTGGACTCATGGTTTGAAAGGGTACAGAGTTGCAAGGAATTCACTGCTGAGGGAGCAGAGGGTACGACTGGGACTCTTCACCTCTCCACGGACCAGCAAGCAGGAAGTGGGGTCAGATCATAAATCTCAAGGCCCGCCCCATCAGCAACCCACTTCCTCTAGATAAGCTTCCTCACCTGAAGGCTCCATAATCCTCTCCCCCCACCCCCCAAATACCACAAGCTGGGAACAGGAATTCAGACGCATGAGCCTGAGGCACTTTTACATCCACACTGTAACGTACTCCTTAATCGAGTCGTTGTCTGTACTCTGAGAAGCGCTGTTGAGCAAATGTCTTAATCTTGTCACATGAACAGGGTGGTTGCAGTATAAATTCATATGGAGAAGACATCTGATAGAGAGAGGAAGTCCTGCACAAAGCAAATTAAGTGTTTCTGGGAACTGGGCAAGCAATAAGGTAGAAGGGAATGGGGGAGGGGGTGGGAAAAATGAATGTCCACTCTCTACCCATGCATCCAAATAGACATTGCTGAAAAAAAAAAAAAAGAGTTAATTTCCCTACATCTGTGCCCCTTACAACCTTTCTGTGTATGAGTATAGGACTTTCTGTGGTCGTTCTATGCTGTAAATCTGGGTGTGATGATGCCTTTCAAACATTTCTACTTCAGTAAAAGAATATACTTTTAATAAAAAACTACAGCTCAGAAGTCAAAGGGTCCACACCCACCCTGCCGTTCATGTCTGTGGGTTCCAGTAATTATCCTTAAAAATACCCGAGAGCAATTTCTTAGGTTAATGGCCTCCAGTGAGGCTGACACCCTCAGAAGTTAGCAGAAGTTCTTACTCATTAGAAAACATGTACATGGAATTAAGTTTAAAGAGATGGAGAGGCTGTGCTGGCATTAGCTGGGGAGATCTGCTGCCATCCCAACCGTCTGTGTAAGTGGAATGGATGCAGGAGGGTCAGAACACAGAGAGGGGACAGGGGACTCGAGACTGGAGTGGTGTACTTTGTAAAGCAGAGGAAGAAGGAACCATGAGCCAGCAAGGGCAGGTCTTTAACGACCAAGCTACAAAGGACCAGAAGGGGTGTTCTCCCTTGAAGCACGCAGAAGGAATGTGAGTCTCCTGATAGCCCAGTGCAGTGAGGCTCAGAAGCTCCATTCTTACAGGGCAGTTTCCATGGTCAAGCTCATGGTGACTTCTGCCACAGCTGCCTAATCTGACAGAGAAAGAGGGGGACATAGGAGCTCTAGGAACGGCTGCACAGTGAAGAACAGATTCCTGGCATAAATGTCAGGACAGACCTTGGGTTCTGGGCAGCTTCCTTCCACTGTGCCAACCTAAGAAAGTCAGCATAAAGGAAACACCATGTATTATGGCTCACAGATTCAGATATTGTGAGCCATGGTCACTTGCGCCATCACTCTGGACCTATAAGGAGCAGGACAGCATGGCAGGATGGATGTGGACAAGAAAAGCCTCCTGCAGACCAGAGCAGAGAAAGAAGAGGGGAAGGAGGAGGAGGAAGAGGACAGAGGAGGAAGAGGAAGAGGAGAAGGGGGAAGAGGAAGTGGAGGAGGCAGAGAAGAGGAGGAGGAAGAATAGGAGGAGAGGATTACGAGAAGGGGGGAGGAAGGGGAGAAGGAGAAAGAGAAGAGGAGGTGGATGAGGAAGAGAAGGGAGAGGAGGGAGAGGAGGAAGAAGGGGAGAAAGGGAGGGAGGAGAGAAGGGAGAATATTGAAAGTCACTGTTTCTATAAACCACTATATTTCACCAAAGAAGAAAGGAAAGAAAGTGGAGAAGAAGACTTTGAATGTACAATAAAAACACTGAGCCCAGAGCTGTTGGAGAGATGGCTCAGCAGTTAAGAGCACTGGCTTCTATCAGAGGACCTGAGTTTGATTCCCAGCACCCACACAGTGGCTCACAGCACCTGTAATTCCTTTCCCAGAGTATTTTATGCACTTTTCTGACCTCCACAGGGACCAGGCACCCACACGACAAACAGACATACAGGAAGGCAAAAGTTTCATACGATAAAAATAAAGAAAGCTATAAGATGTAAACAATAAAAACAAAAAAGTAAAAACACTATGATCCATTGCATGTAATAGTCTGGAACCTGAGCCTTCTGGGGAGAGTGGTACCTGCTGGCACGGGGTGGCATTTAGAAGCAAGGCTGCTGTGAACTCACACATTGCCTTGACATAGGCCATTGTCTAGAAATGTCTGTCAATTTCCTGCATATTTGATTTTGATTTAAATTGTGGTCACTACCCAGGCAGCAGCATCTTGATGCTACCATTGTCTCAGACAACCCACCGTCCCTTCTCTCAACAGCCCTAATGGCTGTGGTTTAAGAACTGCTTCAGCAAACTGGGAACTTAGCTCAGTGCTAGAGCAACTGCCCCACAAGAGCCAGGCCCTGGGTTTGCTCCTCCGCTCCAGAAAGCAAAACAAAGAAACTGCCCTGGGGGCTGGAGGGAGGGCTCAGCAGTTAGAGCACTGGCTGCTCTTCCAGAGGACTCATGTTTGACTCCCAGCACCCACCCACATGGACACTCACAACCATCAATCGCTAAGTCGGGGTCCGTGGAATCTGATGCCCCATTCTAACCTCTGGAGGCTCCTGCATGTATGTGGTACACAGACATATACTCAAAATACATGTAAAATAAATATTTAGTTTTTTAAATAAAGAACTTGAGTACTCCAGTCCACCGAATTTAAGAGAGAGAAAGAGAGAAAGAGAGAAAGAGAGAGAGAGAGAGAGAGAGAGAGAGAGAGAGAGAGAGAGAGAATATAGGATAGGAAACCTGTACCTATCTTATACTCCATCCCCAAATATGCTACAACCTTCTCAGAGCTGAGCACAAAACAATGCCCTTGAGAAGCAGTAAGTTATGTCCACAAGGAAATGAGCAGAAGAGGTTTATTGTTGGAGCAAAGAGGAAGGCCTGTAGAGGTGGCAGGTCTTCCAACTCTCATGGGAAAGAAAACAGAAATTAATATTCCACAGAATAAGTCTAATTGTTTTGTTACTAAATGAGGCACTTTTGAAAGCACAGGTCCTTTGAAATTCAAAATACAGTTTAAACTGAAAGCAGAAGTGTGTCCTTGGTGTTTGTATGTGTACACGTGTATATGCACATGTGTGCGCCTGTGCACATGTGTACATACGTGTGTGTGTGTGTGTGTGCACACATAATGAGATTTGAAGCCCCCTCTTGCTCATTTTTTAAGAAATGGCAATGTAAGTGTAGAAATTGATGCATCTATTCACTGACAGTCTAAGTGAATATTGTTTAAACTGTCAGATTCTATTTTCTACAAAATAATCAAAATATGTTTTCCCATCCTGTTTCTTATCTGAACCACTAAAGTTTTAAGCATCTAGAAAAGGCTCGCATGCCTTTACTCCCAGCACTTAGAAGACAGGTAGGTGGATCTCTGCCAGTTTGAGGTCAGCCTGGTCTACATAGCAAATTTTGGCCCAGCCGGGGCTATACAGTGAGACTATCTCAAAACAGACAAACTAAGTAAAAAGGGCTGCCAGATACAAGCACTTGGCCCCTCCCAATAGTGATCCCTTTTATCAGAGATATGAACTGCCCATGGTGGTAATCTCAGATTTCTGAAACAGCCTGCATCCCAAGGTAGACATTACATTCTGAGGACCCAAACACAAGAGATCTAACCTAGAAAATACAGATGCCCAAAACTTTGACTATCTGTACTTTATGTATCCAGAGGACACAATATCATAACCCTGTAAGAAGGAAGAGCTGTGCGTTGATCTGCCTCTCTGAATGCTATGACAAATCCCTGGGAGACTATGAAAGGAAAAAGGGGTGTGTTTGGTCCCTGGTCCCAGATTGTTCAGCCCTTCAAGATGGGGAGGGTGGGGCACAACACCCTGTCATAGAGGAAGCAGAGAGAACTTGTGCTCTGTGGCTGTCAGACCCCCAGCCTGTGGAACAGATCTTTATCCTCTTCGTTCATCTTCTCTGGAAGGCCATGGTCAACACACCTAGAAGTTTACTCAACAAATATCCTAGATGGTTTTAAACCAACCAAGCTGACAATGGAGACTATGTATCTCAAGAAGAAACAGATTTCTTTGGGAGAGAGAACCACCTTTACAAATATTACCTCATATATCCGCTATCTGCTAATGTTCTTTCATGATTTATATCAAGACTCTGGACTTCTCTTCTTCCACAAAGTTATTCTGGTAAAATCACTGTATTCCAGGCTGAGGCTGTAACTCAGGGGTAGAGTGTTGCCAGGCATGTATGAAGTCCTTGGTTTGATCTCCAGCCCAGACTCAAGGAAGGAAAAGGGAGAGGGGAGGGAGAGGAGGGGAGGGGAGGGGACAAACAAGCGAAGGAACATGATGATTTTTCCCCCAGAGGGGATGCCGAAGGCTCAGCGCACACACTGGTACAGGTCTCTCTGGCCTCTTTTCTTCTTCCTTGACACCGGATACACTATGTCACCTCTGGGGATTTGTCTGGTTCTTTTCCACACCAGGAGCCCCTTTCTCTTCATTTGGACACTTGGCACTAGGTAAATTACCCTCCCCTGTCAAGTTCTCCCCAACTTCCCCAAAGAACACCATGCTCCCCTTTGCAGTGTTCTGCTTTTGCTTGAAGTAGAACACATGAGAATAACACCGGTCTCCGTGTGGAATCCTGCGCTTCCCACATCGCTGCTTGGGTGCTCCCCACTCAGCACACAGTTCACAGACCCATCACAGTCTCTATCTCTTTCGCTATTCCAAACAGGCTATCCTCACCCATGGTCCTCTCTGTTGCTTCCAGGTGTCTTCTCTCTTCTCTCTTCTCTGTTTCTCTTTTTCTTATGATTTATTTTTATTTTTAAACTATGTGTATTTGTGTGGGTGTGTGCACGAGTGCACTGCCTGCGGGGGCCAGAAGAGGGCGTCCGCTCACCCTGAAGCTGGAGTTATGGGGGCTGGGGGCTGGTTATAAGCCTCCTCATGTGGATACTTGGAAAGGAACTTGAGTCTTCTGCAAGAGTGGTGTGTCCCCTTACTCCCTGAGCCATCTCTCCAGTCCCTCTGGTGCGCGTCATATGGATTGCGTGTCCTTCGTTCATCTTACGTATTTGGTTTAAGTCTGTGTCTGCGGGATCTTAAGCGCATTTTGTGATGTTATTCACCACCTACAATCGGCAAACAGTAAACACTCGCCACACATTCAGAAAGCACGTGACCACCATGTCGTTGCTCTTACGTAAGAGTCCACTTCCTCTATCCACTCCTGCCTTCTTCACTACCTGTTAGATACTAAGACAGAAATCACAGCTAATTTATGAGGTGAAACACTACATAGATGACTATAGAGTTAGCCATGACTTTTCTAGGACTGTTGTCAAAACGAAATTGCAACCTAATCTGGGATGAATTTTTGTGATTCCCTAAGTAACCGGGCTTCATAGACCTTTCTACCAGCAAGTAGAACGAGAGACGGTATCCAAGGGTTGTTCTTGTAAAGCAAACTGCCTCAATACTTTCTGTCAACAAGGCAAAACTGGAATCTCATAACATAAACATCTATTAAGCACCATGATCAGAACTGAAAGTCACACAAAGCTAAATAACTTAAATTCAGCTCCAAAGTAGACACAAGCAACAGGAAAGGGGGGCCATACGTGAGTATTTCCCCAAAGATATATCTTTTCAGAAACTCTAGTCTCGTTACTTGGCTGCAAGGGAGGGGAAAAAAAACCGGGAAGCCAAATTTGAACCTTAACTAAAGGAATCCAATCAAAAACCTACAGCAGTAGATAAGGCAGCTGAACAAGAAGGACACGCCACCTTGTGGGAGCTGAGAGTATTGCACTGCCCCGGTCTGAACTCCAGGGAGACTAGACAGAGACTAAGGGAAAATGCTCACCACCTTTGTGTGTTTTGAGTAAAGCATGTGGAGGTTTTAACAATTTAGAACTGTCAGAACGCATTCTTAGAAATATATTCTGAACCGCTTTGATCAAAGAATGGGGCAGCATGCTATTAATGTTTGAAATAAAAAGTTATCTTCTTTATCAAGCACTCTTCCTTTTTCATTTATCTAAACTAAAGGTGTAGATATTCAAGGGGAAATGCCTTCTAGTAATAAATAAAACCAATAACATCTATTCTGATGAGGCAGCCTTAAAAAAATGAGTTGTTTCAGTCCCTATACAAACCTGTACCGACCCAGAGCTTAAATTTTAATTCATTCTAATGTCGTATATGATTTAATTAAATAACATGGGATGGAAGAGATGGATCATCACGTGCTGCTTACAAAAGGATCCACGTTTGCTTCCTAACAGCCTGTCTGATGTCTCGTAACCATCATAACTCCAGCTCCAGGAGAGCTGGCGCCCCCTTGTGGCCTGCTCAGACACGCGCGCGCGCGCGCGCGCACACACACACACACACACACACAAATGCATGTGCGATTAAATTATTTAATATTAAAAATAAAAAAGCATAATTTTCCCTCCAAAAAAAAACTTAAAATAATATTCTAGGGGTTTCAAATGTCTCCGTTCTATATAAACGAATTTTGCTGGGTCACAACAAGAACTTAGAAGGGGATGTGACAAAACCAAGAGGGCCGTTTAGAAGATTATAAAACACAGTCCACCTTTCTTACTGGAAGAATTGTCTGTGGCACCACGCCTACAGTTCTAATGCTAGAATCATAATGTTCGATGCTGGAAAGTACCTTCAGATGAGGCCGACCGACCAGTGACTCATTCCAGGAATCCTTAGGCTGCTGGATTATTTCATGTCCCGTTCACCCTTGTCTGAGAAGTCACAAACATCAACAAAGAAAACTCTCATGACAAAACATAAAAAGTAAATAGATTAGTGAAGTGGGGAGGGGAAAGGCAGCACAGACCATTTGAGTTCAGGAATCCCAGAAAGCACCTGTGGTTCCCTGTTTCTAAGGGATGCTGAGGTGCATGGGATCCCAGGAGGATGGAAGGGGGCTGATGCCCTCAAGTTAGGCTGGGATCTCTGACCATGTCCCTTCATAGACGTGAATACACGGGGATATATATATTTAAAGGGAGAAGTGAATCATATCTCCTGATTTTCTTGATCACAAAACTAGTTTTTGTCTCAGACAATTTCTCAGGCCTAAGGCACCTATCTGAGAAGCTCTGGTCTAAACCTGTTTCTTACTTTGTCAAGAAGGACTTGATATCATCGGTACATAACTTACCCAACCCAATTAAACCAAAATCCAACAGCACAGCAGAGCCAGGATTCAGCTATTACTGATCCCTCCGGTTGGTGATTTTTTTTTTCTTTTCATGATGTCATGTGGTATTTATTCATTCTTTCCAAATTGCCATGATTCAACGTGAAAAACAAAATGTTCACTCAAAAAGCACTTTTTAATACCATTTTTATGTTGGGTTTTATATGGTCATTGACTACGAAAAGACCCAACACCCCCGGATCAGCCCCACCCCTAAAGCTGAGACTTCTCCAGTGACATCTTTGTGGTTTCCTCAAAGTGAGAGCACTCGGTAAGAATAGAAATACAAATGAGCCCAACAAACTCTAGCATTTCTGCCTCTCTGGGGTTTGAACCCAGCTGTTCAGTCAAATGAGCTGGCTCTAGAATGTTCATTTTGAGAACGTGTCCTTGACTACAGATGAAATGATTCAAATATTTAGAGAGAACTCTTCACGGTTGCTCGGTGATGTGGAAAACTATGGCATTTACCAAAATTAGGCACTCCGGTGGCCTGGCTCTGGCTTTCATGAGAAAGGGGGAGGGGCAGGGAGGAGGTGGGCATGGCGCTGCCCTCAATCAAAGTGTGAGGGTCTTGAACCATGGAGGAAAGGGATGGCCGAGTGCTACGCGGCATCTATAGACCCTTGAAGGTACTGGCCTGGAAACCCCGAGCCAATCTTCAGATGATTCCATATGCCTCTTCAGAAAGCAAGTGCTGGACACCGGATAACTTCAACCAGAGCCTTGACATAAGACCCATAAAGACCCTGTCCTGACTAAGCGGTGCGTTCCCACTGGGCAATCCATATTCGGCTCTTGCTTTTTGTGAACTGAGGAAACTCGAGGTTACATTCTTAACACTAATAAAGCCTTTTTAAATTTTTTTTTAATCGAAAAGCGACTTGGCGACCTGACGTGTGTGTGGGCTCGCCACTAAAAGCACCTGCAGCCGGGACTGGTGACCAGATTCTGACTCTGGAACTCTGATGGTAGAAGGAGAAAACTTGGTCCCACGAGTTGTCCTCTGACCTCCACACGTGTGTGGGGCCATGTGTGCCTCACATCATGCACACGTGCTGTAAATAAAATGGAAAGTGATAATGATAATGATGATGGCAGTAACAATAATAAGAGAAAAAGGAAAAGGAGACTTAGGGCTCTTATTTAGATGGCCTCAGTCCTAAAACCCATTGTAGGGACCGTGTTGACATCCTAATGTGTTCTTTTTCCGATAGTTTTTCATTGCACGTGTTTGCATGTATTAGGTGCATCCCATTCCTCCTGGGAGCGGCCCAGCTTTTGTTTGTCTGAGGCAGGGTCTGGAGCCCCAGGCATTTGCCTGTCTCTGTGTCACTAGCTTTGGGATGGCCCACATGCCATCAGTCCTGGATTACGGCTTTTTCTGGGGATTCTGGGGATTGTACTCAGAAGAGCACACTACCAGCTGAGCCAACCCATGAGCCCTTACTGTACTTTAAGCTGTTTAAAATTCTCATCTTAATCAAATGCTTCAACTAGACCAACCAGATTTTAATAAAAGAAATGCCAAAAATATAGGGGAGGGGAGATACGCTGAATATTAAATCTTTCAGCCCTCTGATTCTCTTAATGTCGGTAAGATATTTTAAGGCTTTGAGCACATATAAAATTTCATGGCTGTCTTAATATACATACAGGCTTGAGGGAGATGAAAGCTTCCATCTGAGTGGTATAGACCCCTGCGCCCACACACCGTCCTCAGACAAAACACTCGAGACTAAGTTTAACTTTCCAAATTAAAAAGGAGAGCGGCAGAGGAGCTAATTCAGTCCTGCCAGGATCTGAAGCTGAGATTCTGAGCAGTTTTCAGTTTTGCAAATCTGTTCTCAAGCTTTGAACACACTCGCCCCTGTCAGGAGTTCTCACATGGAATCTCATCCCAGCCCTACGCTGCTGAGATATAATGAGTTGTCACTAGTCAGCGCCTGTAGGCCGGGACGACCAATAGGATGACAGACAAGCAGACAGGGGGCGGGGACGGGGGGAGGGCGATTGGAGAGGGTAGGGGGCAAGCTTATCCTCCCATATTAAAAAGGTTAGGGTGGCCTGGGTAGAGGGCTCTAGGGTTGAGAGCACTTGATGCTCTTAGAGCAGAGAGCCTGGGTTTGGTTTCCAGTACGCACATGGACGCTCACAACTGCCGGGACTCCAGGATACCATGCCTACTTCTTGCCTTCACAGGATACACACATATGCAAATAACACAAATTACTGGAAATCAAAAAACTAACTTTTTTTTTTTTAATAAGAAAGGGTCTCTGTAGTTCTGGCTATCCAGGAACTCATTATGTAAATCATGACGGCCTTGAACCCACAGAGATTTCTACCCTACTGAGTGCAGCACTCCCAGCAGTAAATACAAAGAAATCTGTTTCAAGAATTAGTTCATTTTCTTTCTTCCTTTCCTTCCTCTCCTTCTTCTCTCTTTCTTTTTCTTTTTGTTAATTTGCTTGCCATGAAGTCTGTCTTTTTGTTGTTGGTTCCTGACAGGATCCTGTTATGCAGCTCTGGATGGTCTGGGACGCACTCTGAAGAGTAAGCTGACCTCCAATTGATGGCAATTATCCTGCATCAGACTCTTCACTCTCACATACTGTGATGACAGACATTTGTCACCACGCGTGGCTGACAATTATTTCCTGCTCTTGGGTCCCTGAGAAATCTGACCTGAAGGAACGTGTGAGCCAGAGAATGGGGTCTTCTCCCTGAAGCTTGTCAGCCACAGGGGCAAAGAAACTAATCTATCACTAGACACCTCAATGTTACCTCAGTATTGTTCATAAACTTGTTACAAGTAACTTTTCAATCCTCTTTACAGAGTGAAAACAAAGGCCCCCTGGGCCCGGAGCATGTACTCTTGGGAGGCAGAGGCAGAAAGATCAACAATGCTCGACCAGTAAACTATTACATTAAGTTGGGTGCCAGACTCAGAAAGATAAACATTGTGTTCTCTCTCATGTGAGAGCTGCCTTTCTGGACAGAGTGGGTTCAGGTCTTAGGGCAAGACAATTCATGAGCTGAGCCAGGACTTTTAACTAAATGTGGCTGTCTTGCTGCCCTCACTAGGAAGAGTAACACCTACAACTGTCAAGTAAGGGTTTGCAGAAAACCTCTTTCATCTCCTCTTGGCACCTACCTTCTTGATGTAACATTCTAACACGGGGTATACAGCTGAACTTTACTCTCTACCTTTCAAAAAACAAAACTCGGTTGGGCAGATGATTCAGTCAGTAAAGTACTTTCTTAGAGGCATAAGGACCTGCGTGTGAACCCCAGCACCCATAGCAAAAAGCTGGGAGTCATGGAATACCATTATCCCAGTGCTGGAGAGGCAGAGACAGGCAGATCTTTGGGCTTGCTAGCCAACAGCTCCAAAATCAGTGAGGACCAGGTCTAGTGAGACCCTGAAATAGTGCAGATGGCTTCTGAGGAATGGCAGTCAAGTCTGACCTCTGACCAGCACATGTTCAAAGGGAGACATGATTGCCAGGGTCCAAGTAGCAAACTTGTTCCTGGCTCCAAGACTGTCTCAGTACTCAAAAACTGCAAAAGCCTCCCTGAAAAGATATATGGATGCACGCATGCATGCTTGCTCGCGCGCGCGCACACAAACACAGGCAGATAAACCAAAACACATATACATGTACACATAACAGGCACACAGAGATATATATAACACGGACAGACACAGGTATACATACACACACACTGGCATATACATATACATACAAACCTACAGAAACACACACGCGCACATTAATGTTTCCCAAGTAGAGTTTTCTGTGTGTTGTTTCAACTGGACCCTTCCAATCATGAAATAAGAGCTGCCTTGTAGGTCTAAGAAAAATGCCTGCGATGATCTGTTGTATTTTTCTTCTTCTTAAATGAGAATCATTGGCCTTTGTTTCAGAACGTCTCTCTAGAAAGTTTGTGCCCCTTTACAAAGAGACTGCGTCTCTCAGAGCGAAGCACAAGTCTGTCAGCTGCATGCTGCAAGCACTGTCTTCCTCTGACACACAGCAGGCTGCTTTTGAGGTGCTGCCTAAAACCTCTGTTTCTGAAATAGTGACTCCCTCCCTGTGACATGGTGCTGTTTGGGGCTACTGGGTTCTCTCCAATCACCCTGTGAGGGAGGAGCAGAATTTCAGGAAGCCTCTCATGTTTGCCTGGGGCCTGGGGCCCTTGTACTCACTGAGTTATAAGCTACTTTCTGCCTCAGACCCAGGAGTCTGGTGTCTTCTATTTGCATCTAGGAAACCAGCAGGCAAGGAAAGTAAGATCTCTGACCCTTCCTCTCTTCCTGGTTCTTTTTTTTATTTTTTATTTTTTATTATTTATTTATTTTTTTTTTTTTTTTTTTTTTTTTTTTTTTTTTTTTTTTTGGTTTTTTGAGACAGGGTTTCTCTGTGTAGTCCTGGCTGTCCTGGAACTCACTCTGTAGACCAGGCTGGCCTTGAACTCAGAAATCCACCTGCCTCTGCCTCCCAATTGCGCCACTACCACCCGGCTCCCTTCCTGGTTCTTAATATCAAACACTGTATGACTTGTGCAGGGCTTAGGAAAGGAGGGAGAGTATGTGTCTTCCACTACTTTCTAAAGAATGGGGGCGGGGAGAATATAAGTATCTTCCACTATTTTCATTACACCTATGGAGAAACGGTATATGATTTTTAAAAAGAAAAAAAATATGAAATAAAGTAGAGAGGGAAGAAGTTAAGATGAAATAGAGATCATTTCAGAATTAGATTTAGAGCCTTCTCTGTGTTCAATCCCTATAAGTGAGGAAACTCACAGTCACTTATAACTCCAAATCCAGAGTTATAAGTGACCTCCACGGGCACCTGCACATACGTGCACATCCCCACACCTCCACACGCAGATGTGTGATGGTGTCTAGAGGACAGAGAGTCAGTATTCTTCAGAAGTGTGGGTCCTGGCATAGCGACCATATCATCTCATCTAGGAGTATATGCTTTAGTAGCGCAAACCAGTAGATGCTTTCCTACAAAAAGAAGGCAGGAAGTGAAGGTAGGAGTGTGGATACATCTTGGAAATTAAGTTTATTCAAAATACATTTTATAAGCTGGGCGGTGGTGGCTCACGCCTTTAATCCCAGCACTTGGGAGGCAGAGGCAGGCGGATTTCTGAGTTTGAGGCCAGCCTGGTCTACACAATGAGTTCTAGGACAGCCAGGGCTACACAGAGAAATCCTGTCTTGAAAAACCAAAAAAAAAAAACCTTTTCTAAAACTCTCAAAAAAATTAATAAAAAAATTGAAAAACTCAGTGTGAAAAAACCCATGTCTGGATAAAATAGGGATGTCTCAAACCTTATAAAATTTAAGGCATTTGTTAAAAATCACTAAATGGGTTACTTACATTGTAAACAAAGTAGTATTGCTTGAGAGATTCTGAAAAAGAAAATATTGCTGGAGGGAAAAGCAGGTTTATGGCTCTGTCACATGAATCTTATATATATTTTTTAACTGAGTTGAACAAAATATATTTCTTTCAGATAATCAAAAAAAAAGACAATCGGTAAAACTGCCTTGTGAACCTATTTACTCCCCCTCGCCCCAGAGAGATGAAAAAAAATTACTTGTACACAGTGGGCTTTGTCAATATCGTCAATTCCAATTAAATTTAACTTTGTATGGAGGAGCAGGTAGCAGTTTAGCTCTGTGCTCAACTGTCTTTAAACACACAGTTACTAAAACAGAGTAAATTACGTTTCTTGATCTTGTGGCTTCTTGGGTCGTGCACACTCTATTTTGTCATCTGAGCCTCACTTTGGGTGTTAGGGATTGAATCCAAGGCCTCAGGCATGCTAGGCAAGCTGACCTCTATTCCCAGCCCCATTCTACCTCTCAAAGATAATCCATGAGGATGCACAAGATATGATCAGGGCTGTGTTGTTCATTACAGGGAAAAGAAAGTTTAAGAATCTAAAATTTCAGGGAAGATCTGATAGGAATTAACCACAGCCCTGGAAGCTCTTTTGAATCAACGGTCTTCTTAGAGCTTCTCATCTCTGAAAGCCTATGGCTCCAGGCATCCAGCGAATGTTGCAACACCGTTTCCTAAGATAGAAAAGGAAGGAAGAAAGGGGAAGGAATAGTATTGGTGCCACACTCTTTTAATCCTAGCACTTGGGAGGAGAGGCAGGTGGATCTCTGAGTTCGAGTTCCAGGAGGGCTTACTCTGTAGCCAGGGCTACACAGAGCAATTGTCTTGAAAAAAAATTACCTAGTATATAATTTGTTGTAGGATGATAGAAAGAATAATGGATAGTAAATGATACATAGAATGATAAGTAGACAGATGAACACACATGCAGCTGCCATATGATGAGTGATAATTATCTCTCCCCAAAACTGTTTGTATGCGAGGCTCTGCATGTAGCTTCTGGGAACCTGCCCCAGTTGATTCTGATTGTTAAATAAAGATGCCAGCAGCCAATAGCTGGGCAGGACAGACAGATGTGGGCTTTTAGGATTCCCGGGCTTGGGATGAGGAGGAAGGAGAAGAGGAGATCCACCATGCTTGAGGAGTGTGTAGAGATAGGAGAGACTGAGGCCACCATGGGGTAGAGAAGGAAGGAGAGTATCTCAGGCTCTGGGCCAAGAAAGTGTGGCCCACAGGGACCACAAGTGGGTCTTGAATGGCCAAGATGGAACATAGCAGTTATAAGAATTATTGGCGGGAGGTAGATTCTAGAAGCACAGAGGCTAGTCACTTGCCCAGCTATTAAAATATAAAGGCTCTGTGTGTCTTTTATTCAGGAATATAAACCATTGAGGTGGGAAGTAATTCATGCCAGGATTTATTAATTAGTAAGTTAATTCAATACATAGACAGGCAGATAGACAGACAGACATACAGCTTGGAGGACGTGAGATGCTCCCTATGGCAGTCGCAGGAGCATGCCATCAGCTCATCACTGTCTCAAGCCAGAAGTGGCTGAAAGAAGACCAGGTTTTCTCTTCCTTGACAGTTTCTCCAATGCCAGGCTTGGCCCAACCTTCTACAGAGCATTCCAGCCTCTGCAATCCAAAGATTCTTCCGTGGTGAAGTGGGAAAATAAACCCAAAGTGCTTCTGTTTATACAAAGCAGATCTAAATTAGCCAGGTCTGAGGTTATGTCCACACTGTCATCGGCTGACAGGGCTGCCTCCAGCTGAGCAGTAGGCTTGCTACCCTGGGACAGACAAAGGGGGAGGGGCAGAAGTCAACTCAAACAAACAAACAAACAAACACTAAAGCATCTTAGATGCTTGAGTCTCAGAATCTTCCTGACAGTAAGCTACATCCCCAGTAAACCCCTCAAGAGGCGTAGCTCTGTAGCTACAAAGCCCATTTCCTCTGGACACCTCCCTATGGGAGATTACAAATATCAACCCTTGGGGGTTTTGTTATAGAAAAAGAACTGAATTGTGTCAAGACTTGAGCCAACCTTCGATTTGGACAAACAAAAAAACTAAGGCTCACAGACTCATTTCAATCTCTCTTCATCTGCAGTCTTCAGTCATGTTGGCTACAATGTTATCTTCTCCTGAAGAAACTGCCTTAAAAAACACCAAGTGCTTGCCACAGCTATCCAAGGTACTGAGAAAAAGTGAAGATCCAGGTCCAGCCCTGAATAACTTCCCCATCACCTTCCCCAAGACTCAAAGAACACGAAGAGGAGACTATAGAAAGGATAGAAGACCAGGAGATGGGGAAAAGCCTGCAAATACCATCTGCTAGACCAGCCACAGCCTGTGAAGTCACAAACTCACGGAAGCCACAGCCCTTATTGGCATTGGGCCCGCATAAAGCTGTCCTATCAATGGTCAGTCATGTATCTGCAGGCTGATAACTCTGGAAACCTACAAAAATCTTTGAGTCAGTCTTTAGTAAATACCCACCAGCAAAAAAAAGGTGCCCTTGCCACAGCACCAATGTTGTGTTTTATAAAAAGAAGCCAGGAGTGTGTTTGATGGAGGTGCAGTATGGTGTGGGGGAAGGGGGCACCTCTGTGGGCCCATGCTGAGGTATCCCTTCCCCTGAGGTATCAGCCATATGTCTAGAGTTTATTTAAGGCATGGGGAAGGAAGTTGAGGGGGTAGTAGAGACAAAGAAAGGCAGAGAGAGAGGGGGTTGGGGGGAGTAGAGGCCGGCCATGAATAGCACACCTGTCTGTTGCCAGGTAACTGTGGAGCAGAGCCTAGACAAAATGCCAACAGGCACTATTAGGAGGTGTGGCCTTATTGGAGGAAGTGTGTCACTGGGGGTGGGCTTTGACATTTCAAATGCTCAAGCCAGGCACAATGTTGCTTCCTCCTGCTGCTGCCTGCGGATCCAGATGTAGAACCCTTAGCTACCCCTCCAGCACCATGTCTGCCTGTGTGCCGCCATGCTTCCTGCCATGATGATGAAGGATTAAACCTCTGAACTGTAATCAGCCCCAATTAAATGTTTGTCTTTATGAGTTGCTATAGTCGAGTGTTCACAACAACAAAACCCTTAGATAGAAGTTGGTACCAGGAGTGGGGTATTGATGTGATAGGCCTGACTATGCTTTTGTTTGGAGGAATACAGAACACTTTGGGACTTTGGGTTTGAAAAGCAATTAGACACTTTACTACTAAAAACATGGAAGACAGTAGTACTGAGAGTGATTTGAACCCTGGAGGCCTGGCTCAGGTGGCTTCAAAGGAGAATAATACTAGTGTGTGGCCTAGAGACCATTCTTGTGATATTTTGATGAAGAACTTGGGTGCTTTCTTTCCTTGTCCAAATACTCTTCCTGTGGCTACATTAAAGAGCTATGGATTAACGACTTCAGCAGAAGACATTTCAAAACAACCTAGCATTGACTGTGCTATGTAGCTGTTAGTGGCCAGTCTTAGGCAGCTCTAAAATGAAAAGGAGCAAGCTGAGAAAGGAAAAATACAAATGTACAGTTTGAAGAGAAAAGGGGCACCAGGAAGTGTAACCAGATTAAAGAAAACTGGATGCCAAGTAGAATAAAGGGTGGTGACCTCAGAGCGAGACCCCACCTAGTGTAGCTTCAAACTTGTAAAAAGGAATTTAAGAAACAGTGAAAAGGGATTGAAGAAAAGCTTAGGGCCACCTATGATGGTGCACATCTTTAATCCCAACACTGAGAAGGCAGGGGCTGGCAGATCTTTGAGTTCAAGACCAGCCTGGTCTACAGAGTGAATTCCAGGATAGCCAAGCTTAGGCAGTGAAGGAAACCATCAAAATTAGAAAGCTGGTGACGAAGTTGAATGAAGGATCATGAGCCAGCCCCAGCAAACAGCAGAACTTGACAGCTTTGGCCTCGTGGTTCTGGTTTAGAGTCAAGGGGAGAAGGGGTTATGGAAGCTCCCTCCATGGCTAAGGAAAGCCATGTGTGTCAGGGTGTCCTTGCATGGAGGTCTAGAGAAGCCATGGTGAGAAGCTGTGAAGGTGAAGCATGGATTGCTTTGCAGACCCCGAAATGTTGATGATGGATGAGTCATGGGACACCTGCTAACAGGGAGTGGAACCAGCCCAAGAGAAAGAAGTGTATTGCAGTCACCAAAGATGAAAGGAGTTGGAGATCTGAAGAGAGTTTTGACATCAGACATGGAGATGCAGAGTTTGGAGTTTGCCCAGATGGTTTTCAGTCTTGCTTTGGTCCAGTATTTCCTCACTATGCCTCCTTTCCTCCATTTTGGAATGGTCATGAATACCCTGTGCCATTGTATGTTGGAAGTATGTGATCTACCTTTTAATTTTGACTTTACAGGGGATTACAATCAAGAGATTGCATGAGTCTCGGATTACCATTACAAAGTCTCAGAAGGGACTTTGGACTTTTAAACAAGGTTGAGACTGTTATAAACTATGGAGACTTTTGAAATTGGATGAATGCATTTCTGCATTATGATATGGCTGGCTACAAGCCCATGGGAAAAGCCCAAGGGAGTAGAATGTGATGATTTGAATGAAAATGGCTGTCTAGACTAATAGGGAGTGGCACTATTAGCAGGTGTGGCCTTTTGGAGTAGGTGTGGCCTTGCTGAAGGAAGTGTGTCACTAGGGGTGGGCTTTAAGGTTCAAATGCTCAACCCAGAGACAATGTTGCTTTCTCTTCCAGTTGTCTGCCAATCTAGATTTAGAACTCTTAGAAACCTGTCCAGCACCATGTCTGCCTGTCCACTGTCATGCTTCCTGCCATGGTGAACTGTAAGCCAGCCCCAATGAGCTCCTTTATAAGAGTCGTAGTGGTCATGGAGTCTCCTCAGCAATAGAAACCCTAACTCAGGTAGTCACACAACAAAACAAAGAGAGATGAGGATGAGAAAGAGATTTTTAGGAAGACTGAAGATTAGCATAGCTCAGAGAGAAATAAGATGGCAGAGTGAGAGTAATCAGAGTAGGGGTTCATATGTGGTGTGAATTTGCATGTGTGGTATGTAGCATGTGGCATGTGTCTTTGTGCATGTGTGTGGTGTATATGTGTGTGCATGTGTATATGGTGTATGTGTGGGTATTCATGTGTGTGTGATGTGTGTGTGTGCATATGTATGTGTGTGTGGTGTGTGCTTGTGCATGTGCATGTGTTGTGTGTGTAGTATGTGTATGTGTGCATCTACATATGCATGTATGTGGTATGTGTGAATGTGTGTATGGTGTGTGTGTATGATGTGTGCGTGTGCATATGCATGTGTGTGTGGTGTGTGTTTGGTGTGTGCTTGTACATGTGCATGTGTTGTGTGTGTGGTATGTGTGTGTGTGCATCTACATATGCATGTGTGTGGTATGTGTGCATGTGTGTATGGTGTGTGTGTGATGTGTGTGTGCATTTACATATGCATGTGTGTGGTGTGTGTATAAGTTGGTATGGGTATGCATGAGTGTTCAGTGTATGTGTGCATATGCATATGTGTGTACACATGTGAGTGTGTGTGGTATGTATGGGCACACATGTGTGTGGCCTGTGTGTGTGTGTGTGTGTGTGTACATCTATGTGTGCCTGTGTGTGTGGTATGTGTATGTATGTGTGGTGGAGAGGGGTGTGCATGTGTGTGAAATTGTCAAGAAATAGATTTCATGAGTTAAAAAAGAAAATATTAAAAAAGTCATGTGTGACTTAAGATTGGAGTCCAACCTACCAAAACTATCTCAAAAGGAAAAGCTAATTCCTTCCATAAAGACTAGAAATGATCCGTGCTAGCAAAGGAGGTGGTGCGGGCAAACGGAGTGTGATGTAGAAGCAGGGAGGGATTTCTCTTTGGAGTGGTTTTGATAAATCTCTCATCAGGTGGTTTGTCATTCTTTAGCCGAGGGCAATGAAAGTACAGTATCAGGCTCTCCTAAAATAAACTATAACAGACTTTTAAAAAATTAGGCCCTAAAAGGGTACTTTGTTCTTTTTCTCTGAAGCAAGTCCAAAGCCAACAACAACAAAGAAGAAGACAGGGAAGGGTGTAAAGTCTTAATTTGGGTCAGTTTAGACACTGTGTAATTCAACCTAATCTAACGCAACAAATTTTATTGAGTGTGTGCTGTGTGGAGGGTATTGTCTCCCCACTTCCTGTCCATGACCTCATCTCTGAACTTCAGAAGTGAGTCAAGCAGGAGGTGATAGGTGCTCAGGTCAGGAGTCACATTACATTTGACTGGTAACAAGCAAACTCTTTGTACCCTGACTAGCCAGCATTGGACAGAGATGGAAATATCAGCTCACTGTTGGGGCCATGACTGCCATTCTACACAGTACTTACAATTTATGGGTTAATGAGTCCTGGACCTTGGTGTTGGAAGTGAGGGTTAGCAAGAATTTGAGTGTATGTGTGTGTGTGTGTGTGTGTGTGTGTGGTGTGTGTGTAAGACAGTTATCTTGGAGGTAGTGAGATAGTACAGTTAGTAAATGCTTGCCGCAAAAGCATAAGGACCTAAGTTCTACATAAAAGGCTGGGCATGGCCACACTTACAATTCCAGTTCAAGAGGATCTCTGGGACTTGCTGGTTAACCAGTTAAGCTAATCAGAAGTCTCCAGAAACAAGATGAAGAGTAGCTGAAGAAACATCCTACATCAACTTCTGGCCCCCACACAAGCACACACACACACGCACACACACATGCACACAAATAAATAAAAATCAACTATGCTTAAGTGGCTCTCTTGCTTTTCATATGAGATACTATCTTCATGTTGGACTTTGTTCCATGTAAGGCAGCTAAGACTTTACAGTTACCAGCTAAGGCCCATTCAGTCTCTCAAGTACAAGCTGACAGTGTGGCCCTCACCTAAGGATAGAGGAGGAAAGGACTCCAATCCTGAGAACTCATCTCTTCAATAAGCAGCTACATGGTTCAGAGATGCATGGGACCAACAGGAAGGAATCCACAGAGATTCTACCCCAGGGCACTGGTGCCACAGTCCACAAGTCACCCCAAGACACAGTCACAAGTCCAAGGACTTACATTGAGCCAGTACTGATGGCACTTGGCTATAATCCCAGCACTTAAAGGGTCCAGGCAGAAAGATTGCCATGAAGTCTACATGAGTACTAGGCAAATCTGGATCATAGACTGCAACTCTGTCTCGAAGGGAAAAAAGGGAATAATTCATATTGTAAAGTATAATGAGGGGAGGTAAACACACACACATGCACACGCATGTGCACACACACACATATGTGCACACATGTTTACATACACACACAATCTGTTTCTTTCCAGTTCAAAATGTAGAAGAAGAATTTTATTCCCACCACATCAGTGATCTCAACCAACTCAGCTCAACACTGTTGTGGGGAGGGCGAGGAACCCCATTCCCTAAGAGATGGATATCCAGTCCTGACAACAGCCTTAGACAAGAGACTGTCTTGGCCCTTTGAAGAATTAGTACCATGGAGAACTAGCTGGGGCCATACATGCATTGCCTCTGGACTTGTGTATCATGCAGGAAAACCTAAATTCAACCCCTAGCACTGCACAAACGAGGCATGATACTACTCAGGAGATACAAGCAGGAGAATCAGTGATTCAGGGTTATCCTTAGCTACGTGGAGTGTCCAAGGCCAGCCTGGGCTATACAAGAACTGTTTTTTTAAAAAAAATACTATGGAGAACTTTATATTTTTTTAAAAGATTTATTTATTGTATTATGTACTCAGTACACTGTCACTGTCTTCAGACTCACCAGAAGAGGGTGTCAGATCCTATTACAGATGGTTGTGAGCCATCATGTGGTTGCTGGGAATTGAACTCAGGACCTCTGGAAGAGCAGTCAGTGCTCTTAACCACTGAGCCATCTCTCCAGCCCCTATGGAGAACTTTAAAACCAGCTTTGTTGGTGTGACCAATTGAGAGGGTGTCCTTAAGAGGTGTGGCTGGAAGTCATGGACACTTGAGATTGACAGGAAGTCTCAAAGTGAGCCTCTCAGGAATGCAGCGTTGAAGAGGAATCCTGGGCTCTGTCTTGGAAGGCTTAAGGCTCTAAACAAGAAGATGCAGCTTGTCATAATACCACACCCAACCCACTGGTGTGTCCTGGTCTTAGCCCTCTCTATCTGAGCCTTTTGTCTTCTAGCATTTTCCATTACATAGGACTTCACTGCCCAGAAATAAAATGTTTGCCTCTCACCAAAACTAAAATAAAACCCAATTATGAATGAAAGCAAGAGGGAGCACCAAGAAAGAATCAAACCTTTAATCTTTATTTCTCAGCTCACACACAGATCTCAATTGTGTAGCTCTTGTAGTCGCCAGAGAGACTTAACTCCTGCAGAGGGAGTATAGTATTCCTAGACTTGAAACAAGGAAGGTATGCTCCTTGCAAAAATTCCTTAGAAAAGTGAAGAAGAATTCTGAACTGTCTCAAGTGCTATCAACATGACTCTGACTGCCAGGGATCCAACGTGGGGATGAGCAAACATCTGCAAAAGATTATCCTCGGGACAGGTGCTTCAGCTGAGCGCACCTTGAGGTGCAGGTTGTCAGGGCTTCTTTCTTCTTCTCCCACTTCATCTCTCACGAGTTTCTCCTCTTCCTTTCTTCTTTTCTTTTCTTTTTTAGTTTCTTTTTTCCTTTCTGTTTGGTTGGAACAGATTCTCACTCTGTAGTCCGAGCTGACCTGAAACTCGCCATGAAGTTTACAGTGAATTCAATCCCATAATCCTCCTCTGCCACCTCCCAAGTGATGGTGTTACAGGTATAAGCCACCATTGCCCGCTTATAAAATAGTTCAGTGTTCTAAGTTGCCTCTGATTTATTAGTGTTGGTTTTGTCTTATGGGGTTGGGGGGAGGGGAGTTGTTGTTTTGTTTTGTTTTGAGTTTTCAGTGTTTTTTTTTTTTTTTTTCATTTTGTTTTTTTCAATTTAAACCCCTTAGGTCTGAATCAAGCAAATTTCATAGGTTTATTTGGAAAGTTTTAAGTTTAGTTCACAGTTGAGAAATAACAATTAAGTCAAGATCGTGCTGGCTTAAAGCAAACCTTGCAAGCTCTTACCGTGTGAGAGTGAAAGGTGCATCCTGACAGTATCTTGGCCTTAGAGGGTGGAGAGCAATGTGGGTGGGCAGAGGCTGAGGAGCTGCAAGCTGAAGTTGATGCATGCTGTAGGCACGAGGTGAAGGGGTAGCCATGTGTGAAGAGTGGGGAAGTGCCCCAGCCCTTTGAACTTCACCCTGAAGCCACTCTAGTGTGGCTTCCTCCGCCTGACACTTGAGTTCCTGGCAGTTGAACCAAGAGGTCAGGAGAGCTGGCAGGGAGACTGCAGAGACATCCAGCCTTCCTTGGAAGCTAATTTCTTCTCTTTCAAACCTCACTCACTCACCTTGCCCTGGCAAGTGTTCCAAGAGCCACAGCATGTCTGCCACTAGGAAGAACTTTCCCCCTCCCCCCTCTCTCAGGATTGACTTTAACTTCAATGTTACCTTTCAAACATCCCTTTCAGAGCCTCTCTTTTGAAAGGAAGTTTTTGTGTTGAATGTCTTCGTGGCTCCTTGTGGTTTTCTTTGGCAACAATTTAGCTACATGAACATTTATCCATTTATTCTTCCAGGTTGTTGTATCTTCTTCGCATTACTATGGCAACATACCTGAGGTACACTAACTTCATAAAGAAACATTTTTTAACATACAACTTTGAAAGCTGAAGGTTCAGGAGGCTCAACGCAAGCTCTACTAAGGGGCTGCATCATGGCACAGTAAGGGTGCAGGTCTATTTCTGTACTTGTCTTTTCTCTCTCCACTTCCTCATAACGCCACCAGAATTTGATTCCATCATGGAGGATCCACCCAAATGAACTCATCTAGTCAAATCATTCCCCATGGGCCTGCTTGGAACAATGGTGGTCACAATAAGTTTCTCTTCTCTTATTACCATTGATGTGAGACTTTGGGAATTAAACTCCTGCCTTGTTTAGGGGTGGACAAACCATATCCATAACTGCTCTTCAATAGACCATTTCCTCCCTAGAGTGAAGCAAAATGAGAGTTACTGGATCCTCAGGTATTCTGCATGCCTTTGGATGGGTTCTGTATGTAGAAGTCAGTAGAAATAAGGCGGAGGGGGCTGCTGGAGAGATAGTTCAGTGGCCAAGAGCTTGTACTGCTCTTCCATATGATCTGAGTTCAGTTCCCAGCACCCACAACGAGTGATTCACAACCACCCAGGAGGAATCCACACCTCTGCCCTCCACAAGCACCTTGCACACTCGAACATACACTTGTGTGTTGCCTACATCCACTCTTTCTCTTTCTTGAACACACACCTTTCCCCACCCCCCACGGGGAACAGCAGGATGTTATAGGGCAAGTGATAGTCAGCAAAGGGCTCGCAGCCTGGGTTCAGTCTCTAGCACTGCTGTAAAACCTGAGAGTATTGAACTGTATCTGCAGTGCCATCCCTATAGAAGATGAGATAGAGAGACAGCCAGGGTTTGTAGATGACCAGCCCAGCCAAACGGATGAGCTCCGGGATCAATAAGAGACCTTGTCTCAAAAACACAAGAGGGAGCGCAACTGAAGAAGACATCCAAGGTAGAATAGCCCTCTGGCTTCCTTCCACAAGCAGACCCAAGCCTTCCAGCTCCCACACAGTAATTATGCAGATTAAGGGTCTTGATAATGGAGATTTTCCTGATGGACAGGGGACTAAGACACTGTAAAAACAATTTCATGTAATCGCCTTACCACTCTGAGGTATATGACATTATTATTTGTATATTATTGGAGAAGCAATCAAGGCTAGAGTACACACAGGGGTGAAGATTCTGATGCAGAGGAAGGAAGCTGGTGAGCAGAGTGGAGAAACACTGAAGGAGGCTGTCAATCAATCTTCCTCCTGCATAAACCCAACAAGGTCTGCCAGTCTAGACCATTCCACAGCAACGCGCACAGGCCATGTGACGATGCTGCACCCCAGGGCTGAGCTGCATGCGAACCAAAGAAAGGGCTTGGTAGCCATGCTGAGTAACCATGGCACCTACTTGTCTCCGTGTCTGTGAGAGTTCAGCTGAGGCAGGGTGATCAGTATGGCATGGCAATACTCTTCAGGACAAGCGAGCCTATGGTCCTATTTCCCTACATTCCCAACACGTCCCATAGCTCCCTTCCCTTCAGGCTGCAGAACCATCTAGCAACTGAAGTCAACATTCCCAGAGCCCACACAGGCTGGTTTGTAAGATTTTTTTTCTTTTTTGAGGTCATCAAGGCAAGTTGGAATTTGTCAGGTGAAGAGCAAAGGTGTGATCCTGAAGCGGCCGTGGTTTCTTAGCATCTACGTCCCATCCGGAAGCAGTAAAGGGTTAGGGTATCATCTGCTCGGGCATATTCTCTGGGGATCCTTTCTGGCGCTCTAAACCCGTGGGGACAAAGGCTCTCACAGGAAAGAGCTGTGTTGTGGCAGCTCTCTCCCTTGCAAAACTGTACTGATGAGCTGAGTGTGCGGCTCATGATTGTCAGTGTGGCACTGGAGTCACCGCAACGTAATAGCCCGTGTGGACTGCATAGTGAGTTCAAGATCAGCCTGCACTAGAGTGAACATCTTTAAAAAAATAAAAAATCAGATGAAGAGATGGTTCAGCAGCTGTGACCACATACTGCTTTTGCAGAGGACCTAAATTTGGCCCAGCACCCATATCAGGAAGCTCACTATAGCCTGTGACCCCAGCTTCAGGAGATCTGACGCCCTCTTCTGGCCTCTGTGGGCAATGCATTTTTATGCACACACACAAAAGTTTAAGGCCCTGCCCATCACCTCTGAAAGGCAGGAAAACATCAAGACCCCATAGCCAAGGACAAAATTTTTCTTTTCATTTTTTTTTTTTTTTTTTTGGTGGTGGTGGGGGACAGGGTCTTACCATGTAGCCCTGGCTGACCTAGAACTCCCAAAGATCTGCCTCCTCCTAAGTGCTAGGATTAAAGGTATGTGTCTTGACAATAACATATTGTTCTTCTGTAACTCCTTGAGAGAGGAGTCTGATGATAAATGGAGATTTTTAAAGAATTTTTGAATTTTTTTTTAATTAACAGAACTAGTTATTTTACTACAACATGAAATTAATGGATGAGAAATATATTCAAGATATAAAAACATTTGAAAAGACAAGGAATCTGTGGAGGGAGAGAGATAATCTCATTATTTGGGTGTTTGGGTTTTTTAAGTTCTAGCTTTTTTTTTTTTTTAGTTTTATGTGTATGGGTTTTGGCTTGCATGTCTGTCTGTGCACCACTTGTATGCCTGGTGTCTGAGGCCAGAAGAAGATATCAAAATCCTTTAAAACTAGAGTTACAGATGGATTGGATGTTTATGAAGGTGCTAGGAACCGAACCTAGGTCCTCTGGAAGAGCAGCCAAGGCTCTTAACCACTGAGCCATCTCTCCAGCCGGCAAAATGCATTAGGTTTTTCTATTTTTAAGTTCACACAAACTAATAGGTTTCATTATGGGCTTTCCATGCACTGCCAGTGGGTTTCTTTACTTAACAATAACAGAGTTTTTATATTAAAATGATAAGAAAACTCTGTGGTTTTACAGCTGCCTATTATCTTATATTTTGAGTTTTATAAGGTAGCATCCCACTTGGTAGTGTAGACTAGCCTGGAACTCATGTATTATATAGCCTTGGTTAGCCTTGAACTCAAGAACCTTCTACCCCAGCCTTCCAAGTGCTAGGACAATGGCTATGGTTCAGGCCTCACCCATCTGAGGAGATAGTGTTCCTGGCAGTACCCAAAATGTCTGGAATTTCCAACTGAATGGGCAGAACATGATGCAAAGTCACCTGGTGTGGATAAAGACGTTCATAGGTTCTTGAAGGAAACTAGACCCTGCGGTTCGTGGTTTCCATCATTTGATCTGGTTTCCTTGCCCATCACCTCTGAAAGGCAGGAAAACATCAAGACCCCAGAGCCAAGGACAAAATTTTTCTTTTCCTCATTTTTTTTTTTTTTTTTTGGTGGTGGTGGGGGACAGGGTCTTACCATGTAGCCCTGGCTGACCTAGAACTCCCAAAGATCTGCCTCCTCCCAAGTGCTAGGATTAAAGGTATGTGCCTCCCTAACTAACTACCTTCTAACTATTGAAAGTAGCACGCCTTAGACATGACAATGAAGCGGTTAGTAGAATGCTGGCCTACGGTGCTGGTGCCGGTGCCGGAAGCCCTGGTTTTGATTCCCAGCATGGCATAAACCAGGCATGGCGGCAAGTACCTGCAATCCCGGCATCTGGGAGTGAAGAGCAAAAGAGTCTGAGGGTCTTCTCAGCTCCAGGACATCCTGGAAACTAGTCTGTTCTATGTGAGACCATGTATCAGATAAATATGTTTTAGTGCAAGAGGAAAAATAAAAGAAACGACAGTGATACAGATATATTACATCATCACATCTGACTTTTACAAGGGTTTTTTTAGAGAAGAAAAAAATCCATCAGTAAAGCAAAGCAAAGGGCTGAGAAACAAATCACTTCCATTCGGCCCTCATGAAGACTTGCAAGCTCTCACACATACACACCCATAGACACATTTGCTAAAAATGTAAAAACAATATATTTTAGGAAGAAAAAAGATGTACAACACATTTACAACATTAAATTCAGTAACAGGAACTCAACAGACCACAGTTTAAGCTTGAGTGAGTATCTTTAAACACTTTTATTGCACTATTATTTTATCAAAAAAATAATAATAATAATAATGGTCTCAGCACAAATTCCTCTTTTCAGAGCTTGCAGGCCCCGGCACTGAGGCTATCTTGTTTGGCAGGAGAAGAGCTCATGTCTACATTAAAGCTGGGATCTTAGAAGTGACATAAACAGGCCTTTTGCTATAAAGATAAAAGGCTAAGCTTTAAAGGGCTTTATATTTATAGATAAAATGTTTCCATAGTAATCAGTGTGATAAAACTTGCTAATGTCAGCACTCCTTTGCATACAAAAAATGGCTTATTAAAATGAGCCAGATTCAGAGAGTCAAATGTAAATTCATCTACCTAAAGAAAAACAATTTTTATAACTGAGAAAATCACAAATGTTTGAGTTTTATTGGAAAGCATACCACTTTTGGTCACAGGCACCAAGTATTCCCAGGAACCCACAAAAGACAGCAGTTGGCTGTGGGGCCCCGGCGGTAGGGGTAAGCAGCTCATATCAGCAGCGTCTGTAACAAGTCCTCTGCTCTTGGGCCCAGAGCTCTAAACTTCAGATTCTTGTGCCTGAGGTCAGTTTGACGTTAGGAAGAAAGTTAGTTCAAGAAATAGGAAAAGAATGTTCAGAAGAAATCAAGATCAAATAACAACACATTAACATAGCTTTTATAACAGAATTACCCCACTTGCTATACTGAACAGGTAAGAAATCTGTTTATACCCAGGTCTGCCCCAGCTTACATGGGTCTGTACTAGACACAAGTGCAGAAACGTCTGTAGCAACCTCCACCGAAAGCTACAGGGGTGTCCACCCATAACAGAAGGGCCCTCAGATGAGGCCCATTTATGAGATGAGACACTGCAAAATGAACGCAAATAAACTACGGTCCTGTGCAAACACACAGACACACTGTTGAGACAATAAAGTAAACACGCAAGTCAGAAGCAGCCTGCGATGAGATGCAAAGTTTGAACTCAAGAATGAAGACATCGGGACTGGGGTGGGGGTAGACAGCTGAGCGTCCTGGGGCTCTGCCGATGTTGCTTCAGTAATCTGCGGGGCACAGTGGTACCTCAGCTTTGTGAGAAGTTGTTAGGCTGCTCTTCCATGCTTGTGGCATGGTTTCGCATCCACGTCACACTTTAATAACAATGGAAAAGTACAGCTCTGAGTCGCTCTGACCTCTTCCCGGTTGCGTGCCTGTAGCTGCCTCTACTGCAAGCAGTTCAGTCATGTGTCCACGATACCTCCGCCCTCCTGTCTGTTTGCTAGTGACCACCTGACACTCATAAGAGATGGCCATCATAATGTGAAGTGTGGGGGTGGTTCATGCCCACTCCCACCCCATGTGCCCATAGTTTTCATATTTCCAGAAACATCTGTTCATTTGTTTGGCTGTCCAGAGTCTGAGGATTCTTCTAGAAAAAAAGATTTTTAAATGTGTGTATGCATGTTGTATGTTATGTACATATTCTTATGGGTGTGTGCATGTACTTAATGTGTACACACATGTGTGGAGACCAGAGGTTGACATCAGCTGTCTTCCTTAATTGCTTTCCATCTTGGTTTTTTTTTTTTTTTAGTTTTTCGAGACAGGGTTTCTCTGTATAGCCCTGGCTAACCTGGATCTCACTTGGTAGACCAGGGTGGCCTCGAATTCAGAAATCCGCCTGCCTCTGCCTCCCAAGTGCTAGGATTAAAGGCGTGCGCCACCACCGCCCGGCCAGCCAGTCTGCCGAGCCAGTGAGCTCTGGTTTCCATGAGAGACTCTGACTCATCTTGGTTTTTTGAGTCAGAGTCTCTCATGGAAACCAGAGCTCACTGGCTCGGCAGACTGGCTGACCACGGAGCTCCAGGGACTCAGCTGACCCACTCCAGGTACACGCTGTCACATCCAGCTCTTTATAAGGTGCCAAAGATCTGATGTCAGGGCCTTCAGCCTACACAGCAGATCACCAATTAAACCATCCTTTCAGCCTTAAAAAAAATAAACAGTTTATAAATGAGTTAAACTACTCTGGACTCCATGGTGCTTGTGTTCCCTACAAGAGGCCAAGCATGAACAAGCAAGGTCACTACAGCTCAAAAATAGGAACTTGCAACTGGCCACCCCAGGCTGTGAGGGGAGCATTCAGGCTCTGAGTGACTGGCGCTTAGAATGTACAATGGTGTCCTTGCTCCCTGGGTCTTAGTTTGACTTTCTCATGGCTTCCTGTGTGACATTCCCATGTCTGATAAATGGAAAACTAAACAGAAACTATTCAAAACATTTTATTCCAGGAAATGCTACCACCTGTTTTGTCTGCCTGTGTGTGTGTGTGTGTGTGTGTGTGTGTGTTGGTTTTCTCACCCTTCAGGGACCGTGTGACCTTGGGCATAATCCTTCACCTCCACCTCCAAACCCAACCAGGTTAGCCTGGTTCCTTAGCTTCCTCACGGTAAAGCAGGGGCCACCCTGGAGTGTTCTCAAGGGACCAGAATGGGGATTACCTGAGGTGAGAGGAGAACGAGAAGGTCCTTCATCCTCTTGCATAGCATATTACTGCTCATTCAATATAGGTCTTGAAAACATAGTTCAGCGTAGCATTGTTCCACTACATGGGGCCGATAAAACATGGACTCGTGGCTGGCCACGTTGTCGGCCACCAGTTTGTGTAGCTTTACAGAAACCACAGACGTACTGGCAACAATTTTTACTTCTGGAAGTTGGACCCTGGGGCATAGATCTCCTGTGACAGGACTGTGTGTGAGCAACTCTGCTCCAACCAACCACAGGAAAGAAACCTTGGGAGCTAGTGAGCTTGTTTTGTTTGTTTGCTTGCTTGCTTGCTTGCTTGCTTGCTTGCTTGCTTGCTTGCTTGCTTACTTGGATAATTGGTTAGTTGGTTAGTTGGTTGGTTGGTTGGTTGGTTGGTTGGTTGGTGGCTCTGCTTGCTTAGTTTTGGTGTCACTACTTTGGATTTCCCGTCACTCCACCTGCCTCATGCTTGCTCTCTGATATTGAAACATATTTAGGAGGAGAGATCTGGGGAGGGGAGGACAAAGAAGCTAATCTTGGAGGGGCTGGTATTGAAAGGAGGCATGAAGGAGTGCTGGATTGGTGGGTGGTGATTGGCAGCTCACTCACAAAGTGCCCTTTGGTGGGCTCCAGAGATGGGCTGCATGGCAAATTGCCACCTGTATTCAGAGATGTTTAATAGTCTCCATTGCCTTCCTAATTGCACTGCTCAGGAGGGATTTCCTTTCCTGAGATGTGACAGAGGCTCAGCGAGCATGAGGAATAAATTCCGGCAAGACAAAGAGGAAAGAGATTTCGCCTGTAACATTGGCCTTCACCTTTGTCACGAATAAAAGGGAAAAGGAAAGACAGAATACCGCCAAGTGTTTCCAAAGGATCGGAGAAAATGTTCTTCTGACTGGCACTTGATGCAAGGTATCTTTTCCCTTCTTTCTTTTCTTCTTTTCTTTTTTCTTTCTTTCATTCCTTCCCTCAAGCAAAATGAACGGAGAGCTCCCTGGATGGACGGTTGTTTCTTCATTCCTGTAGCTCCCCAAACATGGTCAGCGGAGGGGAACCTGAGGCCCAGGTATGCTGACCAAGATGTGGACTCCTCAGCTTTCTGTCAAGAACTCTGGGTAAAGGATAAACTCCCAAAGAGCCTGATGGAACAGACATAGGCAGGAAGGAGTGGGAGGAGCATGGTTTCCATGGCTACAGTGCACCATACCCACAGGCCCACCATGGCTTCCCTCTACAGTCAATCATAGTTTTTTGCAGTGCTGGAGATTGTAGCCAGAACTCTGTACATTTAAGACACATGCTCTGTGACTAAACTACACAATAGATCACGTTTTCTCTCATATGAGAACACAGATTTAATTATATACATACAATTATATACATATATATGACACATTTGCATGGGGGGTGTTTGGAAGGGGACTGTCTTAGTCAGGGTTTCTATTGCTGTGATGAAACACCATGACCAAAAAGCAAGTTGGGGAGGAAAGGGTTTATTGGCTTACACTTCCATATTGCTCTTCATTATTGAAAGAAGTCAGGATAGAAACTCAAACAGAGCAGGAACTGGAGGAAGGGGCGCATACAAAAGCCATGGAGGGATGCTGCTTACTGGCCTGCTCAGCCCAGGGATGGTACTACCCACCGTGGCTGGTCCCTCCCGCATTGATCACTAGTTAGAAGATGCACCATGACGATCTCACGGAGGCATTTCCTCCTCTCTGAGGACACTAGCTTGTGTCAAGTTGACACACAAAACCAGCCAACACGGGGAGCAGCAAGCAGAAGACAAGAGCGGGATGCAGTGATGCGAATATGAGCAAAGTACAATGATACACGTAGGAGACTTTCATAATTCACCCCATTGTTTTATACACTGACTAAAAAATTAACTCAAAAAAATTAAGAGCATTGGCGGCTCCCACAAAGGACCCAGGTTTAATTCATTCCAAGCACCCATAAGGCAGTTTATAGCCATCTGTAACTCCAGGCCCAGGGAACTCAATGCCCATTTGTGGCCACCACAGGGTCCTACACATACATAGTGCACATGCATGCATGTACACATACTTACACACACACACACACACACACCTGCACACACACAAAATACATTTAAAAATTTTTTAATAAATCAAATTCCTATCTGTGAATGTTAACAAACAGTAGAGGAAGGGTCAGGATTCTGACTATTCATGAAAGCATTTAGTCAAACACTACTGTCATGTCACATTACTAGACACAACTTTTGAGTACGTGCATCAGTCCACAGCTGCTAAGGTCCTGGTTAAGAAATGATATGGACAGTGAACTAAACCGTACCCAATGCTTTGCAAGCCCTGGACCAATGGCAGTGACCTCACAGAGAATACACACACAAACCATAACCCCAGAGTGAATTTTTCCATAAGCCCAAATGTATTACCAATAACATGTATAAGAAAATACTGGTTAAATTTTAAGAGGAGCAGATTGAGTATAGGATGAGAACAAGCCTCACAATTAACCCATGTGCAGGTGGAGTTGGAAGGTAGCTTCAGTAGATAGCATCCTTTTCTGAACATAGATGAACTGTGTAAAAGGAAATTATACAACCACGTTTTTAAATTTTACTTGTATATGTACAAATGATTTGCAATGTGTTATGTGCACTGTGCATGCAGTACCCAAGATGGCCATAAGAGGGCGATAGAACCCCTGAACTGAACTCCACCCCACTGCCCAGCTCTCTCTCTCTCTCTCCATATATGTATATATATGAATGGCTGTGTGGGTCTGCCCGGAAGCAGTGAGCTTCATCTTGTTACCTATTCCTGTTTTCCAACATGGAAACTGTTTCCAAGGATGGAAACCATTATACTACCCTCTCTTTTCTCCAAGACCCTCCGGGGTTGGCAAAGAAACAAATAAAGTCCAAACCCTTGGCTTTGGAGAGTTTCCACAGCTTAGATGGAAGTTGGTAGTGATGGTCGTGTGGTCCCGTGACTACACCAAACACGAGGAAACTACACCCTGAACATGGAAGTGGTGGGATATGCGGATTACATTTTATTTAAGTTGCTTCTTACGAGTTATAAAGCTTAGGTCAGGCCACAGTCACATGTTAGGAAGAGTAAAAGAGGTACCTAAGACAATACATATTCCCCCGCTTCAGACATGAGGAGAATATGAAGAAGCTCCAGGCAATGGCTCCTCTAGTGGTCCAGGGAGGTGATGCAAAGCAGCCTGGTGCGGTCCAGAGAAGACCTTAGAACCTCACCCAGATAGCTCAGAGGTTCTTAGAGGCTGCAGCCCAGAGCAGATCTTAGAACCTTCCCAGGTAGCTCAGAATTTCTCAGAGGTAGCACTGGAAGGCCCCAAAACCAACAGGGACAAGTTGCTGACAGGAGCAGTCTATTGGATGGCTGACAGAAGGGTAGGAGGCAAGGAACCCTCAGCCGGTGCCAGCCTGGAAGCCACCCCACACCAGCTTCCTCTGCTCTGTCTCAGCACTTCTTAAAAACCATCCTAAGGCAGACAAAGGGAGATATGTGTGAGTGTAAGTTCTTGCCTTTGATCCAAACACAGGGTCCAATTCAGTTTTCAACAAACGAGAAACCAACTATATGATGGAGGCTGAGTGCAGAGTGGGGCATTTTATCTGTGAAGGAAATCACGGCAGCTTTAGGTCTTGAATGGTACAAGCTGATGTATTTTATTAATATAATGTAGCAGGCTGGCTTTTATAGAGGGTGGAGAGGGAGTTTCTGCCATCTACGCCTCTTGAGGCAGATCAACGGGACATCCCACATTCAGAAGGGAGAGCCAGGAAATTAAATGGACATTGACATCTTCTTTTAAGAAACACTGTGGTTTGAATTACTTGCTCAGTAAAGACCTCCCCACCCCCGAAAGGTTACCCCATAATGACAATAAGCAGCTCCATGGGCTGAGGTATTTCATTAAACCTTGAACAATGTGCTCAGACCGGCTTACTGTCAGACAGGGAAACTATTACTGCGCTTGTTACGGCTTTCCATATGAGTCATGCCATAAACCACCTTGCAGTGCAACCATGTGGATTCCTCTCTGATTTCTCTTCCATCTTAACAATTGCTGGTTGGACTGGTGACATGGCTCAGTGGGTGGACCTTCCTACCACTGAGGCTGCCAATCTAAATTCCATCCCGGAAACCCACACTATGGAAAGACAGGACTGCCTCCCATCGGTTGTCCTCTGACCTCCACATACAGGATGTGGCATGGGTACACACATGTGTGTACACATACATACATACACACACAAGTAAGTTTATAAAGTAAAAAAAAAAACCAACTTAAATAACAAATGTTTTCTTGGGACAGAGTATGGTAACACAGTCATTAAAGCGCTTACTTTGCAAGATAAAGACCTGAGATCAATCCCCAGAACCCATTTTAAAACAAAATCAGGTATGCCTGCATACACTCAAAATCCCAGCTCTGGATCCCTGGGGCTCTCTGGCCAACCAACCTAGCCTACTTGATGATTTTCAGACCAATGAAAGAACTGTCTCAAAAAAGCAAAGTACCTTGGAATGACAGTTGGGGTTGTCCTCAGACTCCACACTCATGCACACATGCCAACAGTTAGTTGTTGCTTGCTTATGCAGCCAAATGTAATGGTAGCAAGAACTATACATCTTGGTATGTACCATTAAAACCAAAATCACGTCAGGCACAGTGGCATGTCTTTAAGCCCAGCACTTGGGTAGCAGAGGCAGGCAAATCTTTGAGCTTAAGGCCAGACCAATCTACATGGTAAATTCCAAGCCAGAGGCGCGGACTACCAATGAGACCCTGTCTCAAACAAATAAAATAAAACCATGTATCTTTCCTACCAGGACCCCCATGTTTCTGCTCCTCTGCATGTATGAACTGTTCCAAAGAAAGTTTCCACACGTGGCTCTCTGTGTCTTCATCTTATGTTGGCACGTTGTTTCTCTGCTTTGTCTGGAATATTCTACTGGCATTTTAAATAACAACTCTGAAGCAGAATCCTGGGTTTACCCCCTGACAGGACTTGTTCCCATATCCTAGCAAATCTTCTTCACAGAAGACACTCACCACCTACCAGTCGCTTGGGGGATACAAAGATGTCACCCCAAGTATTATACTTCCTTATGCCCCACATCTGATCAACAGGTGGCTCTTCAAAGCATCTCCAAGTAATTCTTTAGGTATGTAGGGCTTCACTGTATCTCTTTGTCCACCTCCTCAGACAACTCCCTCTTCACTCATTTCATGGACTCTCTTCCACTGAGTCCATTGCTTCGCTCCTTACCCTGTACAAGCGTGTTTCAGGCAGCAGTAACATGATCTTTCCGAGGATCACCCTTGTCTGATGTCATCCACTGCACTGTCTTCTCATAGATCACTGAGAAGGCTCCAAAGCTCCTGTGATCATCCCCCAGTCTCAACTCCTATCACCCCTACCTCATATCTGTCCCTTGGGGTGCCTGCATTATCTGTAGGGCAGCCACTGGAGGCCAGAAGATGGCATCATATCCTCTGGAACTGAAGTTACAAGTGACTAAATTGCCCAACATGTGTGTGTGTGTATGTGTGTGTGTGTGTGTGTGTGTGTGTGTGTGTGTGTATGTAGGTGGGTTAACAGCACTCACTGTTCTTTCAAAAGATCCAATTTGGTTCCCAGTACCCATGTCCTGTGGCTCATCACTACCTGTAACTCCACCTCCAGGGGATCTAAGACCTTCTTTTTGCCTTGGAGAGCACCCATAACATTTGGCATACATTCACACAAGATGCACACGCAAATAAAAATACAACCAAAAACTGTCTATTGATAATGTTGGTCAAGGTCATACCCTTGTACATTATATATGTACATGTAAGGGAAAGTTCATGCGTATGTTGGTGGGTACATGTGTATCTGTATGTGTGTATGTATGTATATGTTTATGTGTGTATATATGTATATGTATGTGTATATGTGTATATGTGTGTGTGTTTATATATGTTTGTGTATGTGTATAAAGGTGCACTTAGCTTCACTCCTGGCCAAGCAAGACATGGCTGTAGTCTAGACATCTTTCCATGTCTAAACAGATCCAGAGAGAACTCGCATACAGCAACAGGTGTGTTCTCCACCTGTGAGCCAAGGACAATCCTCAGCCCTAGCCCTATCACACAAAGAAGGCATTCAAAGCTACGCCCACCTCCGCAAGGAGGAATCAAGAATCAGGAAGTGGTAATGGGCTCCATGATAGTAGGAACTAAATGGGTTTTTGTTTGTTTGTTTGTTTGTTGTGGTCTGAGGCTGTTTTGAGTATCTCAGTTTTTTGAGACAGAGTCTTATTTAGTCCATGCTGGCATTGAGCCAGTATAAGATTCAAGATGACCCAGAGCCTCCAATCCTTCTGCCTCCACCTTCCGTGTGCTGTAAACCGTTTTTATAGAGACCATATATTGACCGTTTATTTGAATTTTTTACACAACTGGCCCCATTTGGAAATGGTTACTTCAAATGTCGAGCCAGTGCTGGGTGGATTCATAGACATGCCTACATTCTATGCAAGCCGTCTCCTGAGGTAACTCTCTGGCCTGCCTGCCTTCTGCCATGACATTGATTTGAGGCACAAAATCTACCCAAAGTGGCTTTCAGACAACTTCTCATTACCAGTAAAAAGGGATAAGATGTGTTTCCCCAGGTCCCCAAAGCTGTAAGTGTCCCGGCAGTTAGCATTCCTGAGGAATCACCCACCCCAACTCTTATCCTGTTCTCAGCCGCCATACAGTGATTAGTTTTAAGTGTTAATTTGGCTGGACTTCAGCACCTAGATGTTGAGTCGAGCATCATTCTATAAGTTTCTATGAAGTATTTTTTTTTTTTAATCTAAATCACTAGATTCTCAGGGAAGCAAATCACCACCCATGATGTGAATGGTTCTTGTCTGTTCTGCTGAAGGCACTGACAGCATAGCAGGCCACTCGGGGGCAAAGAACTCATGGTGCAAGCTGCGTCTATGGCATCCTCCTGTAATCCCAATGCTAAGGAGGTGGACACAGGCAAATGAGCTCCTAGGGTTCACTGTGCAGCCAACATAAGCAAGCTGTTGAGTTCTAGGCTACTGAGCATTTCTGTCTGGAAAAACAAGGAAGATGTTTACCAAAGCAACTTCTGAGGCAAGAGGGCAAAGGTTGACCTCTGGCCTCGCAGACACCACACACACAGCATACACACACACACACATGCACACACACAATATGCTACGACCTCTCCTAAATAAGAGGGAATCGTGTCAGCAGGCTGCCTGCTGATCTATACAGCATCATCAATTGTTTCTGGGTCTTCAGCCTGGTGCTCAACATCACAGATTCAGAAATTATTAGTTACAGAGAGACAGAGAAACAGAGAGCACCTGGTTTCTATTGCTGACCTATTTTCAATAGAATTTCCAGCTTTAGGGGTGCTTTAAAGGGAATGGAGAGGTGACTCAGTGCTTATGTGTACACCTGCCCTTGCAGCACACAGACACACAATTAAAAATAAAACTAAGTCTTTGATGGAAAAGGAGGCCATAAGAATACAGAGAGACCCCTAATAAGATGGAGTCTCTGTCCTGGTGGAAGAATTCACAGAGCGTAAGAGCAATTGCCATTCAGAGACATGGGAGGACTCTCTTCTTTGAAGAACATTCATCTCTGTAACTTCAAGACACCCTGGCATCCTCCACTCCAGCTCAGGTCACAGGTTCTGTGACTGCCACTGCAACAGACTGCATGGCCACACAAGGCTCTGACACACTCCATGGCCATGCAATGCTCTGACACACTGCATGGCCAGAATGCTCTGACACACTTCATGGCCATGCAATGTTCTAATACTGCATGGCCATGAAATCCTCTGAAAGCTACATACATGGCCACACAATGCTCTGACATACTGCACATGGCCACATGCATATGCTTCTGACATACTCATGGCCATGCAATGTTCTGACACACTGCATGGCAACAATCTCTGACACACTGCATGGCCATGAAATCCTCTGACACACTGCATGGCCATGAAATCTCTGACCATCTGGCATGATCTCTGACAGCTGCATGCATGATCACACAATGCTCTGACACACTGCATGGCCATGCAATGCTCTAACATGCTGCATGGCCATGAAATGCTCTGACACACTGCACAGCCACACAATGCTCTGACGAACTACATACATGGCCAGGTAATGCTCTGACACACTACATGGCCATACAATGCTCTGACACACTACATGGCCATCAATGTACTGACACACTACACAACAATGCAGTCTCTGCTCTTTGCTCCTCCATTGACCAGGCTGATTGACTTTGCCAAGGGTCAAGAACTATTCAGCAAGCTTCCTCATTTGCTTATCTCTCTAATCCTCCAAACCCCTCCCATAAGCAGAAGACCAAGACCAAACTATGATCTGCCACTCAGCCCGAGAAAGGCTCTGAGTGACATGCTGGAGCTCAGGACCCTGCTTTGTCACAGGGTGAAGGTCTGGAGATTGCCAGAAGTACTTGGTTCAGGTAGCTCCCTGAAAGATATACGATAGCCACAAATATTCACAAAGCACTCATGGAGGCTTCTCAAGTGCAAGGCAGGCCTTTGCGCTATACCATAATCTTCAATGGCCCTGAAGAATGCGTTTACTTACATTCACAAAAGAGGGCTGGCTTTGCTCTGTTTCACCAACAGATTAGGGTTTCAAAGAAATACTGGCAATGTATGTAGGTCATTGTTTTATTCTTTTTTAACGAGCTTTGAAGCCTCGCTGAAATCTTATCAGTGTGTCAAGATTTAAAAACTCCCACCTGTACCTTGTTCTTCCTAGAACTCTTTTGAACAGTTGCTGCCTCCTCCTTAGTTGAGTCAGAGCCTACATGCTGGGCTCTAGCTATCAGAAACCCTGCCAGCCATCGCTCCATCCGTACTGCCTCTCTGGTAGGCAGATTCAAAGCAGACATGAATTCCTAGGGATGGATTATAAGAACCTGCAATGCATTTGCATGCAGCCTCTCTCAGACCCTCCATTTTTCCAGCCATAATCATCCTAGAGGGAAGGTTTACTCACTGGGCTCTTTTTAAAAGGCGTGCAACTCTCAACACTGCAGCCATTGAACACCACAAATGGGATTGTGAAGAGAGCCCAGCAGAATGAAAAGACCATACTTTCCCGTTTGTCAACAGGAGGCTTCTGTGGAATGCACCCGCTGCATCCAGGTCTGTGTGCTTGCTTCTCTGTTCTGGAAATAAATGCATCAAACCACTGCACATACCAGAAGCTATCCAAAGGTCAAAAGCAGCCAATAAGTAAGTTCTGCAAACTCTTAGTCTTCTGACACAGCATTCTGCTTTCTTCCAATCGCCACAACTTTGTCCCTAGTAGACGGTTTCTCTGTGAACCAACTAACCAACACCAATTTCTACAACAAACATCCCAAGCAAGGTGGCACATTCTCAGACAGAATACACCCTCATAGCTAACTTCAGACACTCTTTCGAAGTAATGGAGTTATTCCTGATGTCTGACTGTATTCTACCCAAACTCCAAACTACCTTGGATATCAGCATAACACCCAAAAGCAAACCCAGCAGGAGACAGACAACAGGACAGGTAGAGAGAACTCAAGGCAAGCCTCTTACCTAAAAGGCTCAGAGAATGCATGATGTAGAATTTGCATCCCCCCACATACCTATACTCCCCCTTTCATCCTCCTGGAAAGTTGGGGTAAATCCTTTTATCAAATAACCCCAAAAAGAACTTGCCACAGAAGTGTGATCTTTCCCAGCCCAAAGTCACCGTTTCCTGGCATGTCAAGCTCAATATGTCTTTGAATTCCTCATAATCCGACCCTCCATCTCATGTGGAATTCTGTTAATTTTGTTTTCGCAGGATGAAGTCATCGAGGGTGGAAACTCTGACTGAACGGAGAGGACTGGAACACTGCTGTGTCTCAGCCTGGGCTGTGGCACACAGGGACGCATGAATGAAAGTCTTCTGCAGGCAGCGATCTCTTGCTATGAAAAGAGGATATCGTGTTTCCTCAGCCCGACAGTATTCTCTGTCCACTTCGGAAAGAAGCCTGATTGCTTTTTTAACAAGTGTGGCTTGCTTTCCCACTCCTGGTATCAGGGGCAGATGAAATCATGCGCTCACTGAGTGGAGTTCCATTGTCTATGTGAGTCATCTATCTGTCACAAAAAGCCAAGGCTGAAATTATGGGCTCTAGATATGAGGTAGATATGAGGTGTGTGACTTAATAACAGGGTGCTGAGCCTGGCAGACTCTCCTGAACGTCCACTTCCATGATCAATGGGAACCTTTGAGTCCTCTCATTCACGCCCACTTAATGCACCAGGAGGTGGTCCACACACCATACACACGCTCTCTGTGGTGACAGGGCCTTATTCTGAAAGCACACTTTAACTGTATACACTCATAGTCTCTTCCATTTCTGCCCACCGAGTCTACATCCTTTGTGAAATCTGAAATAGTTGCTGGTGCCATGACACAGACTAGAGATTCCACAAGACTTGCACACGATGCCAACATCCAATTATGAACCTCTCATCAGTGTCTAGGATATGCCAGACATCTAGCATGGGACAGCAATCTTTGGGGGAAACAACTGCAAAGGTTTTCTGTACTGAGGGACTTCACACCCTCATATACTTTGTTTTGATGAAGCCCATCCCCAACTCGGGATGCTTTACCATGCTAGAGGAGGTAGTACCTGGGAGAATGCAGCCTGAAAATGAGGTGGACTAACGTCTCAACCACAGCCAACTTTATTCGGAGCATCAGGCAGTTTCTACCCTGAGGGTTAAGAAAGGTCACCTGTGTAAAGTTCTCATGAGTTCAAGCTGTGTAAGATCAAAAGGACAAACTGCATGTGGCAAAAAGCATGCATTTCCATAGAGGCATATCAACAAATGATAGCCAACTGTAATGAATGATCTGAAGTAAACTCACTCCAATCTGCTACACCTGGGCGGGGCATGGAAGCACATTCCAAGAACAATTGTTTCTTGTCTGGTTGGAGTTTTCTCACATGCACTCAAAATTCCCCAGTATGACTCCATTCTTGGACCGTGTTCTGACACAGGATGATTGCACAGGGTATCCAACTTGGTTCTGCCCATTCTGTTTCCAGTATTACAAAAGAGTCGACCCTTAAGTATCAGCTCCTTGCTATCTCAAGGCCTTGAGCTCTTCCTCCACTTCTTCCTCTTCCTCCTCTTCCTTCCTCCTCTTCCTCCAAGGCCTCTCCCTAGAATACTAAGAACAAATCTGCTCCCAACTTGAGTTTCAGGAGCTGAAGAGATGGCTCAGCTTATAAGAGCACTTGTGGCTCTTGCAGAGGACCTGAGTTCAATTCCCAGCACCCACATGGTGTCTCACAAAAATGGGTAACTCCAGTTCCAGGTGATATGATGACCTCTCTGACCCTCTCGGACACTGCACACATGTGGTACACATATAGACATTCAACCAAAATACCCATATCCATATGATAATATAATAATAACAATAATAATAATAAAGTGGCACTTTGGGGAAGCCCAGGGAACTGTTGCTACACGCTAGTGTTAAAATTGTTGATGAAAAGGGCATTCTTAAAGATCTCTTTTATGTTTAGTTATGTGTATGTGTCTACATGGGTGGGGAGGTATGTTTGTGATGGCTGGTTATCTCAGAGACCAGAGTACTGGATCTCCTGGAGCTGGAGTTACAGGCAGCTGTGCACTGCCCAGTGTGGGTGCTGGGAACTGAACTTGGATCCTTGGTATAGACTCTCAACCACTGAGCTGTCTCTCTAGTCCCAGAACAACATGCTTATACCTCACTTGAGTGTCAATTTTGAGTTCTTATGTGGAGAGACCGTGTAGATCAGGTTGCATGGCAGATGCAGTAGACCCAGATAGCCACCTTCCTGTCACAAGCAGGGAAGAAAATTTATTCTGGAGAGACAGTGGTTTTCTTCAGTTAAGAATCAACAGCAGACTTATTCCATTTTCTAGTAAAAAGGAAATATTAAAACTCCCCCACAATTTTTCCCACCACTATGTAATGCCTAGTGCTTATGCTAGCATGGTGGTCTGGAGGCCTCATTCAAAACTCCAGTGTGCCAACTCCTTAAACAGGTTTTTAATTGCTGGGTGGTGGTCGTGCATGCCTTTAATCCCAACACCCCAGAGGTAGAAATAGGTGGATCTCTGTGAATTCAAGGCCAGTCTGGTCTACAGAGTGAGTTTCAGGACAGCCACAGGGAAACACTGTATCAAAAAAACAAACAAAAAAGCAAAAAAAAAAAAAAAAAAAAAAAAAAAAAAAGAAAAGAAAACAACAAAAAATTGTTTTTAATTGAAAAATATTCAAACAATATATTTTTGTCATGTTTTCCTCTCCTTCAGCTTCTTCCAGATCCTCCCCAGATCCCTACCTATCCAACTTTCTGCTTATCCATCTATCTATCTATCTATCTATTATCTATCTATCTATCTATCCATCCATCCATCATCCATCCTTCCATCCTTCCATCCTTCCATCCTTCATCCATCCATCTATCTATTAACAAAGCAAAAACAAGAAACACAAAAGCCCCTCAAAAACAGAAATGAAAATAAGCAAAGACCCATAAGACAAATCAAAGTAAAATGACACAAAAAGTCTGAGAAAATGCCAGTGAGTTCATTTGTTAGTCACATGTTGGTGCTTACCTGTGTGCATGTGTATGTCTGTGTGTGTGTCTGTGGGTCTGTGTGTCTGTGTGTGTGCATGTGTGTATGAGTCTATGTGTCTTTGTGCGCATGTGTGCATGTGTTATATGTGCACTGTGTGTGTGCATGTGTATGAGTGCATGTGTCTGTGCATGTGTGCATACGTTTATGTGTGTGTGTACGAGACTATGTGTCTTTGTGTGTGAATACACATGTGTGCATAGGTGTGCATGTCTGTGCATGTACCTGTGTGCATGTGTGTGTGTTTAAGTGCATGTGTTTACGTGTGTATGTATATAACTGTGTTAGTGTGTGTGGGTATGTTTGTGTGTGTGTGATGTGCTCAGAGGTGAGGAGGGCACACATGTGCCCCAGCAGGCATGTGGAGGTTAACGGACATTTGAGCCAGTTCTCCTTCCGCTGTGTAGGTCCCTGGATGGAACTCGGGTTGTCAGGCTTGGCAGCAAACACCTTTACCATATCGCCATTTTGCCAGCCTCCGGCTACTTTTTATACTATTCTCACTCCTTATAGTGCGGTTTGGGAACTAACAGAAGGTGTGAGCGCTAACCGTTCTCCTGCTGATGCTCAGTGGAATCAAGTGCTTTGTGTTTAATAATAAACTGAATTTGAGGGGGCCATGTCACCCTGTGTGTGTAAACACGTTCAAAGTGACCCAGGGTTCCCTGAAGAGCAGAAGCACCTGGAGCATTTGTACAGACAGGTCCCTGGTCCCTGATAGACTTCAAGATCAGAGTTTTTAGGGGTTGGGTTGGTCTCCAGCATTTATGTGGACACGACACACACACACACACATACACACACATACATACACATGTGGAACTGCGTAAGGGTATCCTGGTTCTTGGCTGGGCATGGGCCTAGAACCCGAGACTCCAAGGGAGAAACGGCAGGAGTTTGGCCACATCCCCAGAACTCAGGGTCCTAACAAGCAGTCCAATCTCCATAAACCTACATTGTTCAGTCAGGCCATTGCAGCCCCTCCCAAAGTGCACAGGTAGAGGGCATGACTACAGGCCTCAGGCCCTAGAGATTTACATACTAATAAAGGTCAGAGGGCGGAGCCAATTAAGTATTCCTCCCCAGAACCTCCCCTTTCTCCCTCCCTACTTAACTCAGGTCTGCCCTGAGTTTGGGGGGGTACATCCAGATCCATCCACCATCTGCCATGACAATATACCCTTTTTGAACCAAGAACTTCCTTTGTCATTGGGGCCTGCCGGGCCTGCCGGGCCTGCCGGCTGCCGTCGCCAAAGGTTCCAGCCTGTGGAACCCCAGACCTTTCTCCTGGATGTGGGACCAGCCGCGTGGTGGAAGTCTCCAGGCAGCCTCCCCCAGCTGCGGCCCTTTTCCACTCACACACTCCTCATGGTTTTTTAAAAAGAGGGGGTTAAATCAAGTTCAGCCTCCATAGAGTCTGACAGCTTTTCATCTACCCCACAAGTCACTCTCCCACTGAAGAATAACAATTTGCCTGGAGAGTCGCAAGTGTGGAGTTAGGGCCAGACAGAGGTGCATGCTGGTACTACAGCACCCAGAGGCCTAGGCAGGGGGTTGTGAGTTTGGGGTTCAGTGTAGATTTTGTCTCCAGAAACTAAAACAAAGCATAAAAGATAGCCTGGGGTCCTGAAGAGCTCCCCATCTGTCCTGCCAGCCACCAGACTAGCGGCTTCCATCAGTGTAAGATCAGGAGTGAAGGGCAAGCATTTCTGCACTGTAACTGTAAGAGCCTGTGTCCTGTCCCACCCCTCCTTCAGAAGCCACTAGAAGGGCGGAAGTGGCAGGGGAGGAAGCTGGAGTGCACTCATCCCATTTTTGAAACTTTCACTGCATAGTTTTTCATGTCGCCTACTGCACTTAGAGTATATTCTTGGGTATAAAACCCCCAAGGCCACTGTTCTCCTGATACTCAGGGACCAAAACTGCCACCTAGTCACCTTTTGAAAACTCCTATGATTGGTGTTGGGGGTGGGGGTCAGGGGTGTGACAAATGACATCTCTCAACAAAGGACACACTGAGTTTCCAAGAGAAGTAAACTCTTAAGTGAATTTCTGGTAAATCCGAACGGTTCTGCTGATGGTCTGAGGAAAGGTAGAGAGTGGGTGCTTGGAGAGGTGCAGAGGGACCCTAAAGGCACAGCTGACCTGACCTATCAGACAGGGCAGTGTGGGCTTTACCTCACAGCTGTAGGCGACCTTGCCTTCAAAGCTAACAGCCCAGGAAAACAGGATGGAGAGCAAACTCCTTAACCTGGGACAGGAGCTGCACGAAGAGAGAGGCAGCTGTCTCCTTCCTCCTCGTTCTATACTAAACAACTCATGGATGGACTGGAGCTTCCTGCAGTGGGGAGGGCGGGAGGGGGGGCTGTGTTTTCCAAACTTTAGTTCATGTGATCACTGTACCTGGAATTCCTGCCCCAAGCCCTGTCTTTAGGGGTGAGCTCAGGGATCATCTTCTCCAAAAAGCTTTCTTTTTTTCCTCCTCCATGTGGCCACTGAAACCATCCATGCCAAAACGTCCAACTTCTAAATGTAAGCTGCTGGAGCCAGGTAGGAAGCTGTCAGCGAACCGCTGCAGCTGAAACCTGGGCTCTGTCTTAGGTGGGTTTACCCAAAGCAAGCTGGAGAGGAAAGGGCTTACACTTCCACTCCATCGTGTTCATCATCAAAGGAAGTCAAAGCGGAAGCTCAAACACGGCAGGAACTTAGAAGCAGAAGGGATGCAGAGGTCATGGAGAACCGCTTGCTCCGGATCCCTTGCTTCTTCTTATTGAACCCAAGACCATCAGGTAAGGGATGGCCCCGCCCACAATGGGCTGGGCTCTACCACACCAATCATTAACAAGAAAAAGCCCTACAGGCTTGTCTACAGTCCAGTCTTATAGAGTCATCTTCTCAATAGAGGTTCCTTCCTCTCAAATAACTCTAGCTTGTGTCGCGTTGACATAAAAACTATCCAGAACAGGTCTATATTCATAAACCACATTTTTAAAAGCCAGGCAAGGTGGCACACACTTGTAATCTCAGCACCAGGGTAAATGGATCCCTGGTGCTCACTGAACAGCCCAGCTTTATTTGGCCAAGCTTCAAACTAGTGAGAGACCCTGTCTCCAAAACACAAAAACACAGGATAGCACCTGACAATGACACCTGAGATTGTCCTCTGGCCTACAAGCACACAAACAAACACATGCGCGGCGCGCGCCCCCCCACACACACACACACACACGCACACACACACGATTATTAATTGATTTTAAAATGTAAGCTATAATACTAACAAGGGGATGTGGGGGATGGAACATCCTTGGCCTCCATATCCCCAGAGGAAGCCTACAAAGCATCTCCAAACAACGCTCACTGGCTCAAAACACGGGCATCAGATCTGAGGGTGTTTACAAGCAGTTACAGTAATGAAACCAGACAACATCCACCAACAGTGCTTTCCTTTTGTCCGACACCCTTCAGAAATGACCGCGGTCATTTTTCATTAATTCCCTAGAAAGAAGGCTGGCAGTACCCCCAAAAAATAAAATAAATAAAAGTAAAACCCTACTCCATTTGACATTGATGGAGTATGTTTGGTATGTGGTGAGATTCTGTGTGTGCCTGTTCCATGTACACTTAAAAAAAAAAAATTAGCTACATCTTTCAGCGGAAGGCGCTTGGTAACCATGGTGCCTCCGACGTAAAGGTCCGCAAAGCAACGCCCACTGCCCTGTGAATGGGGCCTTTGTTCTCTGCACTGTTTTGGTAGGAAATGGTTGCTATTTAGGTCTCCAAGAGGGAATATAAATTACACTCACCTAATCAAACAGACCAGTAAATACAGCAGTTAATCTGACAACTTCAAATTCCTGAGTTGCATTTTGACACACAATTTAGCGCCGGCAATCCTTGAAAGCCTGCGTGCACCGTAAGCCTTTGGTTACTAAGAGCTTTGAGGTCTTTTCATTTTATTCCGTCTTATTAATTACCACGAATGCCCGGTTCTAAATCACAGTTCAACGGGGAGATTTCTTGGTGGCAGAAGAGGAAAGAGATGGCCTTGGGAAACATCGCATTAAACCTAAGAGTAAAGAACTCAAACGTGTCTGCCTGGATGTCACAGAGGAAGGGAAGCCTGCGGCGACTACAGGAAAATAGAAGCCCACCTCCACGAGTCTGTTTGCTCAGAACTTTAAAGGTGTGTCTAACAGGTCCATTGTTCTGCTTCTGACTAATCAACCCTGTGACTATGAACACAAAAGCAATACCTGTTTATCCAGGTCAATCAACAGTCTTACAATACCCACAGATATTTCCCAGATTATCCACAGTTAATGATAGTTATCCAAAGTCTTGCTATCCCTTCTCCTTGAGAATCCTCCCTCCAGTACAGGGACAGGAAAAAAAAAAAAAAAAAAAAAAAAACTGAACTCAGCTTGCTCTGAAATGCAACATCAAATGACATTTTAAAGCCAAGCCCCCCCCCCAAAATGTGTTCATTTAGTCCCCATGAATAAACACCTACTGTGTGCTTACAGTTGCAAGACTCCCTTCAAACTTTTGGAGTGTTTTTAGGGCCCAGGGTCCAGTGTATACGCAGCAAATACTAAAAGCATTATCTGAACTATCCCTGCTCTTTTGAAGAAGAAGAAGAAAAAGAAAAAGCTATTTCTGTTTTTTTTTTTTTTTTTTTTTAAGGAGCCATTGTCACTTCTGGTTGCATGTTTATTTTCCTGTCTCCCGGTGTAGAGAGCAATTCACCTAGGATGCCCAATTGTAGCTTGCTGGGACAATCTGAATACGCTAATCAATGCTGGTTAAACTAGGAATACATAAACTTTTATGGCACCAGGGTTGCTTCCCTCTGAGGAAACTGTTAATTTATTGAATCAATAATCTCAAAACAATAAATTATGATGTCCTTTGGTTTATTGAGCCCTTCTCACAGTGTGTTAAAAAGCAGAGCCTAGGTGAATATCACAAAATGCTGGAAGGAGAGGATGTGAAGCCACGTCTTTGTATGTGGTCCATTAAGAGAAAGGCTAGACTATAAAAGTAAAACGTGTACCGGGGACATGGGCAGAGTGGACTTGAACATGAGCAGACACTAACAAAACAGTTATAGCTCTGCTCCCTTCCCTACCTAAAGTGACAAGGAGGAGCCTGGACTTTCTCATTAACTCTGTCACTACTTACAACAATGTGGTTTCATCTGTCAGTTGTCTGAGAATTACTATTTGTGTGCGTGTGCAGGGGTGGGGTGGAGAAGAGGAAGACAGACAGACATGACGTGTGGGGGCTGTGCGAGTATTTGTGGGGCCGTGCGCGTTTGCATGTGCAGGCACAAATGCATGTGTGTGAACATACATGTGGAGGCTAGAGGTCAGTTGACCTTTATTTTATGATTGTGATGCTGTGTTGCATGTGTGTGGTGTGTGTGTGTGTGTGTGTGGCGTGTGTGCGTGTGTGTGCGTGTGTGTGCATGCAAGCACCTCAGTTCTCTTTCCATCTTTATGTGACTTCCAGGGATCACACCCCAGTTCCCTGGCTTTCCCAGACAAGCCATCTGGGTGTCCTTGTTGCTTTATTTTTGGGGACCGTGTCTCACTCTGAACCTTGAGCACTAAATTCACTAGGCTGTCTGGACAGTGAGACTCAAAGATCTGCCTGCCTCTGCCTCCCAGCACTGAGGTTTACAGACACACGTGTGCCCTCCTTTGTATGCGGGTGCCCTGGACCCAAACTCAGACTCCAGGCTCGCAGGACAAACACTTTATCAACTGAACCATCTCCCCAGCACCCAAATTATTACTTATGAGGGCATATTTATTACAAATCAGGATAAGATACTTTTCTCTGGTAGGCTGCAGCTTGACTGCCTAGAAGGCTTGTCTCACTGTTTCTCTCTGAGGTACAGTCTCTTTTTTAATCTGTTCTCCATCGAAGTCCTTGGGGAAAGATGAAACTCCCGGGTTCATTTTGGATGTTGAACTTGCTACTACTGTCTTGACTTACAGAGAGTAAGATAAAGGAGCTAACACAGTGTCTGGCCCCATGGTCGAAGCCAAACAAAACATAACGACCCCCCTCTCTGGGGCCGTCAGCCTGTTGCCTCTCTACCGTGCACAAGTTTAACAGGTCATGAGAATTGTACCCTGGAAATCTTAAGCAGTTTTCTCATTATGTTTTTACCTTTCGTGGCTATCAAAGTATCTTCTGGGTACCTATTCATCCTGTTACAAAATTGTACCCAAACCCAATCTCCCCAGCTCTAAAAAATATATTAATATAATGGGGAAAAGCACACATCTGGGGTAATATCTGCAGATGAGACATTACTGTGGAAACATCATCCCAGAAGCCCCTAATATCCAAAGCTTTCTGTAGATTAAGCTGCTTTAACGGCCCTGGGGCTCCTATATGCAATTATCTGCTCACTAACCGAGGCCCTTAAAGCCAATGTGAGGGATCTTCCAAGCCGAGATCTGCATACCTTAATTACGGAACCAATTTGGGACACTGTTTGCTCCGATGTTTTTAAAGGCCTTCCCTAGATTATAAGAACACTTCTAATTCAGGGTTGTTTTCTTGTGTGCTTGGAGACTCACAGACTTGAATGCAGGCTGCTACAATGGCTCCCCGGAGCCCCTGGTTACCACCACAGTCTGCTGGGGGTCTTGAGGGTTCTGTTACAGACTGACCTAAAACCAGAAATATTAGTCCCCGGAGCTGAACTTGTGACAGGAGAGTGTGCCCTCTGTGAGACCCAGCTCTGATGATGGGATTGTAATGATCGAACAACAGGGAACTGAAAACCAACGATTTGTGAAGTGTCCATCAATCTTGGACCAGAGTGCCTTAAAGAGCTGCAGGTGGGGTTCTGTAATACCACCTTGGGATTCCAAAGAGCTCAGCAGACGTCCCTGGACCAAATAAGAGAAGGGGACACACCTGTATATATCTCCCACTCCAGGCCACAGCTGACACTAAGGTTATCAAGTCTCCTTGGGCTGATCCAATTGTAAAAGATTGTGCCAGGCAAAAAGATACTCCTTTCCTGGGGAGGCCAGGAAATTCTCTGAACTGAGAATCCCATTAGAGTCCTGGTATATTCCTGGGGCATGTCTAGTGCCCTCATAACCTGACTGCAGACTAGGGAGAACACAAACTCAGACATCTTCTTTACATAAAACTGCTATATATGTCAGACCAATTAGCATTCTGGGAAGTCAGTAATATCTGGGTGTATTAAATGTTAAAAGACGGTGTCGGAGTCCAGGCAGCCTTGCTGAGCACGGCCACGAGAGATTTCCATGGGACCACTTTCAATATTCACAGCACTTGAGTAAAGTACCCAACCAACTTCAGGAAGGAAGGATGGAGGATCAGATTAGATTAGGAACTTGCCTAAGGTCGCAGGCTGACGAGCCCGAAAGTGACAGATGACACCAATGGACCTCCGTAACTCCAGTTCCAGTCCTTCTGCCTGTACAGACTTCCCCTGGAGTTCACCTCTTCAGTCTATATGCTTCAAGGCCTCGGTTACCTTTCACTCATAGAAACTGATCAGAATCTTGCTCCTGTGTGTAGTCCGCACCCTGAAATTCTCACAGGAAAAAGATTCACGCTAAACACAAAGGCTGCATCAGCCAGACCTCTATAAAGGAGCAGAGCCCATAGACTGGGTTTACAGTTAAAAGGAACTTCCTAGGCAGCCTTACATGTTCACTGGGTCCAACGATGACAGTCTTCAACTGGTGAGGCTGGGAACCCCAGAGCTATTCACCCCACAAAACGCGATGTGTGAGCTGTCCCAACCTGACACTGAAGGTCTGGAGAATTCCCAGGGAGCCACTGATCTCAGCTCACCATAGAGGCCCAATGAGTCTGGACTCTGCTATCAGCAAAAGAATGTAGCAACAGTGACAGAGACAGAAATGGAGTGGAGAGGCCCGCCAGGGACACACTGAGCTCCTCAGACCTCCATCCGGCTGCCACCGGAAGCCGCTGCCCACATTTAGGGATAGGCATTTCAGGTTCAAAAAGTCTTTACAGGTGTATCCAGTATCTGATCTTCTAATTAGTTATAGATCTGGTCAAGTGGATAGCCAAGAATAACCATCAGAGTGGCTTACACCTGTTATTCCGCCTCTGGGGAGGCTAAGGCAGGAGAATTACCATGAGTTCAAGGTTAGCCTGGGTTAAAATAGCATAGCGTGTAATGAAAGAAGTTAGAGCGACAAAGCAAGCCCAAGCACACAAATAAAATCAATACCTACTACACAAGTTCTGGACTCTTACACGTCTGTGAATTCATTTATATGAGAAGGTAAATTCCAACTTCACATCAGCTTATTAATATGGAACAGTTATTATACACTTTCTACAAAAGTCCTGCAGTGTGTACATGATTTCCCCTTAATGCTTCCCAGAATGAGTTCTATTCTGTGATAAATGGGAGGAGGGGCTTAGCCATTAAGAGCACTTTCTGTTCTTCCAGAGGACCCGAAATGGGTTCTCAGCACCCTTATCAGATGGCTCACAAGGCCAGGACCTCCAGCTCCAGGGTATCTGGCGCCCTCTTCTGGCCTCCACAGTTATATGTATTCATGTGCACATGCACACACACACACACACACACACAACACACACAAACTAAAGGTAAAAATTCATCTTAAGAGACATACGTGGGAGGTGGGTATTACACAGATAGAGATGGAAGGCAGGACAGAGATTGGTGTGATGTGGTCAGCTCATGCTGTAGACTCTAGAGCTCAGCATTCAGACTCCCCTCAGGACTAAGGTTCCCGTTTCCCACCTCCATCTACCCTGAGCTTTGGTTGCTGTTATGTGTTGAGAGAGACCTCGTCTGAGAGTGACTGTGAGCCAAAGTCACTGCCTTCTCGGGAGCATCCTCACTTAGACATGATGTCAGTGGTCCATCCTACCGGGAAACTCCCATTGGACCAGACAAGTCAGCCTGCTCCTCGGCGAATGAATTGAAAAATGGTGTGGAGCTTCTGGAGACATGACAGACATTGCTCACCTCAGATGGCTTCCGTCCCCTCCACATCTACCACTAGATCTTCCAGTCGGCTTTATTCCAGAACGACCTGACTAGTGGGATGAGGACTGACGTGACCCAAGCAAAAATGCTTCTCCTGGGGGGGAGTGCCTCCCACTGCAATACTATGCATAAGCCCGCTCCGAAGGCACGAGGCCGACGCATGCTCAAGGACTTTTTACCAGTTCTGAGCTGCACTGGAAGATGCTACATTTCGTGGGCATGACTTACACGAAACATGCTCCTAAGGGCATCACAATGAACCAAGGAGACCATTCTACTCAAGTCCAATTTAGGAAGCCAGTGGGTTTATTGGGGTTGCTTACCAATAAAGTGAGTGTAGGTGAGGGGTGCTGATGGGAGCATGAATGACTGACAGGCAGCTGCATCACTGAAAAGCCCACCCACCCCATGAGAGCTCTATGCTTGGCTTGGAGGCAGCTCAACAGGTCAGACTGTCTCCCTCCTCCTTAGTCCTCTGTAGGCTTACGAATTAAAAGACATCAGAGAGAAGCCATCTGAGGCTGGAATGATGCTCAGCTTGGCAGTTAGGAGGGAGCACTAGCTGCTCTTGTAGAGGATCCAGGTTTTGTTCCAGGTCCCTACCTGGTGGCTCACAACTGCCGGTAACTTCAGTTCTAAAGGATCTCTTCTTGTAAGGGAGCCTCCGAGTGGGCACAGAACACACCCAGACACCAAATTCTCAGCACAGAGGAAATTTTTTTTTCCCTCAAGGAGGAGATTTTTTTTTACCCAGAGGGACAAGATGGGGATTGGGGACACTGCCTCTGGACTGTGTAAAGGCAGACAGGCAACAGGTATTTTTTCAAGAGAGAAATCTGTTAGGCTGAGTAGGTAAGTCCTGAATGGACCTGTTCACCAAGGAAGCCAAAGCATGAATTTTGATTTTCCAGTCTGTATTAGAGAGCCCTTTACTTCTGACTTCCAAGGGCACTGAACACACACGGTGCACATAACATACACATAAATACACATAAAATAAGTAACTATTTAAAACTAGAGAACCGTATCATCCTAGTGGATCTTGACTTGAACAAACCAACTATAAAATTTTGTGTGTGTGTTAAGCTATCGGAAAGATTTATTTTATTGATATGATGCAGCACATTTATTGATTTGAATCTAATGAATCACCACTGAGTCCCTGGATGAGTCCTGTTTGAACAGGAATACTTTGTTAATGTACTACTGAATTTGATTTTCTGCTGTTTTGCTGGAGATTTTAACAGCAACTTCCATCAAGTACACAGACCTATAATTTTATTTGCATTGGTTTTTTTCCCCTTTGGTTTTTTTGAGACAGGGTTTCTCTGTGTAATCCTAGCTGTCCTGAAACACACTCTGTGGAACAGGTTGGCCTTGAACTCATAAAGATCTGCTGCCTCTGCCTTCCGAGGGCTGGGATGGAAGAGTGTAGCAAACACCTGGCTTCTGCTGCGTTCTTCACCTGGTTTTGGTAGGAAGGTGAAAACGGCTGTCTACCTGGGAAGAGTCATACTCTACTAATAAACAGGATAACTAAGAATTATGCATCCTATTCATATTCCATCACCAACTCACAACTCCAAGAGATCTGAGTCCTTCTTCTGGACTCTGAAGGCATTCACACACATGTGCCATACATTCACACAGATATATATATACACACATACACATAAATAAAAATAATTCTTAAAAAAAATAGGGCAACAGAGATGGCTCAGGAGTTAAGAGCACATACCTTCTTTTAAAAGATTTATTTTATGTGTATGAGGATTTTGCTTTCACATATGATAGTGCACCATGCGCATGCCTGGTGTTCACAAAGGTTTAAAAAAAAAAAAAAAAAAGCATGTTTGTTGCCCTTCTGAAGGTATATTGTTGTGAGCCACCACACAGAGTTCAGTTCTCAGTACTCACGTAGTGGCAGACATGGGGGCAAGCTCACAGTGAGAAACCAGCTCCATTTTAAGACCAGGAACTTTCCATTTTGCTATTTCTCTAAATTGGGCCGCACCCTACCCTGTAACCTCAAGTTGCTCTGTGACTGGTGATCTCTTTCACTGCTCTGTAATGCCTGGTCTCTCTTAACCACGCCTCTTGCAAATGCCTCCCATCCCTCTCTGGTTTTGTCCTGTAAAAAGGGTATGGAAAATTGGCTTGGTGTTGATCTCTTGAACCTCGCCTTAGGGGAGACAGCCACTGGCCAGCTCTCATGTACAGGAATAAAGCTTGCTTTGATTTGGCCATAAAAGAAAGAAAGAGAAAGAAAGAAAGAAAGAAAGAGAAAGAAAGAAAGAAAGAAAGAAAAGAAGAGAGAGAGAGAGAAAGAAAGAAAGAAAGAGAAGAAAGAAGAGAAAGAAAGAAAGAAAGAAAGAAAGAAAGAAGAAGAAAGAGGGAAAGAAAGAAAGGGAGAGGGAGAGGGAGAGGGAGAGGGAGAGGGAGAGGGAGAGGGAGAGGGAGAGGGAGAGGGAGAGGGAGAGGGAGAGGGAGGAGGGAGAAGGGAAGAGAGGAAGGAAGGAAGGGAAGGAAGGGTGTTTGGAGAAATTGTATCCTCTTTCATTGCTCAGAATAATAATAATACAAGGAGAACTGGTGTTAGCTGTCCTTATAGTCCTAGGTATTCAACACTGATACTGCCTGGTCCTAAACTTTCTTTGATGGGCATTTTTTCTGGGGGGGGGGGGGGGTTACCTTTTCAATGTCATAACCCAAGTTTGGTTAGAGTTTCCTAAACCTTCATGATTCCTTCTTGGTAAGATGTATGGGTTTGTAAACTTTCCATTTCTGCTACTTACGAAACTAACATGCAACTGTTTCCAGGGTTTGGTAAGTCTTGAGGTTTCTGTGGTGTGCTGCAGTTCCAGTACTTGGTAAGTCTTGAAGGTTTCTGTGGTGTGACGCAGTGCCTCTGCTCACCTGTGTCTGAGTGAGGGTCCTCTCTCTTCAGCTACACTAGCTAAAGGAAGCATCTCTTTTATTTTAACCTTTCTAAAGAGCCAGGTCTTTGTCTCTCTGAATTTTGCCCTGTAGCTTTCATTCTACTGATTTATGTGATTATCTTTGGTTTTGTTTTTTTTTTTTTTCTTCTACTAATTTTTGGGTTCTGTTTGTTCCAATGGAAATTTAGTTGCTTCGAATCTTTCTATATTTTGATAAAGCCATTGATTTGCATGAACTTCTTTTTTGGCACTGCCTTAGCTTGTATCCTATAGACATTGGTATGTTGAGTACTTTCAAGAAAATACTTATTTTAGTTTCTTCCTTGACCCATTGAGTGTCCAAAAATCAGTGGTTTCATTACAGTGTTTCCCTCATTGTTTATTTCTAGCCATACTGGTCTAAGTAGAGGATACTTGACATGGTCTCTTACATGCATGTATCCTATAGAATGTTCCCTGTAGTGATCAGGAGAGTGTACATTCGACAACTATTGACTGGCATGCTCTGTACATGTGCTAGCTTTATTACATGTAGGATGAAACCTCACTCTCCTGTTCCTTTGTGGCCTATTGTCTGGATAATTTGTCATTGCCAGAAGTATGTTAAGATCCTTAGTGTTCCAGTATTTGAGTGTATCTATCTCTGTGTGTCTATCATACTTTGCCTTATATAGTTAATCCCCCAAATATTGGATTCATAATTTTTATACTAATTTTGTTCCATATGCTCAAAATAATGTGCAGTCATATTGAGCAAATACTTGTATAGTCCTCACTGGATGGCAGGCATTACTTTAAATTTTGACACCTACTCTTTTTTAAAACTCTGTGTGGATTCTATGTGAGTTTCATATCATGTACCCCAGCTCACTGTCCCCACAATCCATCCTTTGCCCTTGCAAACCTCCCCCAATCAAAACCACATACATAAACAACAGGAAACAAACAAACAGCACAGAGAACATCTCACTGTGGAAGCTGTAGTATGTCACAGTGTGTCCTGCAGAATGCCCACACACCTTCACATGCAAATGTTCATTGCACTGAGTCACTAGTCTGGTTCAAGATCTCTGGCTTCTATGACACCATCAACATTGGATGGTCATCAGGACCCCTCCCAGTTCTCCTGTTGTTGCCCCGTGTCATGGAGATCCTGCAGCTTTGGATCAGCATGACTGGCCCTTTCATGTGTCCCAACCATGCAGATGATAGAGATTTGGGGTGGGCCATTTGAGAGCCCTGGATCTGGCCAGGGGTGGTCAGCCTTGCTGGCTCTCCCTTATGTGCTCTCCAGGGCAAGCTCTCCAGATGGCTGTAGCTAGGCTACCCAGTGCCATCATCAGCAGGAAGCTCTTATGCCCTCAGACTGGCTCACCTGCACCCACAGCTCCAGAGCCAGCTCTAATGTGCTGCCCAGTCAAGGCATGGATGGGGCCTACTGTCCTATGTGCTGCAGTGTGTGAGGAGCTGGGCCAGCTCCCCTGCTCTCACTACCACAGGCAGTGAGGAGGAAAGGGGAAGAGAATCATCACCACCTCCATACTATCTCAGGCCAGACAGATTGCAGAGGCCAGCTCTCCCATTCTTGCCCTTAGGGTTGGCTCATTTGTACCCCCTCCACCAGGGCCAGCACAAATGTGCTGCCTAGGAGAGGTACAGGCCCCATGCTTTAGGTGCTGCAGTTGGTGAGGGGCAGGGCTAGCTCTTCCAAGCTCATGGTCCCTGTGGTGAGCGGCAGGGGCACAGGGACCTACTCTCCTGAGTGCTGCCAGCAGTGAGAGATAGGGCCAGCTCTCCAGAGTGTAACATCCAGTGAGAGGTGGGTCCAGTTCTTCACAGCCCCTGGACATCCAGGTGGTCTCCTGCACTTGTCCCAGCCAAGAACTTCCTCTTGTTATCTGGTGTTAATATGAGCCATAGACATTGACATGACCCTAACACTGCGTAGTCACAGTCTCAGACATTGTCCTCAGTGGCAGCTCTGGCTAGGACCTCACCATGGCCCCAGTGACAAAGCTAGCCATTCACAACAGGTTACTGCTCTCCACCCTTGAGTCTCCAGTTCTGTCTCTCTTCATAGTGTTTAGCTGTTCCACTTCTGTTTCTCTCCCCATCTGTCCACCACATACTCAAACACTGTGGTGATTCCAGCTGTAGGCTGGCAGGCCTCTGGGGGACATCCTTCATCCACATTGCGTGGTGTATCAGCAAGCAGGTGTCGATAGACTGCCTGCGCTATGCACTGGAGGGAGGGCAGCTCCATGGATGGCATGGTAGTCCCCAGGTCTCCGACTGTCTTCCTCCCTCTGCCTAGATTATTTTTTTTTTATGAGTCCTAGGCACAAAACAGTTTTGTCCACCAAGCCAGGCATCCAGCTAGAATGAACGAAGGACTGCCATCTGCTCTGCCCCTGACTGATAGAATACCACCACCAACAAGGCATCTCTTTACCTGTTGCCAGAGGGACATATATGTTAGAATTGCTATTTTTTTCTTGCTAAATTGGTGACTTTGTTATTCTGTGTCAACCTCTTATCTATTTTCACTCTTTAGATATAGTCGATTTTACTGATATTAATATTGATAATCATGTTCTCTTTACATTTCTGTCATGTGTATCTTTAAAAGTCCAGTAAGGTTTTTTTGTTTGTTTTTTGTTTGTTTGTTTGTTTGTTTTTTGGTAACGTATTTGGGTGTTATTGTTTATACACTTAGTGATTATACATCTTTTAATAGAAGAATTTGGTCCATTTATGTTTAAGGTAATTATTGACAGTAAAGGTCTTGCAGTCAACCTTACATAACTTGGTTTCCTAATAATGTTTCTCTCCTTCTCTTACAGCTTCCCTTAGTGGGTGTGCATACTCTGCACACTCCCTGTGCTGTCTCCTTACTCGTTAATGTCTCCTCATTTCAGCTCAAGGTTTTAGCACTGCTGGTAGAGCAGCCTGGAGGAGGCATACTTCCTCAGCTTTCATTTTTCTGGAAAAATCTCTCTCCTTTCTAGATTGGGTTTGTTTGTTTTTTCTGACTACAATGCTTTTGGCTGATTCATGAAGTTCTTTGTGCTGAAAAAATAAATAAATAAATCTGGTGCTTCTCTCCTGACCCATGAGCTGTCTCCTGAGGAGTGTGTTCATGTGACTTGAAATGCCCATATGCCGTTTCTTTCCTGTAGAGACCTTGAGACCTTTCTCTTTATCATTTATCAGCCATGAGAGCTTGATTATAAGATGTCTTGGGACAGATTTAACTGAGTTGTCTAGGTCACGGTATCTCTTCACAGTAACAGAGCTGTAGCTGAGACATGGACTACAACCCGTAAGCCAAGTTAACCCTGTTCTCCACAGGTGTCTTTATCACCCCTCTAGGAAGCAAGCAAGACTGCTCAACTATTCTTCACAGAACAGACAGAGACAGGAAGTGACCTGTAATCTATCCTCAAAAGACAGGCTAGAACCCAGGTAGGGCTCGATACCTCATTCTGTTATTTCCTGGGTTAGACACTGCAGAATTTGTCTGGCACTAGGAAGATCTGCTATATATGGACCAGCCCTGGCCTCCTATGCTACCCCTGTACTCAGCAGTGTGTGTCACACCCTGAAGTGGCAATCCACTAGAATCAGCACAATACTGTACTAAGACCAAGCCCCACGTCTCTGTCTGTCTGTCTATAGTTATGGTGGACCTCTGACTGGCTGTACCCAGTAACAGTTGATATATTAGAACAAAGTCTGAGAGACTACAGCCATGGGTCACTACTAGAGTAACATCTATAGGCAGGTCTGGTAATGAGGAGCCGGAGTCTTCCACTGTTAGTGTTTGCTGGTCCAACACTAAGTTCCATGGGCAATCCAATACTTACTTTCCCATCCCAACCCTTATATGCTGCCTGGGGTTGGAGTTAAGTTGATACAGGCAGTCCTTTGGCCATACAGGTAGTTGTCAAATCTCCCAGCTCTGAGGACCTATGCTGTCTTAGGAATGCACTGCGGTCCTACGAATCTGCTGAGGATGGGATCCAAGGCATGAACTGCAGTCCTACATATATTGTGATGATGTAATCAAGGCATAAATCTCTCACACCAGAGCTCAGGTGGCTTCCTGGCATCACAGAAAACGCTAAAGTTAGCCGGCCAGGGGTAGCTCAGTGCTGTCGTTGCTGCGCTCAGGAGTCTGAGGCGGGCGTCTTTCCGAGTTCAAGTCCAGCCTTTTCTGCGGCCCAGTGAGTTCGTCTCACAGCCCGGAAAAAAAAAATAATAATCATTTCTTCCCATTTCCATGACCAAGCAGAAGTTGAATATAGTGGAAGACCTCAACCAGGTCCACAAAACCACATAGCAGCAGGGGCCTGGGGAATGTTTGCCCAGTTCAGGTGATTTCCTCACTTACCTGAGACCCTTAATATATGCTGACAGAAGAGTCTCCCGACTTCTCAGGCAAAAGCAATGGCAGATTGATTTGGCCACCTGGGTATCTGTGGCTCTAGGAGCTGTCATTCATCAACATTAAGCTGATTTCTTTCCAAAGGATCTTCAGGTCACATAGACTTGAGGGTTTTGTTTGTTTGTTTGTTGTTGTTGTGGTTTTTTTTTGTTTGTTTGTTTTGTTTTGTTTTGTTTTGTTTTGTTTTGTTTTTTGAGACAGGGTTTCTCTGTATAGCCTTGGCTGTCCTGGAACTCACTCTATAGACCAGGCTGGCCTCGAACTCAGAAATCCACCTGTCTCTGCCTCCCAAGTGCTGGGATTAAAGGCGTGCGCCACCATCTCCTGGCTTAGACTTGAGTTTTAAAGTTCGCATGCACAGAACGCCTCTGCCCTGCTCTGAAGGAGCTCATAGGTCTCCGTTTAATGACCGCCCTGAGAATGTAAACAATGTGTGGTGGGCGTGAGACTATTGCTGTGGCTCGGTTGGTGTTACCTGGCATGAAGGAGGGCCTGGGCTCAGTCTCCACATCACATCATGGTGCAAACATCTGTAATCCTAGTGCTAGGTAGGTAGAAACAAGATCAGAAATTCAGATTCAAGGTCGTCCTTAGCTGTATAGTGAGTCCAAGCCTTGCCTGTCTAAAGCAAGAAAGAAGTGTGGTGCGTGGTGTGTGTGTGTGTGTGTGTGTGTGTGTGTGTGTTATCCAATCTACTAGTTTGTTAGTCTTTCTTGGGCTGGTCGTGTCCCCAGGGAATGGATGAGATTCTGCTCAGTAGTTACTCACTGTGACCACGGTTTCCAAGGCGGAACTCAAGAAAGGAGACAAAGACTGGCTAGGCTGTCTACATTCCATCATGGACGTGGGAGGGGCTTGTGAGGTCCCCACCCCTGTGCCTGAGGAGTCCTATTCCTCAGTGGTTATGATCCCTGGTACGTTGTTTCTGCTCAAGTAAGTAGCCTCTACTAGTCACGTAGGCACCCTTGTCAAATGCAGTGGGCCACACCCAACAAAGAACACGAAATAGAGGGGAAATTGGTAGGAAGAAGTATAGAAGTAGAAACAGTGTATGTGGGGTGTGTGTGTGTGTGTGTGTGTGTGTGTGTGTGTGTGTAATTGTGAAAGAATAGATAGCTTTAATGGATTAGAAAACAAAAGTCAAGGAATAATCAAAATATGAAGAAAGAAAGGAACGGGAAATGAATGGGAAGGAAGAAGGAGAGACATGAAAAGAAAGAAATCAGTTGCTGGGTTCTCTTTTCAAGTAACAGATAAAGTGTGTGTTTTTACCGTGGGCAACATGTTCGGAAGTGCATGTGACATGACGTGTCACTACTGCATGTGACATGGCATGGGTAAGCCAGCTAATTAACACAGGCATCACCTCACACAGATTTCATTGCTACAGTAAGAACACTTTGTAGCCACTCATGAGCCTTTTCCAAGAGAATATGCTATGAACTATGGTCACTGTATTGTCCAATAAGTCTTTTCAACTCCCATGTTTAATTTTTACCATGTGCAAAGAAATCTTCCCACACCTATATGCTAGATTCCAAATTGCCATTCTCCCATGAGCACTGTAATCTGTGTCTGTAAATGAAGGCCTCCTCCCAGTTACCAGAACCAGACACGAAGGCTAGCAGGCAGGAGGCTGCAGGTTGTTCCCATCCCTGCAGAAAGTGAAGAACAGTTGCACTGTTCGGACAAGATTCCCACACTCATCCTCACTGCCGCAGATTGTGTTTTGTTTGAAGATGGAGAACAAATAAACAAGCCCTCTATCAAAAGCAACGAGGAAGTCACAGTTTACAGTGTATTTTCTTTAAAGATTTAATATCGTTACTTTTATCCCTTATAAGGCCTGCAAGGCCCCCACAGCTTGTGTCCTCTGAAAGTGGAGGACTCTGGTGAGTTAGATCCACACTCTCTTAAGCTTGGTTACACAATCAGCTAGAAGAAGAGTTTATGAGCATATGGCATGTGCTCTGTGATTCTGTGCTAAACTAGTACTGCAGGGGTTTAGCCACTCCCCTGGATTTAAATGCTATGACATCATGACAAGAAAAGGCACAGCATTACAGGCAAACTCGCCTACCTGTTTGTTCTAGCTGTCCCTGGTTTTGCTGGAAGACAAATGGAAACAGAAACTGCTCCTGAATCCCGTCTTGTTTAACAGTGTACTCTTTTTAGCTAATACGTAACAATGATTTGTATCCATGCAGAGCCAGGTGATACTTTGAAATTTAGATACTTTGTGTTCTAAGTTCATCCTGGCGGCTGTGAGAAACTCTGGAGAAAAGCAGCATAAGGGAGGAAGGTCTGGTTTGGTTTCTAATTCCAGGTCATAATCCATCGATTCAGAAAAAGGCAAGGCAAGGTTACAAGCAACCAGGCACATCACCTCCACAGCCAAGCACAGTAAGGAGCAAATACACCCGCACTGCCTGTCGATTGTCATCTAGCAAATGGTGCTTCACACAACAGCCTGGGGGTTCCTGTCTCAACAACAATCAAGACCATCCCCTACAGGCATGCTTGCCCACAGTCCTAGCCAATCTAAGCAGTCCCTCATTCAGCCTCAACCTAGGTGACCCTAAATTGTAGCAAGTAGACATTTAATACTAACCATTGCCCTCTGTGATATTTAAACCAGGTTAAACGCACCTCTCTCTTTGTCACTTCCTTGTGATAAAAGCCATCACACTAGTTTCTCCTAGCTTGCCGAAACGCACACTATGTTCTTCTCATCTGTAGTCACCCTACTGTGCACAAGCACACCTCTGCCTCCTATGTGACTATAAGTTAATGCCCATTGATTATCCTCTCCCTGGCCTTCCCTCCTATTCACCCACCTTCTGGTGACTGTCAGTGCACTCTCAGTGACTGTAAAATCCACCTCTTCAGATCTCATGAGTCACGTCATGTGCTACAAGCCTATATTATTCTTTGCCTGGAGGGTTGTTTTTCACTTATCTTGATGATCTCATCCAGCCATGTTATAAGATCTTTTTCATGGCTGAACAGCACACATACATTTGCACACACAGATACACACACACACACACACATATTCTATATTTGTTTATCAATTGATGGACACTTGGACACTTTCCACTTCTTTGTTCATCATGTGGATGATGAGGCAGGCAGTTGTATTTTATACAGGTCTCTGAGGAAAAGTGTTTTTATATTGGTTATTTTATTTCTTTACATTTCCCTCCACAAACTCTCCATCCTATCCCCCCTCCCCCGTGCTTTATAAGGGTACTCACCCACCCACCCATCCAGCACCCTAGCATTCCCCTACTTTGGGGCACCAAGCCTCCACAGGACCAAGGGCCTCCCCTCCCACTGATGTCCAGCAAGGCCATCCTCTGTTACATATGCAGCTGGAGCCGTGGGTCCCCCCCATGTGTACTCTTTAGTTGGTGGTTTAGTCCCTGGGAGCTCTGGGGGGGGTCTGGTTAGTTGATATTATTGTTCTTCCTATGGGGTTGCAATCCCCTTCAGCTCCTTCAGTCCTTCCCCTAAGTCTTCTATTGGGGTCCCTGTGCTCAGTCCAATGTTTGGCTTCATCCACATCTGTATTGGTCAGGTTCTGGCAGAGCCTCTCAGGAAACAGCAATACCAGGATCCTGTCAGCAAGTTTTGATATGTCTTCTCAATAATTTTTTTAAATCAATAAGACTTTTCTACCTTTCTAGACTACTATAGCCTGGGATAAAGAAAAGGGGGAACATGGTGGATTTTTGCCCTTGTGGTGAGCCAAAGGGGGCTTTGGATTGCTGGACTATGATAGCTAGACCTTTGGAATCAGCCTCAGGAAGAAATGGCCAAAGTCAAGGCAAGGACTAAGAGACAAAGACAGGAGACAGAGGACTAGGGAGAAGGGGAGGGGGAGGAGTGCTTGTCCCACAGTGGGACAGAGGACTGTCCCTGGATAGAGCAGAGAGATGTGGCACCTCTTTTCTTGTCTCAAAAAAAAAAAAAAAAAAAAAAAAAAAAAAAAAGCCTGTAGACAAAAACCAACACAAGGTTAGGAGTTCAAGTCCCACCTACATAATGAGTTCTAGGACCAGGTCCTCAAGACACACAAAAAACAAATTAGTTTTCTGATTTTGATTTGAAAAAAAAAATGTACTAAAGTCTCATAAGAATTCTAAACTGATTATGATAAATTTACAAGGGTTTTGCCTGGTATTTCTTGGACATAAAAAAGAGAAGTGTTTCTCTTTCTCTCACATAATAAAAATCAAACACACATATTCTCAGAATGCATCTTACACTTCTGTCTTTCCCAAAACCATGACGACAAAGAAGTCTGGTTGACAGATTCTTCTTCCCATTACTCATCCTCCACTGAAGAAGAAACTGCAAGGAGAACCCCAAACCCTGGACCCCCTCTCTTACCTCCTCTGCAGCCATAGGATTCCCAGCAAAGGAGTCAGACAAAGCAGCCAGCACCTCCTCAGTCAGCCCAGCCCTGCAGAGTTCCCCTTGCCTCCTCACGGGGAGCAAGAAAGATTTCCACTAAGCCTGACTAAGATGTTTATGATTTGTGACCAAAGGAAACCCCCTGAGACCTAATCGAAGCCCCTCACTGAGTTTTGGCATGGCCATGTTTCTAGTAAACAGAGTAAGTTCCACTGAGGTTAGGTACCTACTCCTTCTAGAACTAATGAGTTATTCTGGGGTATTCCTCAAATACAGCTTGCTAGACCCAAACACACCAGACCAAACCAATTTATTCTCTCTGTCTCTGTCTCTTTCTGTCTCTCTCATCTCTCCTCTCTCATTTTTTTTTCCTTTGGTTTGTTTTTAAGACAGAATCTCATATACTCCAGGCTGGCTTTGAACTTCTGGTCCTCCTGCCTCTATTTTCCACATGCTGAGAAAATCAGCATGTCCTGAGACACCTAGGAAAATCTGGTAGTAAAGAAGCACACACAATTTCCACATACCTACTTTTAGTCCTTTGCTTTTAAAAATGCAGGGTGTCAAAGGAGGCTGGAAAGCCTAGGTCTCTGGGCCCTTAGTCTATTCTTAGTTGGCTTATTTGAGTTAACTTGGGGTGAACTGTAATCCCATATTGAAAAATGTTTGATGCAGTTTGCTTCCTGCAGTAGAGAAAGCTTCACTTCAAAAAAAAAAAAAAAAAAAAAAAAAAAAAAAAAAAGTTACCCTGGTCTAAGTTTTGAAAGTAAAATGAGTCGTTCTGAATACAATTACGCCTCAGCTCAGTTTAAAGACACTCTTTTTATAAACGGTTTAACATTTTGAGTGATGGTGTGACATCTTTAAAAGAAGTATTTGTTTGAGTGTTGTTTGCCACCATCAGAAGAAATCCCAAGTTTCTGAAACCGCGGCCGAGCTCCGCTCCGATCCTTTGTTAGTCCTTGCTGCCTGCGCAGTGCTCTTCCTGTAACATATGGGATTTTATACAGTAAAGCAAAGCTGTGTTTGTTAAAAATAAAAATAAAAGTCTGCTGATTTTAAGTTCTCGTTTTTATTCCATGTACGCTACACCCTGTTAGAAAAAAAAAGTTACAGATGATACTATGTTGCCCCAGATTCACAGTACAGAGGCCTCTGTATCGGGAAAGGGGCGTTAATGAGAAGAAAAGCCAGACTGCTGTTTACGCAGCCGCAAACATCACAAGGCAGTACTCCATGTTTACATTTAGCTGAACTATTTATAGAGGGTGCATGCTACAGTGAAGCCCTCTTCTCCCCTCATAATGGATATCTTTGTGCCTGGATTCTCATATGGACACAGTTGACATCTTTATCCCTCTTGGCGCCGGTTACTTCTGCATTAGTTTGTCCTCTGTGGCTCACTGTACTTTAGCAGCACCTTCTGGTCAAACAGAGACACGGAAAATCTTTAAGAATAAAACAGCATCCCACCACAGGGTTGTACCCAGCTGGAAGGGCAGTCGCAAGGGGCTGGTGGGCAAATCCCTTAAATCTGTGATGAGAGTCTTTCCTTCCCTCCCTGGGCTTGGTGGAAGCACCCAGTTTCTTTCTCTACAATAATGGCCAACACCTGTGTCTCTATTTTATTTATATCTTCACTGATCAGCATCTTTAGAGTTCCCTAAAGCTGTCCCTGTAGAAAGCATGGTACCAGTGAGTGAGCCTGTGGGTCCCTCTTGTGGTTGTGGGGATGGGTTTCAAAAGCAGCTGGTTTTCTTCCTGCCTTTCATAACCAGGTCCTTACTCCCTAGTATCTCTGCATCCCAATGCCCACCAGCCCTACTTCACTTCATCCCCTGCCTCAGAATGCACCAATTGCCGTAACAGTGTGCTCCAGGTTCAGAAAGAGACCCTGTCTCAGCAAACAAGGTGGAGAGAACAAAGGAAGACACCCAACATCCACCTATAGCCTCTGTAAGTGCATGTCTGTCTTCCTGTCTCTCACTCCCTTCACAGATGTGTGTGTGTGTGTGTGTGTGTGTGTGTAGAGAGAGAGAGAGAGAGAGAGAGAGAGAGAGGGTTCTATGCCTTTCTAATATCTAGTTATGGAGATATTGACAGTGATCTGACTTGCAACAAAGTTCTCTCACTTGCTACAACAGTGGCAAAGTTTAAAAACTGTTACCAGTTCTTGCTTCCTCGCCTGCAGGCCACAGCTGCAGGCTCTTTCTTCCTTGTGTAGACATGAGAGAGCAGCTTGTCTGTACAAAGGATATCTTTCTCCACAGGACTGGCCCTTCCTAACTTGTCTTTCTTTTCTGCCACATGACTTTTGTTGTTTAATTACACCAATTCAAGAAAATAGAGAACAATTCACTGTTCTAGGCTTTGCATTCTGACTCATACCTGTAAAGCCAGCTGGGAAGGCTGAGAGGGAAGATTTCCATATCATGCTAAGCTAGCCTGGGCTACAGAGTGAGACCCTGCTTTAAAAGGAGGTTAGGGTGAAGAAAAAAGTTACAGTCAGATCAAGTGACTTGGGTGATTCCTCCATAATATCCCATCTGACCTTGGTCTCTCCTTCCCCACACAGGAGAAGGTCTCCCTAGGTTTGGTCCTTTAGTGACAAAGAAAACTTTCAAATAAGGCCTTGGGTTTTGCTTACCGGAGACAAGTTTTTTACCTAAAAGGAAATCCCACGAGAAGACAGGAATGTTTCTGGCCCATGGTCTCAGAACTGAGCATTCAGCGTTCAGCCCTTAGAGTCTGCACTTGCTCTGAGTGGGCGTGTGTTTTCTGCTTTTGTGTTCAGCTGGAACAAGTTCACCCTTCAGGATGTTTCCTTTTGCTCAGGACACAGAACACTGAGGCTACAGAGACGCCTCTGTGGTCAAGAGCATGCACTGTTACTCCCAGAACCTATGTGATGGCTCACACCTGCCTGTGACTCCAGCCCCATGGGATCCAACGCCCTCTTCTGGCCCCCGCAGGCACTGCACTGTCATGCACACAGGCACGCTTGCATGCACACACACACCACACACACACACTCACACACACACACACAAAACACACACATACACCCAATTGTTCTCAAAAGAAATTGAGTACATGAAATGTTCTTTCTGAAAAAGGAGTGAGCAGAGGCAGGCATGACTTCGGTGGTCACATCTCCCTCCTTTCTCTCTATCATACCGAGTTCCAGAGTGGTCACATGCTGTATTACATGAGTGAACAACAACCCACTAAACTTGGTGGAGAGAACTGAGTAGACACATATGCTTAGAAATATGCAATACACAAGCAGCAAACACAAAAACCCTAGGCACAAACTACTAAAACATCATCAGAGTGTCCACGGTAGTGAATGCCTTTAATCCCAGCACCCTGAAGTCAGAAGCAGGTGGCTCTCCAGGAGTTCAAGGCCAGCCTGATCTATAGTGAGTTACAGACCAGCCCTGGCTACACAGTGAGACCCTGTCTCAGAACCAGAGGAGATAGCCCCTTGTCCACCAGGTGGACACGATGCTTCCTTTGTTGCTGTTCAGCACTTTACTGACTAGAGTAAATCATTTTCAAGAGAAGACAGGGAAGTAGCTTCTGCTGCCTTTTCTCAAACACTGAACACACCGTGTTTAAGAAAACAAACGCCTGTACGGCTAATTGCTTTGCTGAGTTTCCTGTAGCTCTCATCTCCGGGCATTTCTTTGAGCTCTGTGGCTCCGTGTTGCTCAGGGATTCTAAAGAGATGTGGTTCTTCACATTCCGACACCTTGAAGGAATATAGACAACGCTACACGGCAGACAGAATGAGCTTAATCCCTGAGTCTTGCATGAGTAGGGACTGTTCGGACCTCAAATGAGCTGTCAGTCATTGTTATTCTGAGGCAGGTTTCCTGAGTCTGTAACAGTGGGATTTACACTTCCCCAAAACAACTAGTTCAACCATTTCAATGACTATCATGTGGTTCTAATTATTATAAATTAGAAGAGCAGGCTGATGACATCAGAAACGTGGATGCTTAGCGCCATCTAATGTTCAAGAATAAAACAACTACATGGTCAGCACCAGAGACAAGCTCCTAGAGCAGGGACTTTTTTTAATGTGTGCTTAGGTGTTTTGCCTGTGTGTGTATGCACACACAGCATGTGTGTGTATGCACACACAGCATGTGTGTGCAGTGTCTATGGATAACAAAAGAAAGTGTTGGATCCCTGGAACCGGTGTTATAGACATATAGACATATATATCCACATATATATGTATACACACATATATACACATATATATGTATACATACACACACCAACACACACATATATATATCCACATATATATGTATACACACACATATATACACATATATATGTATACATCCACATACATATGTATACACACACATATACGTATACATATAGGTCCTATTTATATATGCAAAGTTTTCCTTTTCCATGAGAAATAACCAGTCACAGGTCTCAGGGATTAGGATACAAATGGGAGTAAAAAAAAAAAAAAGGAGCATTTTCCTGCCTGGAGCAGAATGTGAGAGTTATCGCAGTAATTCAGATCTTGAACTAGATATCCAAAGTCTGAGCCCCTGGATTTTGTGGGTCCATAAGTGGCCACTACATGTTGACTTTCATGTTGGAGGTTGGGGAAGAAGGTGGCTGCATTCATGCTAGGTGCAGGGGAACAAGATGGCTCTGTCGTTGCAATTATAAACCTTTGTCATCTTGCTCATTTTAGTGCTTACACACCTGTACCTGTGCCTGGCTGGCTATTGTATTTTGAGCACTTATTTTTAAATGGCCTAAGACCCACCCACTTTGGTCAGGTGTGGAGGTAAACATCTTTAATTATCCTGTCTCAAAAAACAAACAACAACAAGAACAATAAAAACACCCAGTTCAATGGACCAGTCCAGGAAGCACTGGTCAGGTCTTATTACTTCATATCTTTGGCCATCCAACCTCTGCCTCTCATCTTACACACACACATACACAGACAAACACACACACACACACCACACACATTCCTCTCACATTCACACATACACACATGTATACATACATACACGGACATATATTCACAATTTAATGTCATTTCTGCTGTACATCTGACGTCTCTCACTGGTGGATTTATAACCAGCATTCATTGCTGGAAGCAACTAGAAGAGAGTCCCTGGAGAACAGGTTCCTTCTGCACTCTCATTCAGGGCTGGGTTTAATGTCTATCTGTGAGCATCGGGGGTGGGAATGAGTAAATATTTTGGAAACTAGCAAGCTCTTTTTAAAATTTCTCAAAATTTCTAATAAAATAAAGTTATTAAAAATGAATATCAGGTACTCAAGATTTTTCCAAACTTACTTCTCAAAATAACAACCAGGGCTGGCGAGACGGCTCAATGGCATTAAAGCTTGACAACCTGAGACCCAGCCCTAGAACCTGTGTGTTGTGGTTTCCTGTATGTTGCTGTGACAACACTACAAACAAAAGCAACTTAGGGGAGAAAAGGCCTCATTTACCTGCAGGTCACAGTTCATCATGAGTGAGTTCAAGGCAGGAACTTGAAGTAGAAACCATGGAGGAACACTCCTCCTGGCTCACTCCCAGGTTCATGCTTAGCCAGCTTCTTATACAGCCCAGTATCACCTACCTAAGGAATGACGCTGCCCACAGTGGACTGGATCCTCCACATCAATTAGCAATGGAGATAATTCCGTCACAGACATCTGTGCAGGCCAAAGTGACCTTGGCTATATCTTTTCAGGTGACCACAGGTGCATTAAGCTGACAGTTCAGCTAACTAGGGTATGACATAAAGGTGGGAGAAGAGAACCGTCTCCAGAAATCACGCTCTGGCGTCTACATGGGCACCATGGCACATGTACACCCATATACATACATATATCCACACCCCCATACAGACATACATATATGCATACCCACATACATACATAGTCACACATACACACATACATGCATACCCACATGCTTACATACATACATGCACACTCACATACATAATGCACACCATTTACATACACGTATGTACATACATACATACACACATACATATATAGATGCATACCCACATACATGCATACATACATGCACACTCACATACATACAAACCCATATACATACATGCATATCCACATACATACATGCATTCATACATACATGCACACCCACATACATACATACATATATGCACTTCCACATGCATACATACATATATACATATATACATACATGTACACCCACATACATACATCACATTGTCATTTATGGATCATATTCACAGCCATAGAGTCTAACTAATACCAACTGTATGGAACAGACATGATGTTTTGGTTGGAGAAATGAATGTCTACATTTAACTAACCAGGAGTCTTGTTGACAAGAATAGGGAGAAATGGGCTAGAGAGATGGCACATTGGTTAAGAGAAATTGCTCTTCTTCGGAGGACTCAAGTTCTGTGCCCGGCACCCATATCATGCAGCTCACAATCCCCTGTACCTGAAGATCCAGAGGCTATGACAGCCTTTTGTGGCCTCCACAGGCACCAGACACACGTGAGGCACACAGATCTGCATGCAGACACAATACTCATACGTATGAAATATTTTTTTAATTTTATAAGGCTATGAAGAAGGTGATTACAGTTATATTAGCAGTGACAGAAGGACTTGATTCGGCTCTCCAGCAAAGGCAGTATCATAAAATTCAGTCTTTAACTCCAAATTCACTTATAAGTAGTATGTTCTAAAGAAAACAATATGAACAAAAATAGAAATAAAGTAGTGTTCATCCCAGAGTTATTTATCATAGTAATAAACTGGAACTAATCTATGATATAAACTACTAGCATTCAGAAAAGTGTTTCCTCTGTCTACAGATATTTCCTGTATCCTGTATTTATGGTATTGGATTTGATTGCAGGACTGCATTTTGGAACACTGAATATAAGCAGAAGTGACATGAGTGGGTTCAAGTTCAAATCTACCCCTACCCCTGAATCAGCCACTGTGCATTCTTGCACTGATGGTAGTGAAGTGGGAGGGTCAGACAAAGAAACCTGGAGGCTACAGTGCATATATTCAAAACTAGTACAAAGAAGCCTGCCTCCTGGGTGAGGTGGAGCATCTACAGTGAGGCAGAGTATCTGCAGTGAGGGGCGGAGCATCTGCAGTGAGGGGCGGAGCATCTGCAGTGAGGGGCGGAGCATCTGTAGTGAGGGGCAGAGCACTGCGGTGAGGAGCCTGAACTCATTGTGTTTTGTGTGAGCAAGAGATACAATCTTACCAGATTAAGATACTGAGTCTGAGTGTTTATCCAGCACAGCTGCTAATGTCAACACTAAGACGCAGCTTAAGTATCCAGTGATGGGGAAATCAGTCCAATAAACTTAAGTGATTTGCTCGCAACTTGGATTCTCTTTGAATGAATTATTGATCAGAATCTGGGCAGTCGCCAAGCCAGAAGAGAGATCAAAGCTGTGTTTCCATCCTGCTGGGTCATCGGCTTTAACCGCAGCTCTTAAACAAATGCAAAACGGCTTACTCACTGCCAGCTTTGTGTGGCTAAGTCTGGGTCACTATGCTTCACATCTTTAGCTCCCCACACTATTAGAGGCAGAAAAAATAAATGATGGTAATTTAAATAAGTACATAGAAATTCACCTCTAGTTAAATCACTTAAAAGTAAAATGACACATTCTCTTTTTTTTACATTTGCTTTTGGGGAAGGACACATCTCCATGACATGTGGAGGTCAGAGGACAGCTTACAGAAGTCGATTCTTTCCTTCCACCATGTGAATCACAGAAATCAAATGTAGGTGACCAAGCTTGGCAGGAGGCACCTTTACTCACTGAGACATCTCACCAGTCCCTGAGATGGCACATTATCATGATTTGCCATGAAATCATAGAAGAGTGTTAAGGATTGACTAAACCAATCACCCCATTGCCTTGAGGTTCGCCCGTATCATTCAGAGGTCATTATTCTATTCAGACACAACTATGAGCACTCAATGACTCTAGAATAAAAGGTCATTTAGATTCTTGTGTCTTTTTATTATGAGTGGCTGTAGACAGAGGGATGGAAGGCAAGCTGGCAGGGACGTAGGCTGTGAGGTGCAACTGCCCATTGGCTAGACCCTGCACACAGCACATTCACGACTTAATCATAACAACAGCCCCACTAGGTGATTTGTCAGGAAACCCCAAGTTCAGAGAACTGCCATTTATACTTGGCTTATAAGGTGGTGGGGAATCGAACTCTGATTTTGTGTACACTGGTCAAGCACTTTACAAATGACCTACATTCCCACACATAGCACATGTCTTGTAGGGGATGGGGGTGGGGTGGGGGTTGATTGGTTTGTTGGGTTTTTGTTTTGCTTTGCTTTTTCAGAATTCCCTAAGTTAGGTTGTTTCCAGGCATAGAAAAACCTCTCAACAAACTCAGTTAACTACATCTGCTTGAGCCAGATGTGTGTGCTGGTGACTCTGCACTGCTACATTAGCTGTAAAACCACAGACAGACTCTAATGCCTCCAGTTCGTCTCTGTAAAATGGGGGCAAATAATGAGGTAAGGCTGGATGTGATAGCACGTCTGCAGTCCCAGCACTTGGGATGTGGAGTCAGTCAGAAGAATAGAGAGTTCAAGGCCCTCCTCAGCCACATGGCCAGTTTGAAGCCAACATGGACCACATGAGAACCTATGTCAGAAAAACCAATCAAAATAATAACTAATATGCACACCCCCAAATTATATCCTATATATTACTCAGGAAACTTATCTACTGTGCTTGTTATCATAGATAGATTGGGAAATGATTCTGTACTTCCTTGTGTGAAGAAAAGATAAAATAGAAGTATTCTGGAAAATTAGAGATTTGCCTTCGCTGTGTTAAATTCAAGTTGTTGGACAAAATATGAGCCATGATTGGATGGCAGAGTATGCCATTGAAAACATCACTAAGTTGTATGTAGCCACAGGTGCTAAGCAGGTGCTAAGCCACAGGTGCTGTTTCCATTATTGCAACAAAATTCCAGAAGTTGGGTAATTTATAAAAACGAAAGAGATGCACTGGCTTTGGAGACTGATGTTCTCCACAAGCATGGTGTGGGCTCTTCTGAGAGATTTTCTCAAGAGGGGACGAAATGCTGTCACAGCAGTCAGAGAAAGGCTTTCTTCAGAAGCTAGAGAGATGGCTCAGTGGTTAAGAGCAAGCATGCTCTGCAGAGCACCATTCCCAGTGTCGTTCTGTTCCCAGACACACACACACACATGCATGCATGTATACGCACACACTCATACACATGCACACATATGTGCACACACACACACTTAAAAATAAATAAAAAGTATTTTAAAAGTAGATGAAATGTGTGTTGACCGAGTATCTCTTTGTTAATGCTACACAACTTAATGAAACTGTTACCAACTGAACAGAACAGGGTCTTTGGAGTTGTCTGAATCTGTGTTCTGGGCCATGGCCACTCATGTTTGACTCCAAACAATCTCTTATTCCCTTTGAGGTGTAAGCTGTATTTTTATGTCAACAACTACAAAGAGCATATATACATGACAGCCCCCTCCAGCCCCAGTCCCTTCGGAATCACCTCCACCTTTTAAGAACAGACCATTCTCTTCCTGGAACAATCCTGGAAAAAGATTGGGTTGCTAGGGCTCTCTGTCACTTCTGTCCAGTACAAGACTTGTCTTAGGGGTGGGGGAGGATTATCTTGGCTCCAGGGTATCTCTCTGAGGGAAACACTCACTGCATATCCAGTTTCAATCCCTCTCTTTTCCACAGGCATCTTATCCCCAGTAAACCACATATATCCCTAAACCTAGCTCAGCACCCACTTCCTGGAAAATTCATATAAATCACTTTGCAGCCTCTTAAGTAACTGACAGAAATTAGGTCAGGAGCTATTTATTAAATTAGTTGCTTATAAAACTAGAATTGAACAATTCAACGTGACAATGTGCCTTTCCCAAACTTTAAATGTAAGTGACTGCCCTACAGATAATTCCTTATTTCTCTGCTAAGACAGATACTACAATTGGCACATAAATCAGCGTTCCGGGATCTGCTGTAAAATGTCAGCACAGAAGGTGTGTAGCTCGTGTCCACAGACATAAACTGAAATTGATGTCTGGGTGGTTCATCCCTCTCCTCAGCCACTGATGCTTGTAAATGAACCACAGATAGATTGGCTCATAAAGACGGGCAGTTTTGGGGACTGGAGTGTTGGCTCAGTGGTTTTAAGTGGGGAAGGTTGTTCTAGAGGCCTGAGTTCCTGTCTCAGTGCCCAAATTAGGCAGCTCATAGTTGCCTCTAAGTCTAGATCTGGGTGAGCTGGCGCCCTCTTCTGGTCTCAGAATACTCTGCACTCACATACACATGCCCACACAGATACATGCAGATATTTTTTTTTTTTAAATCAGGGGTTGGAGAAATGGGTCAGAAGTTGAGGTCCACTTCATGAGGACCCAAGTTCAGTTCATAGCATCCATGTACGATAACTCACAACGACTTGTAACTCTAGTTCTGGAAGATCTGATGCCACTGGTGTCTGGTATCTATAGACACCTGTGCACACATGGCCTACACCCATATACAGAAACACACACCTAAACAAAATTTTAAATGGATAACAATACTTAAAATTAAAAAGTAATTTATAAAAGGTCAGTAGCTCCCTTGAACGTAAGAAGAATCAATGGCCACGTGAGACAGAGAGAACACAAAGGCTAAAGCTGGTCTGTCCACTGTGGTTGTCAGGATTTAACTAAGTATACTGGATTCATTCATGTTGTCTCAAACAGAAAGATGTATCAGAGTTCACCCATCCCATATAACATCCACAGGGATCAAAAGAACAAAGAGCAGAAATGTAGTCTTTAGGCACAAAGAAGCACAACCACTGTAGGTCGGCGTCCACCAGTGACTGTACCACACGGCAAGAGAAGCCACCATGAATCATCTCAGCTGCTGCTGGAGAACGCCGGCTGTCTCTGTGGACATTCTGGGGCTCGCATAAATGAGTGGAGATAGTTTGTCAGAATCAGACCCAGAAAGAGGAGGTCTTTCCAAAGACTGTATTCCCTCCTTACAAGGGGTGGAAAGAGAGGAGACAGAGGCAATGCTGAATTGTTAACAGATAATCCAGGGATCTGGGGTATGGACCTCATGGCTCTGTGTGAAGGCCAGAGGAGGACATCAAACCCCCTAGAGCTGGGGTTACAGGTGGTTGTGAGCCACCCAACGTGGGCACTGGGAACAGAAAATAGTTCCTCTGCAAACAGCAAGTGTGCTTACACACTGAGCCACCTCACCAAAACTCTTACTTCTTAAGCTTTCGTAACTCGAAAATTACTTAATGCAACAATAAAGATGCACACGCCCCACCCAGGAGATGAGATTCTTGGTTGGGAATCAAAGCGCATAATTCTTATCTGCAGTGTAAATTGTGTGTTGGTGTGTTTAAATGTTTAACTTCCCCAGACAAGAAAACCTGCAGCCAGTGTCTTCAAGCAAACTTGTGGAACCCAGATCCTCTTCATCCAGATGTTGATCCTTTCAAAGGAGATGGGTGATGTCATTGTCTTCAGCCAAGCTGTCCTTGTTTCCAGTCTAAATGTCAAGGATTGTTGAATCGGTGAGACGTATGTACGGGCCTGCCAGTCACTTGTGCAGGCAAACACTCCTAAAAATATTGTGGCTTCAAGAAGCATGGTGCAGTCAATGGTGTGTTAAGAGGCTGGGAAGGATGGCTCTGTTAACAGGACAAGTAATAGAGTAAAAAGCCCCCCCCCTTCTCCACACATCAGATCCTCACGGCTAAGCCCCACTTTCTACACTCTGATTCGGTGCTGTAACTATTATCCCCCTTTCTAACTTTCTTTTTTTGTCACATTGACCTAAATTCTGATCAATAAAACATCTTTTGGAACAAAGGACACAGTGCATACAAGATTTCTTTGAGGCCTGTATAGATTGGTCTAATAGGTGATAGAGTGTTCATTTCCTACACATTCATACTAGAAATGTACTCATCATTTGAAACAGCTGGAAGGATGGACGGTCAAGCTATTTCAAGACAGAGCTGCATACACGGGTAAACTGTCTCACAAACCGAGTCACTGAATACCTCTGCTGAAGTAGATGGAGAAGAAGGCGGACTCCAGCCCAGTTCCGGTTATTTGGTTACCCAGCTTTAACCACTACATTTTCTTGCTGGGAGTCCACCTTTAACTTCAGGGATGCCGGTGTTAGTATTCTGTCTAAACTCCACCTCTACAGTTACCCCGGCAACAGCCCAGGTAAGCTCCTCCCACAGTTACCTGGCAACAGCCAGGTAGGCCTGGCCTACTATAAAAGGGGTTGCTTGCCCCCTCTTCCTTCTCTCTTGATTTCTTGCCTCTAGCTTCTCTATGTCCCCTCCCCCTCCTCCCTTCCCTTCCCCTCTGTCATAGCCGGCCTCTATTCCTCTACTTCTCTCCTCTCTCTCTTCTCTCTCTCTCTCTGTCTCTCTCTCTGCCTCTACTACCCTCCTGGCTCCCCTCCCCATGCCCTAAATAAACTCTATTCTATGCTATACCAGTGTGTGACTGGTCCCTCGGGGAAGAGATGCCTCGGCATGGGCCCACTGAGACCTCCCCTTCCCCCATACCTCTCCACACACCCACAGAACATACATTCTTTATCTCTTTATCTTTTTATAAACAATTAGCCCATCCTCCATGGAGATGGCTTTTGTATGTTTTATCCGATTGTTCATTTAGAGAGAGCCCATCCTTTGTGAGGTTTCCTTTTCTCTTGTTGGGCACTTGTCCTGTCCAGCTGGTAACCCTCTTGTAGACAGACTTCTTGTCTGAACCGCCTGAAGGCTTGAGTCTTAGGCCAAATGCCAGGCTGCCCTGCATCATGGAACCTCCCCTGTAGATGTTTCTAGCAGGCCTTGAGTGTATACTAGTGGTTCGGAGGAGTCATGTATAACAAGTTGTCTAAGGAGTTTGAGACACCAACAACCATAAATAAGAAGGCAGATTAGAAAGATGAAGAATTTGGGAGATGTGAGAAGAAAAAAAGAGGTCCCTGCCAGGATTCTCATTAAAGCCCCTAGTCATCCTCAGACCAAAGACTCCAACACAATTAATGACTGCTTGAGGCCTTTCCCCTTTCTTGTAAACCTGCCATTTCTGGGACTCTCACCAGAAACCCATCTACAGGGGAGGGGCTTGTGCAGTCCTAGCCTCTTCTGCTTTCACCTATGATTCCGTCCAAGGCATCTCCAGAGACACCTCATTTATCTTTCTTATCAGAGGGGAAAAGAGGGAGTAGTTTCTTAGCAACTTTTGAGATATAACTTGAGAACTGCCAAAACCTTAAACATGACTACAGCTAAGGTGACTCTTTGCTTCCATTCTCTTGGAAACAGAAATGGCCTTACCCAAACCTGGTCTCTTACTTTCCCATGGGAAGCACAGACCCACACTTGAGCATGCCTTACGTCCTTCTGAGTGTCTCTTTCTCCTTAAATCTCACTCTCATACCCATACTAGAATATCTTTGTCACGGACCAGCCTCGACTTGGTTGGGGGGTCCTGAGGGATGGGTGTTTGGGAGCCATGAAAAGAAGGAGTCATGGGTAGAAACTGACAGCCTGTGTTCTGCTCAAGACCAAGAAACAAGTTGGAGAGGAAAGGTTTATTCAACTTACACTTCCATGTTGCTGTTCATCACCAAAGGAAGTCAGGACTGGAACTCACACAGGGCAGGAACTTGGAGGCAGGAGCTGATGCAGAGGCCATGGAGGGGTGCTGCTTACTGGCTTGCTTCCCGTAGCTTGCTCAGCTTGCTTTCTTATAGAAACCGGGACTATGAGCCCAGGGATGGCACCACCCACAATGGGACCCCTCACCCTTGATCACTAATTGAGAATATGCCTTACAGCTGGATCTCATGGAAGCATTTCCTCAAGGGAGGCTCCTTTCTCTGTGATAACTCCAGCTTGTGTCAAGTTGACACACAAAACCAGTCAGTACAACATGTTTCTTCTGCTTATTTTTTTAAACCTCAAACATCTTTCGAAATAAAATTATATTAATTTTAAATACTCAAACCAATGGCTCCTTCAGCCAAATCTAGCAGTAAGCAGCCAACACTGTCAGCTTGGGAAATCTGAACTCAGAGGGCCCTGGAGATGTGAGCCCTCTTCCTCCTGCATCTTTCTGGGTAGACCCACAGCAGCTGAACAGAATCAAGATGGAGAATGTGAAGTGTCCATCATTCTGGCCAACCCCTGGCCCTATGTGCTCACCCCTACTGTGAAACTTAAATGTCAAAACATTCTTCAAGGATTTCAATAGAACTTTTTTCTACGTCCTTTTTGGTAGATCTGGAAGAAATTTTTGCTACTGGTTTAACAGATGTGTATATGTGAGTCTGTGTATAAGTGTGTGAGAGGGTGTGTATGTCTGTTTCCCTGTGAGAAAACCACAAAGAGAATGTGGTATATAATTTTTTTTTTTTTTTACCACAAGCAATGTAATTATTTCTGGTGGAAATACTAGATATGAATAGCCATGAATAGCATGAAAATGTCATGTAAACTTTTATACGGGGGTGGAGGGGGGTGAGCCTCTGTGCTCTCAAACTTTAGTTAACAAACCTGCTACTCTCCCAGGCAAATGGAACTACTTCACATCCCAAATAAAACCTGAGGCCAATGAATCTGAGCAGGTCTCAGGGGCTTGAATCACGATCCGTAACTCAGCTGAGCTTTTCTCACTTTCTCCCTTAATTGATTGTACCCTCTGAGGACACTCTATGAATATGCCTTTGGCCTGTAGGTGCTCCAATTGTCCCATTGTCCAATTAGCAGGTAATTAAAAGGATGAAGTACATGTACTTTTGGCCCCTTCCCATTCCTAACGGAGTGTGACAACATGAGAACAAAAAGCACATTAGCAATTGGCTCTTCTCTGGAGATGGGCCCATCTTCTCCCTCGGTTCGAGTCTCAGGTTTGTCTTGAGATATCCCAGAGTACTGTTGTCCAGCTGCTCAGCTGCATATGGTGAATCATGGGTGATATAGTTTTTAAGTATAATCAAGGAGCAAATCCTGCTAACGGATAACTGTGTAGGAAGATCCATTTACAGATATTCTGATCTGTAACTTCAATAGTAGTAGCTCAAGTTCCAGAGGATGTAATGCCGTCTTCTGCCCGCTTTGGCTCTGTGCACCTGTGATGCTCTTAGATACAGTCAAGACGATCATACACATGAAATAAAAATAAATAAAAGGACTGGGATATATATAACCCAGCATGTACAAGTCCCAGGTCCTATTCCAATACAAAAAGAAAGAAAGAAAGAAAGAAAGAAAGAAAGAAAGAAAGAAAGAAAGAAAGAAAGAAAGAAAGAAAGAAAGAAAGAAAGAAAAAGAAAGAAAGAAAAAAAAAGGTGAAGTGAGGTGAAGTTATGATTTAAAGAGTCTTCACAATGTGTAGGGTTGTGTCTATAGCTCATTACAGAATCTTCTTAAGATTAGACAACGTCTGAGTTACTTTCCTGCTGCTGTGAGAAAACACAAGGACGAAGGCAACTTACTTATCAGGCTTATGGCTCCAGAGGGTTAGAGCCCCGGAGGGCAGAGTGGAGGTAGCAGGTGGCAGACAACGAAATTGGAGCTGGATGACCTGACCGGAAGCAGATTGCAGTTTTGAGTTCTTAGAGCCCGCCTCAGTGCCGCAGCAAGGCCACGCCCCCAAAGCCTTCCCAAACTGCTCGCTAACTGGCAACCAGAAATTCAAATGCCAGACCCTAGAGGAATACCTCATTCAAACCACCACAGATGGTCAACATCAGATACACACACCATGAGCATCTTCTACGCAACTGAGCTCTTAAGAGAAACAAACAAACAACAACAAGAACAACAACAAAGTTACAAAACGGCAACGTGAGTCCAAGAGCAGACATACAGACTTCTCTAAGTTGCCGTGCTTGGAACAGAAAGGAGCTTCGGGGGTCAGGGGCCTGGATAGTGAGGCTCCTTTCTCCAAGCGGTTGCTTTGTTCATGTGTTGGGGACAGAGGCTCAAATTCAGAATTCTCAACTCCAAATTGAGGGCTTTCTTGAGACAATCTCTCTCTGCTTCTCTTTGTCTCTGTCCCTCTCTGTGTCTATCTCTGTCTCCCCCTCTCTCTGCCTCCCCCCTCCCCTTAGTATGAAATTCAGACAAATTGAAGAAAGTACCTTAGACCAAAAATAAGAGGGAGGTGGGTGCTGGAGAGATGGGTCAGGGGTTAAAAGCAGTTGCTATTCTTTTTTTTTTTTTTTTTTTTTTTTTTTTTTTGGTTTTTTTTCGAGACAGGGTTTCTCTTGTAGCCCTGGCTGTCCTGAAACTCACTCTGTAGACCAGGCTGGCCTCGAACTCAGAAATCCACCTGCCTCTGCCTCCCAAGTGCTGGGATTAAAGGCGTGCGCCACCACCGCCCGGCCAGTTGCTATTCTTGCAGAGGACCTGGTTTCAATTTTCAGCATCCACATGGCAGATCACTCAGAGAATCCAAGTCCCTCTACTGGCCTCTTCAAGCGCAGGCAAACAAGTGGTGTTCAGACACACGTGCCAGCAAAACACGAATACACATGTAACAAGGGGACACAGAGGCAATCAAGAGGGATGAAAAGAGAGGACACATGGTAGTTACCATTGAAACCAGTCAGCTAAGCATGAACAATCCGAAAAACATGCGTCCAAGCCAGAAGTGTAAAGGGAGCACGGCTTGGAAGGTCTGTGTCTCCTTGACTGGCCAGGGAGTAACAAAGTGTCCTGTGGAGTCCCCGGGTTTGAAGTGAAGAAACTGATGTAGTTTGCTTTTCTGTTTCTGTGACAAAACACTGACCAAAAGCGACTTGGAGAGGGAAGTTCCTTTGGCTTGCACATTCCAATCACTGAAGTCATCAAGGAAATCAGGCAGGGGCAGAGGCACGAGCCACGGAATAACGACATTCTTGGGCTTGCTCAGCTGGCTTCCATACGCAGCCCCAAACCTCCTGCTCAGAGCTGGCACTGCCCACACCCGTCATCAATCAAGACAATGCTATACAGACCAGCCAATCCTACAGAGGCAACATCTCAACTGAGGATCCTTCTTCCCAGGTGAGGCTAGTTTGTGTCAAGTTGACAACAAGCATGCCAGGACAGGAGCAGAACACTTGGAGAGACCTAAGACAGGAGACAAAACCTAAAGAAACTGAGGCAGAGGAGACCTTGGAATTTCATCAGGGGCCGGGAGAGGGCAAAAGGAATATTGACAGCTGCATAATAACATCATGCTGTGTGGAAGGAAGTCACCCAAGGGAGGCTTGGTGCTTCTCAGTTTGGAGGTGTCAGGCCATAGCTGGGTTTAGAGTTATTTTGTTGAGTCATGGGAAAGAACATGGTGTCCTGAACTGGCTAGCTGTGCCTCTTGCTCTGGTGGGGTTCTGCTGTCTGCTGGCTCAGTTGCAGCCCAGCTAGTGTGAGAATCACTGCTGAGTTGTAGTAGGACTGGGAGATCTGCGCTTAGCTGCAGGGCTGTGGAGGTGGCTACGTGGTTTTCTTCTTTAAAAAGACTGCTTGCCTTCCTCATGGTGTCACAAATCCTCTCAACTCCTTCAGCCTTCACTCTATCTTCTCTGTTGGGAACCCCATGATCAGTTTAATGGTTAGCTGTGAGCATCTGCCTCTGAATATGCCAGACTCTTGCAGACCTCTAAGGAGAAAGCAACAATATTAACCAATCAGAGCCCCCAGGGTCTAAACCACCAGCCTGGGAGCACTTAGGGAGGGACCCATAGCTCCAGCTATATATGCAAGGGAGCTATTTGTAAGGGGGAGAAGAGATCCTTGGTCCCATGAAGGCTGGACATCGTGGGGGGTGGTATTCGAGGGTGGGGAGGTGAGGTATGGGGGAGGGTGGGTGTGGGTACACCATCATAGAGGCAGGAGGAGGGGGGAAGGGATAGGGAGTTCCTAGGAGGGAGGGGGGGAAAGGGGGTAAGGGGAAAACATCTGAAATGTAAATAAAAGTTCCAATAAATAAATAAATATAATTAATTAATTAAAAAAAAAAAAAAGAGTGCTTGCCTAGGAAGCACAAAGACCTAAGTTTTGACCTCAGAACCTACATGAAAATCCAGCTATGGGGGCTGGAGAGATGGCTCAGAGGTTTAGAGCAGGGTACACCCGTGCAGAGGAGCTAAGTTCAATTCCCAACACCTATATTGGGCAGCTCACAATTGCCTGTAATTCCAAATCTAGTATGATCTGACACCTTTTGCCTGTGTGGACACATGCACTCACCTGCACACATACCACACATAACTTTAAAATATTAAAAATACAATTTAAGAAAACAGGTATAGTGGCACATTCTTATTACCCCAGCACTGTGTAGACAGAGATGGGCAGATTCCTGGGATTCACTGGCCAGCCAGCCCAGCCAGTGAGCTGCACCCAGTGAGAGACCCTGCCTCCTAAAACAGGAATAAGATACCCGACCTTGTCCTCTGGCTTGCATATGCACACATACACACATGCATCCTCACCCACACATGGCCCAGTTCCCCCAACAAACATGTACACACACATATACACAGACATCTCTCACACACAGTCACACACATGAACACTCACACAATTAACAATTACATACACACTCAAACACACACATCTCTCACACATAGTCACACACATGCACACACACATTCACAAATACATACACACTCACACACACCCACACTCATACACACACACTCATACCCACTCTCACACACACTCACTCACACACACTCATACACAACGCTCCTCACACCTGCCCTCACTCAGCCTCAGTTCAGTTCTAAGAAGGCTGCAGCCCTCTTACTGGAGGAAGATGGCTCTCAGGGTTGTGCTGACCCTTGGAGGGCTCAGGTCCCTGGACATGCTCTCAGCCAGCCAGCTGCCATTGGCAGAGTCCTTGCCTGACCATGTGACTGTAAGGGGGAGCACTCACCAGGGATGAGTTCCAAGACACAGCCCGGCTGCAGCTTGGCCGAGAGTCTGGTTGATCTTTCTAATTGTGTAGCTATGCCCTCAGGACTAAATAATGTGTAGGAATTCACTAATTAAGAGCTCCTGTAATTTCCTGTGGTAATAGACCGCTGTGGTGATGCCTTCCTCACAGGAGACCCAGATGAGAAGGAAGTGCCAGGAAAATGCTCAAAAGGAAGGTTAGCCATTTAAGGGAACATTCACAGCCAGAGCCCAGGGCCCCTCCGAGCACTGTAATGTGACCCTATTCTTTAGCAAGACGGATTGTTTTATTTTACTGTTATGAGGTATGCTACGTACATATGTGTGCACATGTATGTGCATTTAAAAGCCAGAGGCTGACTTTGGTGTCCCTTTGATCACTCTGCACTGTATTTTTGAGACAGGGTGTCTCACTGAACCTGGTGCTTAGAGACGGCTAGACTCCCTGGCCAGAGAACCCCAAGGATCCTCCTGCCTCCATCTCCCCCTACCAGCCATATATAGACACATGCACTGTGCTTTAATATCCACAGGGACACTGGGGATCTGAACTCTGGTCCTTATGCTTGTGCAACAAGACTTTCCCTCCAGAGCCATCTCCCCTGCCCTTTATTGATAAGATCATTTCTGCAAATGATCTGGTTGCTAAGCTTGCTGTGGCTCTGATGCCCAACAGCTGGAAGATCAGTGCTTTTGGACTAAATGCACAGAGAAGGCATCTCGCTGAGATGAGAGTTCCGACTTGGTAGGCCTGCGAAAGCTCTTAGAGATTACACTTTTATTTCCAAGAGCATGCAGGGGTTTCTATTGCTACTGGTATGCTAGCAAAGCTATGCATGGCAAGGTTTTAAATCACTTTGAAACCAATCCAGCAGGTGCAATTTTTAGATTGTAAAAGATACCCTTTAAAAAAAATTAAATTAAATTAAACCCACACACCAGGAAGCTAGAATGATTTTCAAAGCTAAATGGTTGTGTCTCTTTGGGCCAAGTAGGAGCTCTTGCAAGCTGAGGCTTCGAGAGGAAATTGGCAGGACAACGCAGTGAAGACCAGAGCCAGGCCAGCCCAGAGGAGGCAGCCCAAATCACCATGGGCAAAGTGTTGTGGTAAATCCAGGTCGAATCAAAGCCATTTGCAGAATCTGAGTTAAAGACTGGCTGGTGGAGTCCAAGGCAATCACCATGAAACAGGAGGCAGTGATCTTGTTCCAAAAGTGTTGATCTAGAGAGAAGCTGGACCCATAATCTCTGTGTGGGAATAGAAAACTCCAGACTTGAAAAGGTGGTGGTCCTGGCCAAAACTAAGCTGCGGCTGTGGGCACCGCATCCACCATAAAGAGCTGTACCCGAGTGGAAATCCTGTCCGTGAGCACGGACGGGCCTCCACACGAAGGGTCGGGGAGAAAGCTCTCATTTGATGTGATTCAGGGATTTGTCCAGGAGATGCCAGATGCGGAATTTTTGCCTCAAAGCTAATTCCAGGCTCATGATTCTCAGCTGTTCCTTTCCTATCAGGCCTGTTTCCAGAGAACTCTCTAAGAGGATGAGATGGAACCTGCAAGCCAGGGCTGCAACACTCGGCACACACTACAAGAACAAAGGCATGGAGCCAGCAAGTGCCGAACTAGACAGGAGCCACTGTGCTAGAGCTCAAATGGAGCCCTTGTCTGTGATGTCAGGTGTGGCAGTCTGAATGGAAACGGCCCCCATAGGCTCATAGGGATGGCACTATTAGGAGGTGTGGCCTTGTTGGAGTAAGTGTGGACTTAGTGTGTCACTGGGGGTGAGCCTTGAGGTTTCAGATGCTCAAACCAGGCCCAGAGTCTCTCTCTTTCTGCTGCCTGAAGATCCCCATGTAGAACTCTCAGCTCTTTCTGCAGCACTGTATCTGCCCGCACACCGCCATGCTTCCCGCCATGACAATAATGTGATAAACCTCTGGACCGTAAGCCAGCCCCGATTAAATGTTTTCCTTTATAAGCGTTGCTCTGGTCATGGTGTCTCTTCACAGCAATAAAAACCCTAACCAAGACTGAAGAATTTTGTTCAGGAAGGATAGAAAACTGAATTATACAAAATCTCTTGAGAAATTGCTAGTCTAGTGGGAGAGACAAAGAGTAACATAAATAATTACCAGTGCATACAGTCATGGCTAACCCAAAACACCAGAAAGAGAAAGAATATTAATAGAAGGGAAATGTAAAAATAAAATTACCTGCAGACTTTGATAGCTGACTCCAGACATTTAAATAGATTGGCAAGGAAGAACAGGAACAGGAAGGAGATGTAGCTCCTTTGGTAGAGTCCTTCCCTGGCTCCTGAGTGTAACACACACAAGGTGTGATGGTTCACACCTGGAATCCTAGCACTTGGGAGGAGGAGGCAGGAAGATCAGAATTTTAAGGTCACCATCAGCTACATGTGTGAGGTCAGATTGGGTTACCTGAGACTATATCTCAAAACAATAGCAAAAGTTTGTTAAGAAGGGACAAGGTTTGCCCGGGCGGTGGTGGCGGGGCACACCTTTAATCCCAGCACTTGGGAGGTAGAGGCAGGAGGATTTCTGAGTTCGAGGCCAGCTTGGTCTACAGAGTAAGTTCCAGGACAGCCCAGGCTACACAGAGAAACCCTGTCTCGAAAAACCAAAAAAAAAAAAAAAAAAAAAAAGGGACAAGGTTCAGAGAGATGGTTCAGTGATCAAGACCACTGACTGCTCTTGCAGAAGACCCTCGATCAGTTCCCAGCACCCAGATGGCAGCTAACGACCAGTCATTACATTTCCCAGGGATCTGCTGCCCTCTTCTGGCCTGTATGGTGCACATGCATACATTCAGACAAAATATCCATAACATAGAATGTTATATATATATATACACACATACATACATATACATACATATGTACACATGCATGTACATAGTTACATACATACTTATATAGATGTGTATGTAACAATTATGCATATATACATGCATGTTTATATACATACATATGTGCATGCATGCATATATACATACACACATATATACATATATACACACATACATACACACATATATACATACATATTATATACATAATACACACACATACATACATTACTTACATATACACACATATACTTACACACATACATATATACATGCATACACACATATACAGACAGACAGACAGACAGACAAAAGTGAGTAACTGGGCAATACTAAGAATGACAAGTCCAAACATTGATGATGCCCTGCTCTGGCCTCCTAAGTTGAGCCTGACAGAAACAGCGCAGTGAGCATGGAATTGGACCTGGGCTTTACACCGTGTGAGTGCAGCAGGTTCCAGAGGAACCACAGTGGTCCGAGTCCGTGGATTTAGTTATGACATGAGATAAGCTTTTTCATGAAAGTGGCTGCTTACTTGATAATGTCCTCCTACTCCCCCAATTACACACACACACAAATACACACACATACAGACACAGGCACACGCACTCACACACATACACACACACACATATTTATACATATATACATATATACATACATGTGTGTATATGCACAGGCACATACACATATGTACGCACCATAACCTTCCCGCCCAACGTTTAAATATTTTTGGATACATATACATTCTTAAGGCATCGTATTCAAGCCAGAAAAACTTACAATAATTTAAGGGGCTTTTTGTAACCCAGACCTCAATACCACTTCCCTCCCGGATGCTTGTACCTGCTTGTATGACAGCATCGTCCCTCTTTAGGGGGCCAGAGCAATACTAAGGGCTTTAGAACTCATGTTTCTCTTAGGTACTGTCTGCCATTAGTAAACCAGCTGAGGTTCCTTAGCTGATTAGCAGTGTTCTGAACCGGTGGGCCTGGATCAAGAGGAGAAAATACTCCACATGTGGTCCTTCCTGAGGGAAAAATCCTCAGCACAGGTGACAATGTCATCAGTCACTGGATCAGCCTGGATTCCTAAGCACAGTTGGAAGGAGGATTAGTCTGTGGCCTGCATATCTGTATCAGTTTAGACACAGAGCTTAAGAGATTCAATTAGCTCATGACTTGGGACAGACAACAACTTTGGGGATAGCCCCTGCTCCAGTTGTTCAAGACCCACATGAAGACCAAGCTGTACATATGTGTGGGGAGGCCTAGGTTCAACTCATGTATGGTGTTTTGGTTGGTAGTTCAGTCTCTGGGAGCTCCAAGGATCCAAGTTAGTTGACTCTGTTGGTCTTCCAGTGGGGTTTCTATCCTCTTTGGAGCTCACAATCCTTCCTCCTATTCTTCCATAAGACTCCCCAGTCTTCATCTACGGCAGCATTCCTTATGCAGTCAGGTCCACCAGCCTAGGGATATACCGCCCACAGTGGACTATTGTAGATGTGGGCCCACCTACATCTGTTAGCATTTTTTAAATGCCCCATAAACAAGTCCAAAGGCCAATCTTGGATTCCAGTTTTGCAATTGAAGGACCCTCTTCCCAGAGGTCAAGACCACAGCTGAAGCTAACTATAAACAAGCCACAGTCAAAATTAACCATCAGATGGGGAAACTGACACCTGGAAATTCGGACATGTGACACTGTTGTCTTGAGCCAGTGACCTGCAGCAGACACCAAGCAGGCTGGAAATCTCAGGAGGAATTTTCTGTTAAAACCTAGGAGTCAAGTTCCTAGGAAACCTGGCTGTGTCCTTAGGGTCTCAACTGATGGGGTGAGGTCTATCTAATAGAGGGCCATCTCTTGTCCTCAGAGCTCACTGATCCAAAAAGTCACCACATATGGAAGATGCTGCCACCACCTCGACATCCAAGGTCTGCGATATCACAGCCTTACAGACACACAGCCATGGACACATAGACACTCACGTGGAACGCAGAACTAGTCTGGCTGTTTCCCACTCTGATTTCTATCTCTGCTGCTCACTGAGTAAAGAATGAACTCAACCACAAGGTCAGCCAATGGCTCTTGGCCATTCTTTTCATTATTAACCGTCTGCATGTTAGGCTGTTTCCTCCTATCTCCCAAGATGCCAGAGATTAAAGCCTGAATCACCTGTTTCCCACGGTGAAGGAACCTTGAATGAGAAATACTCACTATGTTATATTACTACCCTTAAACGCAGTGTAGTCATTTTTAAACAGTTCGGCTTGGAAAATCAGTGTATGGAATAGATCTGTTAAGAATGGAATGGAAAGGGGCCAGAGAGATGGCTCAGTGGTTAGCGTCTGCTGCTCTTGCAGAGGACCCCGGTGCAATTCCAAACACGTAAACGGCTGCTCACAACCATCAGTGACTCAGGGCAAGGGGATCCAATACAGTCTTCGAGCCTGTGGGCCCTGCACACACATGGTACAGACATGCACGCAGGCAAAACACCCAGACACATAAAATAAAAATGAATATTCAAAAACATGAAAATTGGAAAGTTTTTTTTTTTTTTTTATTGTATTTTCTTTTTTTTTTTTTTTGGTTTTTCGAGACAGGGTTTCTCTGTGTAGCCCTGGCTGTCCTGGAACTCACTCTGTAGACCAGGCTGGCCTCGAACTCAGAAATCCGCCTGCCTCTGCCTCCCAAGTGCTGGGATTAAAGGTATGCACCACCACTGCCCGGCTTTATTGTATTTTCAAAACCTCTGGTAACCATAACTTTGGGGGAGATTAGCCATGGGTGTTTTAGACATAATTAGAAAGCCAAGCAATGGTTACTTTATGGATAAACTTCTACCCCAACCCGATCATGAGTTTCCTGGCTTCAGGATGCCAATTTACCTCTTGTCAACACTCTTAAATAGAGTCAAGCTAGACAAGAAGTCATCGTGACAGGAGGCAGAGGTCACATGTCTTCTGTGGAACCAGACCCTTGATTAGAATATGCTTAAAATCACATTGGATCAGCCTCGTAGAAAAAAATCATTACAAAAGCTGGAGACCCCCCTTCTTGTTCTCTGTGCCTCCTACTAAGTCAACACAAAGAGACACTTAGAGCCCTGGGAGGAGACGTCTGTCTCTTCTTGTCTGTCACATTAGTGTCTGCAAATATGTCACCACCCTCAGCACTGTCAGGTCTCCCTTTGCCATTCTTGTGGGAGTGCAGCTTTGACATCCTCAGAAGGACAGTGACCTTCCAAGTGCCACCTGCTTCTCCCTCCTTTACTCTTCTGTCAATGCAGGGGGACTGAACCCAGGGCCTTGGTCATTCTAGTCAAGTGTTCTACCACTAAGTTCCATCCCCAACACGTACATGTAACTCTGACAGAGATCTTACCAGGGGCCAAGATCTTCACAGGTTGACAATGTGTAGAGAGGTCACTCAACACACAGACATGTATAGGTTCAATTTTTCAATTTTCTGACAGAGATCTTACCAGGGGCCAAGATCTTCACAGGTTGACAATGTGTAGAGAGGTCACTCAACACACAGACATGTATAGGTTCAATTTTTCATTTTATGACAATTCTTTAAAAGAAAATAAAAAGCATTGGTTTTTGCTATACTTGCATTGATTTGAATAAACCACAGAAATGAGCAAGAGAGATGACTCAGGGATTAAAATCACTAGGTCCTCTTCCAGAGGACCTGGGCTCAAATCCCAGCACCCACATGGCAGCTCAGACTAGTCAAATTCTAGTCCTAGGAGTCCCAATGGCTTCCATAGGTGTCAAGCACACGCATGGTGGACAGACACACATACAGGGCATCAAGCACACACATGGTACACAGACACACAGGGCATCAAGCACACACATGGTGCACAGACATACATACAGGGCATCAGGCACACACATGGTACACAGACACATATGCACAAAACACACCCAGACACATAAAATAATCCCTTCAGTGCATACGTAACAGGTGCATATGGACAAGCGTTCCATGACCGGCCAGATGGCTGCAGACAGCTCTATGATGGGGAGAACTCCTGGATGCTTGTTTGCATCCTGCTACATCAGTAAGCAGAGAAATGGGATGCCTCCACTCAGCAAGCTTCTTCCCTTTCTGTGTCCAAGAGCACAGCCTGTGAGACATTACCACCCAGACCCAGGGCAGGCACTCTCCCCTCAGAGTCGTCTCTAAAAAAAGCCTCAGACACCTGGGCTGATTTTTGAAACTGACCATGGCAGCTACCCTCTTCCTGTGCAACTCTGACAGACAGGAACAGAACACTGTAGAGGGAGGGGCTGCCTTAATGAGCTCGGCTATCTGTGCCTGTGTTGGGGTTGGTGAGAGCATCCTATGCACACAGAGGTCAGAGGAAAACGTATGGGAGGCAGTTCTTTCCTTCAACCAGCTCAGTCATGGGGATGGAATTTAGGTCATCAGGCTGAGTGGCTAGCACCTTTACCCCACCCGCCAGCCCAGCCATCTCACCAGCCCGGGATGACTTTTAAATGCCCATTTCATTTCTTGCTCAAACATTTGAGATAGAGATATCTAGACTCTCTCTAGTTGTATGGTTTCAGGTCTCTGGTGCCCTAAATCCTCAGCTTCTTGGTGCTGCTGTGGTTTAAAGACATATACGCCATTTGCCGCAGTCACTGACCTGAGTGAGACCTCCAGACACAGTAAGAACGGCAATGAGGTGGTACAGCCTCGCAATCTTCCCAGTTTCACGACACTAGACAAACAGTATGTTTTCAGCTGTTTTATTGGCAACAGAAAGGTGTACATAATCTGAAGAACCTGCCAACAGTGAAGAATTTGTCTACTGCCAGCAGAACACCACCACCGTGGGTCCTTAACACAAACGGTGCTTCACATGAGATGACTGTGGTGCAAAGAAGCCATTTTCCAGTGCTTAGTTGTGCTTCTACAAACCCTTGGGAGAATGAGGTAGTTTCCTTTACCCAGTGAACTCCCACACCACTCTCCTTACACTGTGATTCTAGCCCGTCAAGACCTTCCAAACATCTCCTGTGAAAGCCAGGCCTGTACACACCATCTTTCTGTCCACTTAACGATCAAGGAAGCAGGGTCTTGTGGTGACGTGTCTTACCCAGTGCTGATGCAGGAAGGCTGGCTAAGACCTGAGTCTGTTTCCACCTGTAATCTCTGATGTTGAAACTTACATCACTTATCTGTTCTCAGGCACCAAGTCAAAGGGCACAGATGCTATACCTGTGTGGCTAAGGCTTACTCCGTGTGGTAGCTGTAGACGCGCTGCTGGGAGCATTCCCTACTGGACATCACCAGAGAAGATCTGCAGGTGTGTGGGTGTGTGCAAACTGACAAGTTAATCTTGAGACCATCTTGCTACGATACTGAAGACTGAAGGTTGAGTTCGAACTCTCTTCAACCGTCTTAGTGTTTGGAGCTTACTAATTATGTTAGAAAGAGGGTATCTTTGGTAGTCCAGGTTATACTAGAACTGAGTCTGTAGCTCGGGCTGGCCTCGGACTCACAGCAATCCTCCTGCCTATCTGCCCACGTGCTAGTGATTCAGCCCAACAGCTTTTTGGGATATGATTTTAATCTATCGGAGAAATGAAGGGAAGCTCCATCGGTGTTGCTGGGAAAGATGCCAGAGCCGTGGGGTCTGAAGACAGATCTCCATCTCATTCCCATCCTTTAGGAAGATTTCCACCCCAGCCAGAGGGAACAGCCACATGGCACACATCTTAGTGTAAGCTACATAATTTCCAAATCTGTTGCCCTTCACCAAGACATGGGTCCAGGGGTGTACAGTTCTCCGAGGAAGGAAAAAAAGCAGACTACACATAGCTAATTATTTGGCTTTAGGGCTTTCTGCATCTAAGAGTACAATGACTGAAGACCAGATACAACAGGGCTTACACACAGTGGTGTTTTTCCAGACTGGACATTAGTAGTAAAGGGCCTCCATGCAACATGACTTTTAGATTATAAACTCAAAGTTTAACTCTAGCATCTGGCAGGATTGGCCACTGGGGTGGCTCCCTGGCAACACTAACTGTACTTGGCACCAACCTTGAAGACTGAGGGTCCTGGGACCCAGCAGAATAAAGAGGCCCCTGCAAAGAACATGAAAATAGATTATACCCCAAGACAGACCATCCCTTCTCTCTTCACCACCTCCATTTGTCCTTCTCTTGTGTTTTCAGTGACAGGTGTCCTGGGTCTTAACTACATGACCATGTAGATATCTGTCCGTGTACTAAGCTTAAACTGACTCCCAGTCCCTGGTTTCCCTTAGCCCTTGGGATCTCAGTGCATGACATGAGCTGAGCATTGTATCACTGGAATTTAAAAGCGCCTACATCAGACCCAGAGTATGAAAAGGACATCTTCAGGTACATGAACTCTCAGAATTCACACTCAGCAGTTCTAAGGCACACTTTGCCTCTATGATAAATTTTGTGCTTTCCTTTTTATTCTATCTGAAAAAACCTGGATCTCCCTGTATGGCTAACCTAGATCTCATTGTGTAGTCCAGGCTGGACTCAAACTCCTGAGTGCTGGGATTAAAGGTATGTGCCACTGTACCTGGCCAAAATCTCAAGTTCTTGTCACTTATTAGAGCAAGGATGACCCCCCCCCCCGACTTCATGGAATTATTACCCACAAACACTTCCACAGTTTTCCTGGGCTTCAGTATCAACCTTCCCAAACCACCATCCAGAAGACTTTTACTATGGAACCACACTAAAGAAGAAAGGTTCTTGATTCTACCTGGACCTTTAAAAGGAACTTTAAAAAGAACAAGAAAAAGTGGAGGAAGAAGAGAAGGAGGAGAAAGAGGAGGAGGAGGAGTCAAACCTCTTTGTAATATCTTAAACTGCTTTTGTTTTTTATTCAAATCCTCAAACTGAAATTAGACCTGGTGCCTATCACTCCAGCTATTTGGAAAACTGAGGCAGGAAAATTTAGAACCCAAGGCCAGCCTAGGTTATAGAGTCTGCAAATTTGGTCATCAAAAGTGAGATGATATAACGAAATAAAAAGTGAAGAGGGAGATGCAATCCGGTGGCAGAGTCCTTACCCAACATGCTAGAGGTATGTTCAATCCCAGCACCAAAGAAAAAAGACCTTCCACTGAAACCCATGGTGTGTGACCAGTACTCCAATGGTACAGTTACCCTTCTCAGCTATGAGCTCCAACAGCCCCACACAGCAGATAACACAGTAGCATGATCATACATCCTTCCCTTCGCTTCTTTCCAATCAATCCTGCTTTCAGTTTACGGAGATGAACAAAGATGCAGACACACGGGTGCCATGTTAGATGCCGCTGACAACCTGACACTGCTTCAGAGGAAGGTAGCAAATACAAGTGGAGATTAGATGGCAGAGATGGCGGCCGAGTGACAGGAGCCTGGTGGAATCCACAGACGTGAGCGTGAACAAACCTTGGTTCTAACCTCCCAAGCAGCAGAAAAGAACAAAACCAGCAAGGATTTCCTTACAAAGATGGAGATGAACTACAGTGGCTGAGAGCTGGGCTCTCTCTGGTCCTCCTAGGTATCTATTAAACATCACTTTTATGTCTAAAAATTAGTTCAAGTTATCAGCCCACACTCTCCATGAGGTAATGTTTACAAGCTATTTATTTTCGATGTGAACGTCCTATTCCATTGCTGTCTGTGTTAGATGCATGTTGTGGATGCACAATCAGTGTGTACCAAACGAACACGAATCCTCATGCTCCGTCTGGTAACTTATACTAGGAAGAATCTCAAACCCTTTGCCTCTTTGAGGGCAGCGATATGTGGAACCTAGAAAGCTGAACAAATTCTACCTGTGACAAAACAAAGTGACAGTTGCTACCACATGTCCTTGCACTCGCTCACAGGCACCACTGTTTGTAACTACAGCGTCTGCATACTCATAAGAAACCCACTTCGCAAGGAAGGGTTCATTGACCTTATTTGCATCCGGACATGAAACACAGAATTTCTCGTAGTCCTTGGCTTTGATGTGACCAATGGTATTGCTCTAAATGGTTTAGAAAGTACCATCCCATGGAAACAAGCAACTGTGGTCTTCTGAGAGGCTTTCTGCCTCAGTCACAAGTTTTAAACTGAATAACACAATTTCATAAGGACAGCAGACTCTGTAGAACACAGAGCCAGGAAGGCCAAGAAAGTTACAGACAGCTTCACACTTCAATTAATTCCCTTAAGTGAAAGCGCCGAATTGAAACAAAGTCTTTCGTACCCTTTTGTCTAGCCTGTGCTCAAAGCTGCCAGGAGCCCAGGCCACAAGGCCACATCTTTAGCTACATTATTACCAAGTGACTAGTAACAAAATGAAACAGTGAGGATTTTATCCCAGCGTGACTGACAGAGGTGTTCTACCTCTCACAGAGCTTCACAGAGTGGACAGTACATCACTGCAGAGCTCATTTCTCTTGTAAGATGACTTTATGTACATGTGGTGGATGCAGACTATGTCTGAGCATCGCGTGAGTGCAGCTCCCCCAAAAGGTCAGAAGAGGGTGTTAGATCCTCTGGAACTGGAATTAAGACAGTTTTGAGATGCTAGGTGGGTCAGAGGAAGTGAACCCCAGGGTGGCTACCAGAGCAGCAAGTGCTCTCACCACTGAGTGTCTCCTAAGCCCCTCAATGGCTTGCTTCTTTCATCAGGAAAAAGCATGGTTCCCCAACAAAGTTTCTCAGTCACCTCTCTGAAGGTTTTCAAACACAGGCTGCCAGAAATCTCTCATTTGTTCATTCTTTAGCACCCTTAGTAAAATCCTCCATAAGTGACTCTAACAACGACATTGCATCAGCAAACCACGTTAGCCAAGGCTTGGGTTCTCTACTCCTGAACTCCTGGGTTTCACATGTGTTCTGAGGAAACGTGACTTGGCCATGAAAAGATGAAGCTATACAAAAGAAGCGAATCATGAGCTCCTAGGCCTGTTTAGTTCCATTTATACCCATTCACATGTGACCTGCTGAATCTCATCTGACCAAGCCGATTAAACATTAAATAATTGCAGTCAATTATACAAATATCAGCAACAATATTAATGTGTTGATTGTGCCCGGCAGAGTAGCTTTACGTGTTCTTAATGCTATACTGCCTTGTGCCTTAAACAATCAATCAGTGTTGGGATGGCGAGTCTTGAAGAACACCCATAATCGCCTGGTTACAATTTCAACCCTCTTGCTGCATTATACCCCTGCAATTAAACAAATAATGAACAGGGGGGAAAGAACTACAGATGTTCCTTTGATGCCCATAAAGAAGTAATTGCAAAGGTCAGCTTCGTATTGTTACTTCAACAAGGATGGCAGACCGCCATCTGTGAAAATCAGTCCTCTGATTTTTAAAAAGTGTGTGCCCTTCCCTCCTTCCATTTTAACTGAGCTAACAGGTTTTGACTTAGGAGGTCATAACATGTGATTCCTAGCCATCAAATGGGCTACTCTTAATTTAAAAGTGTATAAGTCTAAAGTGGACTCAGGGCACACAGGCACCTCCCTTCTCACAGGACTCAGTTTAGTCATCCTGTGCTTAACACTACTACACTGCTAGTCTATCCTAGACCTAAAGATGAGGTTAAAGGGTACGGGAAAGCCAAAAGCATCTCAAGAGGCTGCTACCTCATGGACATGTAGGAAGGATCCTGCAGAGAAGGATGGAGAACTGCTTGAGGACCCTCTCACCCAAGACTTCAGTCGCCAAAAAAAAAAAAAAAAAAGGCTCCTGGGACATATTTTACCATCTCCAGTCATGACCTTCTCCATTTTGTTTTACTGTTTCTGTCTAAAACTCCTGACAGCTAAACATCTGGAAGGAAACTAAAGTGCTGTGTGTGGTTAAATGTTACATGTCTCAAAGACGGTCTCGAATGGGTGGAGTCTTTATAACGCCCTCCCCCTGGGGCTCTGAACACAGCCAAGTTCCATCAGTAAGATGAAAGCTACCTAAGCCAAGAAATCAAAGTACCACAGCTGAGAGTAGACCTTCGGAGGGTGACTGCTTTCTACCAAGACCTGACTTCCTCCTGGATAGACTGGGTCATGAGAGAACTTTTCACTCACAGTTCCTAACCAAGGAGAACATGATCTGGAATTAGTGTTGTTACTTGCTAGGTGCTTATTCAATGCTCATTTAAGGGAAGGGTTCAAAGTGTAGAGATTAAGATCCAAATCCGGAGTTTATCTCCCAACCTGCCCCTTTATTTGGCATTTAACACTTAATGTATAGCATCTGTCATTTCCATGTAGTTGGTATTTTTATCTTTCCAGGGCAATCGCTTCAATTCCAACATAATCTTAAAACATAAGACAATTCTTCCAACTGACCTTGCTGTCTAGAGGAGTCCATAGACAAGAAAGACAGCCTGAGGTAAATACTGCTACATGCTGCCCAAATCAGGCATGGCTTCCGAAAGGGTTTCAGCATGGAGAAACAGAAGGTACACTTCTATGTTCATTCTCATAGTAAACATGTACTGAATACCTACTATGTGCTGAGCTTTGAGGATACAAAGATCTAGAAGGCACAGGACCCCTAGTCTCATAGCAGCGCAGTGAGCAGCCAGTATTGGTGAGATTAGTGCAGACCATGATACCAAGAGTCACCTTAACATGGGCTCAGGGACCTACAGAAGCATGGAGACAAGAAATCCAGGTGACCAAACTTTTGATTAAAAGACAAAAAAAAAAAAAAATCAAGGTAGGACACCTGTCAATCACCCCAGCATCCAGAAGGCTGAGGGCTGAGTGAGACAGGAAGAGTATTCTGAGTCTGAGACCAGCCTGGGCAGACGTTAGGGAATACCAGGCCAGCAGAGCTACATAGGGAGCCCAAATCTGCCAATTAGAAACAAACAAAACAAAAAACTAAAGAACCTCAAAAAACTAAAGAACCAGCAAACGTAGCAAAGATCCCCGCTCTGAGGGTGCCCATGAGTCACAAGGAGGCCTCCTGTGACACTTCCTCAGCAGCCCTTCCGACACATACACATGTCATTGGTTGGGGAAACCTATTCTTCTACTAAGGATCTGGTACAAGATGAGAAGAGACATTATTCATCAATATCTTTCCAAGGAAAGGTACAGTAAGCAGTTACTACCGTGTTTACAGGTGACATTCAACACTGGTAATCTTCTGTGGCTCAAGGAAAAAAATCTTGCTTGGTAACACATGAACAACGCAACTACAATGTGCAAAAACTAATCACAGGTGGTCCCAGCTTGAGGGCAGGAGTCCGGTCTTCTGTGGCACCCCGTTATTGACACTCTGAGCCTGTCTGTCAGGGTAGCTCGATTGTCCAGTCGCTCTCGACCCTTCCATACTGAAACAAAAGCAAAAAACACAGTGTTTCAGTCTAAGAGAGCAGCTCGACAAACCCTCAACCCTCACAGACTCCATCAGCTGAGGCAGGGGCTCAGCAGCTAAGAGCGCGGACTGATCTTCCAGAGGACCTGGCTTCAGTCAGCGCCTGGGTTCAAAGGTCTCTAATTCCAGCTCCATTGGATTTAACACCCTCTCTGGCTTTCATGTGCACTGGTACTTACAAGTGCACATACCTCACCCTCTATTCCCATAGACACATATTAAAGATAAAAGTAGATCTTCTACAAAAAAAAAAAAAAAAAAAAAAAAAAAAAATGAGTGTTTAGCACATATCCTACGGGCCCCAAGTACTTGGGAGGTGAAGGCAATAGGAATCTATAGATCATTTAATGATGCTTGCTATGATGTGATGTTTGTTGCATCTCTTCAATGGCTCTGGTTTGAAGGCTCTGTCCCCAGAGTGGAGTTACCAAATGATAGCAGAACTTAGGGTGTGGCCTTGGCCTGTAGCTCGCTGGAGGCATTGCCTCGAATAGGACAGTGATCGTCTCCCCCTTCCCGCCCCAAAGCTACATGGGAACCTGACATCTGCCAGTCTCCTGACCCGACCAGTGTCGGATATCTAAAACTGTGAGCTAGACAAGCCTTTTCTTGTTATAAAATTGCTAGCTCAAGTATGTTGTTTAATAATATGAAATTCATGAATGCCATATTGTTCAAGACATTTCCCTTTTCCTAGAATATGTAAATACACAAGAGCAACACAAGATCTGCATTTAAAAAAATATCTTGCTGGAGAGAGGGCTCAGTGGTTAAGAGTGCTGGCTGCTCTCCAAGAGGAACCGGGTTTGATTCCCAGCACGCAAGTGTTAGCTTACAACTGCCTGTGATTCTGGTACCAGAGGAACTGACGCCTTCTTCTGGTGTTTGTGTGTACTGCATGCATGGTACACAGACAAACAAGCAGGCAAAACACTCATACACATAAAGAGGAGCTAAACAGTAATAAAGTTTAAAAAAATTATCTTGGCATCTCATTCCTTCTTTCAATGAAGAAAATATTACTGTCTGTATGTTCTACCCTAGACCTGTGCGAAGTTTAAAACAAAGCAAAAACAAAACAAAACAACCCAAGCATTCCAACAGCTGTAGGAGACCAGCGAGACTGACTATAATTGAACTTCTGACTTGAGATAGCTCAAGAGGTATTTAAAAGGTTTCCACAGGAGGTGTGTGCCATATATGCTCTGGAGGAACACTGTAAGGTTCAGGGCCAGCCTGGTCTACACAGTGAGACCCAAAAACAAACCTAATGAAAAAAATTGCTACAGAGATGAACACTGAAAGACAGCCATGACCCTATAATACAACCAAATTGTAGGAGGTTCAACAGAGATGGGTGGAGCCTCATGAAACAACGGAGATTTTTGAGGTGAGAGATGACCTAGGAGTGGGAGGTGGGAGTGTAGGGTGGGCAGAAACAAGATGGCAGCATGGTTGAATTCACCTCGGCTTACATAAAGACCCAGGAGTGCCTCTCCTGGTTGATTATAAAAAAGAAGTGGGGGAAGGGGACACAACAACCTTGTATTGGGCTTGTGCCCTTTGCGGGAGGTATTTGTTCAGTAAGCCCCAGGGATCGATGTGGATAATTAGCTACACCGGACAAGTTTTATCCTAATATTCAGAAGTGCAGAAGTCTACACATCTGAGGTTTCAAAAATTCCCCCTGGGTCATATTGGCAAGAGCTTGCTTGGGTTTTGCTTTTTTGTGTGTGTGTGGTTTTTTTTTTTTACTCTTGTCTTTAATTTTGTGGAACACTTTGTAAGGAAACATGTTTCCATGTAACGCCCAAAGAGATCAAATGTCAAACATGATGTAACATCATACTTCTTTTTTTCGCCCCTCAGTAATTACTAAAGTTATTTTTCTTGGAAACAGACAGGCTAGTCGCTTGGCTAACAGCACCAATTTGCCATCTTGTAAGAGGATAATTTGGAGACTTGAGGACACAAGCATAAAATAATTGAGGGAAAAGGATGTGGTTTTGATTACAGATGGGAGGCCCTGTTGCTTAACACGTTGGGGTACCCAGGATGCATGGGCTACGTGACAGACCCTGAGTCATCTCTCATCTCCTGTGCCTGCGGTTACAACCTTTGTCTTTGTTCTGTGTGGATTCTGAGCGGACCTGGGGGGCTTGTTTGGTTTGTCTTTAAAGACAGGCTCTCTTGAAGCCTAGGCTGGCCTCAGACTCGCAGTTTGTGATGACGGTGAACTTCCGACCCCCCCTCCTCCAACTACCAAGTGCTGAATTACCAGCATGCACCTGCAACTGGAGACACTCTGCTAGCCAGGCTGCTTCCCCGGCCCCGGTTTGGATTTAGTGTCACCATCACCGAAGCACATAAGTCAAGAGGGGAAAGTTTCCGTTTTCTCAACTGTTCTCCCACATGTGCCTTTTGTCTATTTCTTTTTCCCATTGTGTGTGTGTGTGTGTGTGTTGTACATGTGTAGGCATGTATACATGTGTGTGGGCGTGCACATATATGTGTACGTGCATGGAAAGTCCTAAGGTTGGTGCTCTTCTTCCTTATTCACAGAGATAGGGTCACTCAATCGAGCCCAGAGCTCATGGATATGGCTGGTCTTCCTAGCCAGCTTGCTCTGGGGATCCCCTGGCTCTCTTTCAGAAGCTGGAATTACCGAGTGAAGGATTGACATAGGATCCTGGGGACCTGACTTCTGTGGGTGGCAAGCATTTAAGCATTCATCCCCTGGGTGTATCTTTTCTATTTCAACCTTTAAAAAACAAAACAAACAAACAAATAACAAGAAACAGGCCTCACTATACAGCCCTGGTGAACCTGAACTCCCTATGTAGACCAGGCTGGCCTTGAACTCAGAGATCCCTGCCCATCCCTCCAAAGTGCTGGGATTAAAGGTGTGCTCACCTCACTAACTTTCTTATAAAAGATCTTTACGAAAAGCAGCACACAGGTATAAAACAATAAATAACTATTCTTTTTCCTTCTTTATTAGTTATTAGTTTTGGCTTTTGGAGACAGGGTTTCATATAGCCCAGGCTAGCTTGAAAGTTCATTTAGCCGAGGGTGACCTCTGGTCCTCCCTCGAAAGCTCCAGACGTAATGAGATTACAAATGTGACCAGCAGTCGGTGTGTGAGAGGCTGGGGATTGACCCCAAGGCTTTGTGCCCAGTAAGCAAGGACTCCACAGGTGAGCTCCATCCCCAGCCTGAGAGACTCGTGAGAGAAAAGCAGATGGCTTATTATATACAACTGTCTTGTTGGGAAATATAAATAAACAGGTAAATGCTTATATAATATTGAAGCTGTAAACATTCAAAATTCAGAATTAACAGCAATTGTATCTAAGTGCTGGATCCATAGATAAACAAAACTCCTCCTTCTTTCGTCTCACCCAGTTCTGGGTATTGGGACGTGACTGACCTTACCACATGTTAGGTAAAGATAGCACCACTGGATTCCAGCCCTGTTTCCTACTTTTAACATATTTTCCATTTTTACAATAACATGTTATACCTTTAAATCAGAATTTTAAGTATTGAAACTTGCATTAATTCTGGAGTGATAGCTGACTCGACATCCCCCACGAGTACCCCGCTACCTCTTCTGTTTTTTACCATCTCTCTTCCCCCTTCTGCCTTACTCAATGCTCATCCTATCAAAAATATCTTCCTTAAGTTTAAATTACTCGCCTTGAGTCACACCACTTCATCCCTTCCCTTTGTGGTTCTAATACAGGGAGAATGTAATGCTTTAGCACTAAACATGGACTCTCCCATTGGACAACAACCTGAACCCCAAGGAGATTTTTTTATATATTTTCTTTTATGTATCTGGGTATTTTGCCTGCATGTATGAATGTGCACCATAGGTGCGGAGTGCCTGAGGCACCCAGAAGAGTACCAGAACTCCTGGAACCAGAGCTGTGAACGGATGAGGGGTTGCTGGGACATGAACCTAGATCCTCTACAAGAGCAGCAAATGCTCTTAGCCCCTGGGTCATCTTCCCAGCTGGCTCCCAAACCCCGTGTGGTAAAAATGGCTACCTGGATATCAGTCAGCTTTTCCAGGATTCGACTTGCAAGCTTAGGGCCATTCTCCATTGTTGGGATGTGCAGCATCTGAGGAAGGAAGGAGAAAGGAGTCTAAGGGAGTGAGGCACACAGGGTGCTAATGGGAAGATCATTCCTACAACAGGAAGGCAATCCCACCAGACCGAGAGAGGCACCGACACACTGTCAACACATGCTACCTCCCTAACCTGAGTCTTAACTGAGAACTTGAATAAAAACCAATCAATCAATGACAACATATTCATTTTCTACCGACTCAATCAAAGGCACAAAAGGTTTGAATCCCGTTCTTCAGGGTGGCTTAAGGAATTCAGAATAGGAGTAGTCCCAGAAATGGTAGACTAACTCAACCCAGGAGTCTAAGAATCCACAGGATAAATAATTGCCCTCTATGGAACATGCTGGCAAGGAACCAGACCTCAAAGATATTTTGCAACAAATGAAAGCAAATCATTTCAAAGGGATGAATTAAAGCAAGGCTCTTCTTTTACATAAGGGGTTTCTGAACCTACATCTAGGCAAGGCGTATCTCCACGGGCCACAATTCCCATGGGAAGGCAAGGTTAAATTCCTAGCTGAAAGAGATCTTATGCCCTTGGCTTGTATCTGAGCCGTGCCTGTTCATGCCTTGCTGGCGGGCTGGCTTTTGATGCTTTGATATTTAGTAGATAGCTCATATTCTCAAACACTCTTCTTATTATGCCTTTTAGTATAATATGATAATTAGGAACCCTCTGGGCTCTGAATGACTCCCTGAAGCATTTAGGAGAAGCATTAAAAACAAGTTAACCTTTGTAAACTTTTTATTTCTAGAGTGGAGTAACAATTGGATTTTAGTTACTAAAATGGACAAATAACATACCTAGATATTGCCATAAAATACTCAGACTGGGCCCTTACAATCCTTTCTTCCTCTCTCTGCTTTCCTCTATCCCTGGCATGCCTCCCTCCCTCCTCCCCTGTCTCTCTGCCATATCAACATAAAACCAGGTACTTTCCCCACCGTGAACTATCTGCATGTCAAACTACATCAGCGGCCAGCCCTGAAGTGTAAATTCTAAAGTGTTAAGGACATAACATCATGAATTAAACACAAGAAAAATTAATAATAAAATAATAATAATATAATGCTATTAAGATAAGACTGCCGCATCCAGATTACATATTTATGAAATGCCTGGAGGAATTCTATATTTCATAAAAGACAGAAGGAGTAGTCTTGTGGATAACCCTTATCCCACACTGAGCAGAGAAGCATCTACACCTACCGTACTACCGATGCCGAGTTCCAGACTAGCCGGAATGCCTGTAAATGTCTCGAAATCTCACAAAAAAAAAAGACAGAGGCTGACAGATGTGCACGAGGACTGGATGTTTTCTTCAAAAGGGAAAGCCCTCCAACTAGCAAAATAATGCATACATGACCCAAGTAAAAGTGGATTAATAGTGACTGGAGAGATGGCTCAGTGGTTAAGAATCTGGCTGTTCTTCTAGAGGACCCAGGTTTGATTCCCAGCACCCATATAGTTGTCAGGGGATCCAGACAACTACTTCTGGACCTCCACAGGCACAGCACATGGTGCACAGACAGATGTGCAGACAAAATACCCATACACATGAAATAAAAACAAATAAATCTGTTCTTTAAAAAAATATATATCAGACACATGTAGCAAGAATAGCACATCTGTGGGCATCACTTGAAATGTCTGTGCAGTGTTCTACCAAACCCTGACAACGGAAATGGCAACGGACCAGTGAACTTTCACCTCACGTGCATTCTGTGTGCATTCTCCAAATGCTGCAGAGGTTGGAAGCACAGTCGCCCAGACACTGACACCCAGCTGCCCCTGTGCAGCCTTCCTCAGCCGGCTGGCAGAACCAGGTAACCTCGGAAGTCTCCTTTCTGACTGAGTTGGGCTCACACATTTGCCAAGGTCAGGGCTGACTTGCTATCATGGTTGAGTTCTCATGAAACCACCCAGGCCCATCCACTGACTTCATTCAATTACAGGTAAATGTTTGTTTTTTTTTTAATTCCATTCATTCATTTACTCGCTTATTGTGTGTGTGGGGGGGGGGGGGGGCGCGGGTGCAGTTTGCAGGCAAACATCATAGGAGGAGGTTAGGGGTAAGCTTTGAAAGTCATTTTCTATTCTTCCACTGTGTGGGTCCCAGGGACTAAAAGTTAAGTTCTCAGCCTGGATGATGAATATCTCCAACACTGTGCCATCTCCCCAGCCCTGGGCAAAGGGCTAGGAAAGAGAAACATAGACAACTGTTGGTCTTACCTGGCCATTGTAAAGAATATCTGAAACTGGGCAGACAACGCAGGCTGTCCCTGAGCCAAACATCTCCTTCACCCTGTTCCCTCCCAAGGCGGTGGCCAGGTCACACATGGTGAGGTGTCTCTCGCATACCTTAAACTCGCCCTGTTTGGAATGTTAAAAAGAGAAGGAAGAGGAGAAGGAGGTAGTGGTGGAGGAAAAGAGAAGAAAAAAAGAAGAAAATTAAGTCACTGTGTATCTTTTGGTCTGGCTGATCTTGTATAGTGTCATAATGGTCCCCTGGGGGGAGCAGGAAAGGGCACACTGTGTGATTACTTAGTATGTTGAGTGGCAAAGGGCACACTGTGTGATTTTCCCAACATCCTGAGCAACCTACTTCCAAATCACAGATTTCAAATGAACTAACTCGTCTAGACGTTCACCTTAGAGTCATGGCACGCTTTCTCACATAGCTGTTTGTTGTCATGGATCTCACATGCTGACTCGATCTAAGAGCCACTTAGTGCATTTAACGCATTTTCCGTGTCCTTCATGATAAAGGAGAACAACCCATTGCATCATATGTTGGTACGACAACTACCGTTGGCCTGGTACCCACCATGGGTCAAGGTCTTTAATGCTGAAGACATCCCCTCTACGGTACAGTTGAGGATGCTTGGGTTCCAGATGGGGAGGGGCTTTTCCAAGGCCAAACAGCTGGTAAACAGTGAGAACTAGATTTGAACTAAGCCTCATCTGATTGCCTTCAAAATTGGTTAAAAAAAAAAAAAAATCATAAACTGAGCTCAGAGAGCTGAAGTAGACGATTTTTGTCAGGAGTCAGTGTTTGGACTTTAGATGAGAAATTCCAGTGAGAGCTGTTGTGATTTTGTTCAAAATTAAATAAATTATTAAACAAGTAAGTTCCAGAAAATCAGCGAACATTACTGAGAACTGCTGAGGTCTGCGTTCTGGAGAGAAGAAATAGAAAAAATAATCCTCTTGTAAATCAACAGATCGATCAGTGCTTGCCTGGCTCACCCTTGTCTGGGGATTAGCTCTCTCTGGCAAGCCCTGACCCCAGTGCCTCTTGGCATTTTCAACAAAGCTTTAAAATAAGCTGCAGTTAAGGAGTCAAGAAAACATTCCTCCAGAATAAACCATTCCTCCAGAATAACCTATATTCCATACTCGGGAGCCGGACATGTGGAACTGGCTCACATTCACCTTGTTGGCCAACCTTCTGTGCTTGGTTAACTCATTCTCTTAATAAAACAGAAATTACTGCGCTTCAAAAAGCTATCTTTCCAACTGCAAACATATTTGGGACAGGGACAGGGCAAGCTGTTGAAATTAAACTAGCAGCTTGCAAATGTCGTGCCCACTGTGTGCCAGCCAACAGGCAGCAGTTGGATTTTGTCTACTCTGGACTTGGTGGGATTATTTAGCTCACAGACTCGTTTCCAGTCTTCCAGAGAAACTGCTGGTCTGCTCCAAAATTATGTGTGTGTCCCAACATTTGTGTACTAGGACTGTCTGACCACTGTGTGCTGAAACCCTTTTCATGGTCTCTGGGGACTTTCGGAACACATGAGTCCTTAGTACCAACCAAGAACTCCCGCTAGCAAGCCAATTCACTCACATCTTTCTTACAAACACCATGTCACTTCAAATAACAAAGGTCCTAAGACTCCAGCCTCTGTCACTGGGATGTGGACATCCACAGGAAACAACGTTACATTTGCTTTGAGTGTTTTTAAATTTTAAAATAAGCATGAGAGGAAATCTGAGACCCTGGGAGCAAGGGGTAGTGGGTGAAGACAAAAAGCAGGACAAACTAACATTACGTTGATATTAATATGTCAATAAAGATTTGTAGCTCCTACTATACAGTGACAGGTGTACTGTGGAATATCTCACAGCTGAGGTTAAGGCTGGGTGGAAACACCCAGTGTGAACCAGGTTGGATTAGAGGGTACCCTGTACACAGACTGAGGCTATGATAGAAGCCCTCCTCACCGAGACGTCTGGGTCAGCTGGTTCCCTACTAAAAAATCTGACTTTCTAGTGAGATCTTCGCTCCACGTGAGATTTAGAGATTAGATAGCACAGGTGGGAACTAGGAGGTATGATATCATTGCAAAGGGAGGCTCGTTCTGATTGTGTGTGTGTATGTGTCTGTGTGTGTATCTGTGTGTGTGTGTCTGTCTGTTGTGTGTCTGTGTGTGTGTCTGTGTGTGTTTCTGTGTCTGTCTGTGTGTCTCTGTGTGTGTGTCTGTCTGTATGTGTGTGTGTGTCTGTGTTATGTTCTGTGGTTGTGTCTGTGGTGTCTGTGTGTGTCTCTGTGTGTCTGTGTTGTGTATGTGTCTGTGTGTGTGTGTGTGTGTGTGTGTGTGTGTGTGTGTGTGTGTCAGGCTCATGGAAGTTGCTTAGGCACTCACCCACTGCTGTGTCAGTTCCAGGATGCTCTGCCTGGTCACTCCCGGGAGAATGATGCCATCTAGTGGGGGCGTTGCCAGCTCTTCTTCTGTCAATTAGAAACAGGGATGTTGGCAAGATTTTCCTCGTTAGTCAACATCCTGCAGCATTGCAATTCTTAAAGCCAATTTAGTATAAGAACAGAAGAGACGGCTCAGTGAACGGCTCTGCTGTTCAGGACTAGAGTTCTGTTCTCATACCCACATAAGAGGTCCACACTGCCTGTGACTCAGCTCCAAGGAGTCCAGTCCTCCCTTCTGGACTCCACGGTCCCTGCACTCATGCACACATTCCTCCACACAGACACACGGTTAAGAATATAACAAATTTTCTTAAATAAGCAGAGACACACAGATGATCCAGTGGGTAAAGGCACTGGCTAGTGAGTTTGGTCCTCTGGAACCTCTCAGCAGGAGAGAACTGACTGCCTTAAGTTGTTCTTTGACCACCACACATGTGCCATGGTGGGGATGTACACACACACACACACACACACACACCACACACATAAACAAATGTTTAACCCAGAAAGGAAGTGCCTTGTGTAACCATCTTCCATTTATCACAACCAGTGAAACGATGAAAGAGCAAAAGTAAGCATTAGAGGCTGTAGTCACAGCTCTGGTGGCTGTCCAGAGCACTTACTATCCTGCAGAGGACCTGCAGAGTCTATAACTCTAGTTCCAAGCATCTAAATGCCCCCTACTGGCTGCCAAGGGTATCTGCATACACATAGAGCATATACACAAGCTAAATACACAAGCACACACACACACATACAAGTAAATAATTAAATATAAATAAATAAATAAAATTTTAAAAAATCAATTCAATATTAAGGAATATTCTTCAAGATGAGCATCCATGTCAAAATTATTCCTTAACTGATTAAAAAAAATGGTACTTATAACAACACATAAACAAGTCAGTTCCACACCCAGCAGTTCTGTGAGGAGTCCATCACCTCAGAACTGGGTAGCCTGAGCTGGAGAGATGATTGGTGAGATGATTGGTGGCAAGCATTTCTCAGGGGCCTGAGTTCAGATCCCAACACCCACGTAAGGGCTGGATGGGGTGGCTCACACTGATGCTGCAGAATTAAGAAGCTACTACTCCCTGGCCAACTAGTCTAGCTAAACCAGTAGCCCTGGCTCAGTGAAAGACCTTGTGTCTCAGCACATAAGGTAGAAAAAGAAGCAAGAGAAGACACCCCCTACCTCAGTCCTCCAGCCTTTACTGCAGTATATATCACACACACACACTCACATGCACACACACACACACACACACACACAGAGAATTCTCCCTCCCAGTGCTGCCTGCACACTGCCTTCAGAAGCCCACATCGCCTGCTTTTCAAGCTACACAGGTGTTGCATGAACAGGGGAGATTCAGAGTTTCCCACAGAGATCTGAAGGCAGTGGGCTCAGGGGGAGGCTTCATGTCTTCAAAAGAAGAAAAGAGAAAATGCTAACACAGTCTCAAGAGATGGACTGCTACTCTGACTACACAGGAGACCCCAAGTGAACACTCCACCATGAAGGCCAGGCGCAGTGCTCTGACTGTAAGCACCAGGTAACCCTCCAACTCACAGGCTCCCCCTTTAAAGTCACTTTGGTGGACTGGGGGAGTAGATCAGTAGGTGGAATGCTTACAGAGTATCTGTGAAGCCTGGGGTTTGATCCCCGCATCACATGAAGTGGATGTGGGTGACTTACAAATGTAATCCCAGCACTAGGGAATTAAAGGCAGAATCGGGAATTCAAGGTCATCCTTAGATCAGATTTGAGACTAGACTGGGATGCATGAAGCCCCATCTTTAAAAGAATTGTCCTTAGTAGTCAACATCCCCTTTCCTGCACACCGCTGGTATCGAGCAATGTGGACCAACAAGCCTTAAATATCAGCATCTATTACAAAGATGATGAACCTTATAGCAGACAACTTGCCTAAGACCTACCCCTGCTTGCAGAGGAAGTCACAAATATCCTTAGAGAAATACCAGGTAGAAGCAGTGGGGGGATTGCCCTGATGTTTTGGGGCTCCCCCAGGACCTTGAATATAGATAGAACTAACCTGGGTCAATCCTTATTTTACCAAAGAAACAAATGTGTGTTTGCCCAGGCTGGTGACTGAGAAAAGGCTCAGATCACACAGCAGTGTGCCGGCCCTGGGGACTACTGCTCTGTCTCAGGGTGAGGTGGATCTAGGATCTCTGCTCTCCGAGATGCTTTCCAGACATCTGCCCATCTTTGTATGCCCCAGTTTCTGCACAGTGCCTGGCCTAGGGAGGTACATAGGTTTTGGTTTTGTTTTCATGTGCATGGTTATTTCGCTTACCTGTATGTATGTGTGGTACATGCGTGTAGTGCCTATAGGGGGCAGAAGAGGGCACTGGGAACTGAACCTGTATCCTTTGGAAGAGCAACTCGTGCTCCTAACCATCCCGGAGCCATTTCCCCAGCCTCCATAATAAGTATTTTTTAATTTTAAAATATGAGTGAGTTCTTTTTGCTGGGCTGCAGCAGGGATCATTTGTTTTCTGAAAAATCGCTTTTTAGAAAGAAAGAGATTGTTCCTGGCGGTGTTCCCAAGGGTACTTGTCATTTGTTAAGTGTTTGTGGTCTCAGAATAAAGTGTTTTGGGATAACTTGTTAGCTAGACACAGAAATGCATGGATGTCTGTGTGCGTGCAGTTTTCACACACAGAGAGACCTTTCCTACAGTTAGTGCAACTCTCAGACAACACCGACTTAAACCCAAACAGCAGCGTTCACACGTGCAAAGGCTGTTCTGTGAAATGAATTTAGCCTCCTACTGTATCCACCAGCCTGAGGTCAAGAAACAGAACATCTGTCCCTGGTTCTCAGACAGAGCCGACGACATGGGACATCTGTCCCCTGGTTCCCAGGCAGAGCCGGAGACGTGATAGCATTTGGGTGAGAAGTATTCATTTTCCTCTGAAACCTCAAACACCCTCCCAGGAGCCAGAGCGAGTTCCAGAACACCCAGGAGGAAACAGAGCCCCACAGACATGACTGTGACTCGGCATATGCTGCGGTTGCTTCCTGTCCTGCGTTCTGTGGGCTGCTGTGTTCATCCTCCCTACCCTCCAACCTCCAGCAAGGAGAGTCGCAGGAGGGTTCTGTTACATGATGTTAGGTTACCAGTAAGACAGAGAAGAGGGGTAAGAGGCCCAAGGGAGAGGAACCTTTTTAGTGTGTGACTGTGTGTCTGTGTGACTTTATGTCCATGTGCACAAGTGCCTGTGGACCTCCTGGCGTTGCAGCTGTGAGCCTTGAGCTGCCAGGCATAGGTGCTGGGAACTGAATTCGAGTCTTCCAAAAAAGCAGAGCTCTCATCCTGACCCACCCTCTCCCACCTCCTTTGGCCTGCTAAACAACCCAGTGGAAGAAACACATCGAAACTAAAACTGGCTTGGGCAAAAGTTATAAAGTCTAACCCTTAGTAAGGCTTCACGTATTTTGCAAGAGGCAGAAATCAAGTCCACTCATCCCTACTGTGATCTGCCACGTAAGCGTGTCCCATGACTTATGTCTGGATAAGGAACACTTCTTGACCAGGACAGTGTCTGGCTAGTTTGTATGGCTGTGATGTAGATGGTGGTTATGTCTTTGACATCTCCCATAAATAATGACTTTGCCTTTTCTGAATGATGTCCCTCTTTGTGTCTGTGGTGCCGGTGGGTGGGGACTGGGTCAGGAGTGGCCAGAGAGGAAGATGTCTCCTGAACACAGAGGTCAGCACTGGTCAGCTTCTTTCTACCATCACTTCAGATGTATGTTTAAGTGCCAGTTTGAGAGCCCCCAAATTCCAGCATAAATTTGGTTTTCTTACATTTCCAAGTACAAACGGCAGAAATCAAAGAAGCTGAAGCGCATGCCCAGGGCCAGAGGATACCACCAGAGGTGCCCAGGGCCAGCTCAGGGAAGGCTGTTTACTCTCCCTGGGATGGAACATAAGACTGGACTCACATCAGCGAGCAGGGCTGCGCTCAGCCTTAGCTGAGCCACCTCTCCCTGCCTTGATAGCAAAAGAAAGCTGGTGTCGGGAGGGCTGCTGCAAAGCAGCAAGTTCTTTTAAAAAGGGTCACCAAGCCAAGACTGGGAACTTGTACGTGGAAGCATTCTTTGACTGTGTGTGTATGTCTGTCTGTGTATGTGTGTTCTGTGTATGTGTGTATGTGTGTGTCAGTGTGTGTGTGTATGTGTGTGTATGTATGTATGAGAGAGAAAGAACATATATACATGTATGTGAGCATGTGTATATTCAAGCATGTGTGCACATGTATAACCCTGCATGCACACATGTGTGTGAATATACATGCAGAAACGCAGGACAACACGGAGTATCTTCCTCTCATGCTCTCCAAGTTATTTTTGAATCAGCATCTCTCACTGAACCTGTAGCTCACCCTGTTGGGGAGGCCGACTGCTCAGAGAGCTCCTAGGATTTGCCTGTCTCCACTTCCAGATGCTGGTGTTAGAAACATAAACAGCGCCGGGCGGTGGTGGCGCACGCCTTTAGTCCCAGCACTTGGGAGGCAGAGGCAGGTGGATTTCTGAGTTCGAGGCCAGCCTGGTCTACAGAGTGAGTTCCAGGACAGCCAGGGCTACACAGAGAAACCCTGTCTCGAAAAAACCAAAAAAAAAAAAAAAAGGAAAAAGAAACAGCCACGCCCATGACTTCATTCCACATTCTCAGTGTCTATAATTACCATAAGCCATCTACAACTATAAACAGGTCTAAAAATATGTGCTCCTGGGTTCCGTAGACCTATCAAAATGCTAACGGTCAACACAGGTCTACTCTGCCTCCCGCTTTGTCATTTCAACTCAACGCTATATAAACTGCCAACATTTCCCTGAACTCCTATCAAAGCAGACACTGAGTGTTCAGGATGCTAAAGACAGTCACACATGCTTATAATCACAGCATTCCACAGCCCGAGGCAGAAGGATTTCTATAAGCTTGGGGCTGTCATAGGCTACCGAGTGGAACCCTGTCTTAAAAAAACAAAAACAGAAACTTCAAGCCAGGACAATTCCCTATATTCCTGACATACAGAATGGAGGATCTAAAGTCCAGTGCCAGCCCTGGAGGCATAATGAGTTCAAGCTTATCCTGGGCTACACACACAGGACCTTGACTCAATAAAACAGAATGTCTGTGATTTACATGTAGTGGCCAGCAGGTGTCACTAAACATGGATCTGCTGGCAATCTCGGGATACATGGGTTTTATTTAATAGAGTCATTTATTTTGTGTGGGTATGTGTGGATACGATCATGCCAGGCCATACGTGTCGGAGGTCTGAGGACAACTTTTGGGGATCAGTTCGCTCTTTCCACCTTGTGGGTAGTGGGTATTAAACTCAGGTCATCAGGCTTGGAGGCAAGCACCCCCACCCTCTGATCTTCCTTGTGGCCGTAGATTGTAGGTTAATCAAATGGAAATGCAGAGAAAATCCAAGGACTTGTGAAATGCTATCAAAAGATGTAGAAAGGATATCAGTTCTGAAGAGAACTCTATGAGTTCTCTAATTCTCCTCTCTATAGACAATAGACAGTTTACTATAGCATGGTGTAGAGTGAATGATCACTGAACTAACCAAGACTCATCACCGAAGAATGTTATGACACTAGGAGAGGGCACAGGGGAGGGGAAAAAAACCACTTTTTTAGGGAAAAAAAGTTATGTCTGTGTCTATGTATTATGGGTGCAGTACCCCTGGCGTCCAGTAGAGGGCACTGGATCCCCTGAAACTAGAGTCACAGACAGTTTGTGAGCCACAGTGTGGTTGCTCAAAACGGAACCCAGGTCCTCCGCAAGAGAAGCCAGTGCTTTTACATGCTGAGCCATCTGTACGGCAGCTGAGTTTGAAATCAAGCGAAAGCTTCTCAAGCCAAACAGTAGAAACAAGAATAAAACCAACCCTGATGCAGTCTCCACAGCAGCCGCTGGACCCCGCTCCTGCGCTGCCGGTTGCCTGCTGTCCTGCCCCTGCGCCCTTGCTGTCCCCGCCCCTGCGCCCTTGCTGTGGTCAGCTGTCAAGTCACCAGAAGAGCGATTACCTCCGTCTTCGTTTATCCAGTAGAGGAAAAGATTCATTGTGCCTACTTCAGTTATCTGGTGGTCCTTGCCATACAGCCAGAGGACCTGCTGACAGCCATTCTCCACTGCTTCGCCCTGCGCCAAAAGGGACGCTCCATAATTGCTGGTGAGGAAAAGAAGACCTGCTGTTAGCAACATGCATCACCACACGGCTGCATTCCACTCTAACTGCCTCAAGCTTTTATTCATCCGTGTGTGTGTGTGTGTGTGTGTGTGTGTGTGTGTGTGTGCGCGGAGTGTGAGTGTGTACGTGTATGTGTGCAGTACGAGTGTGTGTGTGTGTGTGAATTTTGGAAAACCAGTGGTCTTAAAACCTGGTTAAGGAATCCTTGATATTGTTTGTCTCTACTGGAAAAACCATAGGCCATACTCTCGGTTCAGGCTCCAACAAACTGACTGGTTTCCTCCACACACTTCCCTTAAAACAATTCTTCCCTGGGCTGGAAAAGGGCTCAGCCAGTAAAGGAGCTTGCTGCCAAGCCTAGTGACCTTGGTTTGAACCCAAGACCCATGTGGTGGGAGGAAAGAATTGAGTCCCATGAGTTGTCTTCTGATCTGCCATGTGTGTCCTGGTACATACATCACCAGACGACACACAAAAGACTTAAGTAACTGTAGGACAGACAGGACAGACAGACATGGCTATTAATAGACAAGTGCTGCCTTCAGAGGAAGGCAGGGAAACTGGATTTGAGAACTAACCTCGAACTCAGGCCTGAGTGTGAGCCAAGTGGTCAACAACTCAAGCTAATACATCTCTACTGGCTCCCAGAGTGCCACAGGCTCACTGAGAATTAAGAAGTCTTATTTAGTACTTAAATGCCTTATGTTGTTTTGTTTTGTTTGTTTGTTTGCTTGCTTGTTCTCTCTCTCTCTCTCTCTCTCTCTCTCTCTCTAAGCTGTTTAGTAGATTCAAACGGGAGCCCAAAGTGACCTGGTTTTCCTATTCCCTGATGCGTGGGGGTCTCACTCCAACATAACGTTAGTGCAGGAAATGGTCGGCCGATGCACACGTGCTCTTTAGCTTCTGAGCACAATTCGTGAACCTTAAAGCCAGAGGCAGAATTTTCTCTCCTTGGTGATGTCCAGCCACACCCTCAGGCTCAGAACCTGTGACTGTGTCAGCTAACTTATGTCAAGGCATACTGCAGGTGGCGTTAATGTCTTCATGTAGCCACAATGTCACCATGATGATGGCCCAGGAACAGCCTTGGACTGAGGGAGACACACATTTCCACACAGGAAGGTCTGGGGGTAGCTTGCAGTGAGAGAGAGTGACCAACTTTGAAAGTGATACAGGTGCCATAAAACTTGGTTATTATGACATGGGCAGAGAGAGGGACAAGAAGTGACCCATTGTACAAATAATGGGGGGGCTAGGGGAAAGAAAAGGGACACTTTAAAATTACATCCCATAAGGAGACATTTATACTCCATGTTGGGAGTCTAAACATACATGTTAACATGCAAAGCTGCTCAGAGTTTGTTCTGGGTTAACCTCCCTACCATCTCCCTGGTCTACACTATTCATGCTTCACAGGGTTTAAGCCCAAATATTAGAGGACGTAGTTAGAGATGGCAAGAAACCATAACAAGAGGCACAGAGGCTGGAGAGACAGCTCGGTGCTTAAGAGCACTTGCTTCTCTTGCAAAGGACCCAGGTTCGGTTCCCAGCACTCACGTAGCAGTACGTAAAAGTACTCTTCTGGCCTCCAAGGGTACCAGGAAGGAACACGGTTCACAGACTTACATGCAGGCAAAGCACTCATACATACAAAATAAAAATTTTGAAACAAGCATGAGAGGCAAGGATACCACACGTCTCAGAAAACTGATTGTGCATCAGACTGAGCTTCCGAGGAGGGCTGGTTTGTGTTAACTCCACTCCTCCCTGTGAAGCTTGCTGGAGGCAGACGAGGTGTGAGGTGAGATAATATTACATTGTTATTCTACTGTCTTCTCAGATCACAGTTCTGTGAATAAGGCACACCTAGAGCTTCAGTTTCTTGCTCACTGACAACATGAACGCTGATATTCCAGTAACACAAATATGCACTCTGTGTGTGTGTGTGTGTGTGTGTGTGTGTGTGTGTGAGTGAAAGGGGGGGAGGGTCATGTGCAGGTGCCTATAAAGGCCAGAAGACAGCATCAGATCTCGGGCAGCTGGAGGTACAGGTTGTTGCCAGCCTGCTGACGCAGGTGCAGAGAGAGAGCTTAACTGGATTCTCTTGAAGAACAGCAAGTGCTCTTAACTGGTAACTCGGGAGGCTGGAATTCTGTAGCAGATACTGCTCAGATGAGATGTAACAGTGTTGCAAACACAAAGACAGAAGAGACCTGAGACACCCAAGCTACAGTTTTCTAGAGAAGCCCATCTTCTAGAAATGCCCTGAAGGGAATGGGGACCACGTGGGGCTTGTGAGACACCTTTCGAATCTGACTGCCACCATCCCTCAATCTCAGAGCCCTATCACTGAGCTGACTTTTCTAAACCTCTCAGAACGTCACTGAAAGTCACTTTCCGGCCGGGCTGTGGTGGCGCACGCCTTTAATCCCAGCACTCGGGGGCAGAGGCAGGCGGATTTCTGAGTCTACAGAGTGAGTTCCAGGACAGCCAGGGCTATACAGAGAAACCCTGTCTCGAAAAAACCAAAAAAAAAAAAAAAAAAAGGTCACATTCCAGGAACATCTCTGTATGTCACCAGTTGATTCAGACCTGGGAAGAGCTGGGGTACTTGCTCCTTCTACTGTATCCACCAAGGGACATCTGAATTCAGAGCCAAGTCAACCCTGAAACTTGGCCAGCACATCTCAAATGCTCTTTTGTTTCCTTGCAGCTACAGATGGCCGGTGAGGCTGGCCAGGCAGAGCCAACGCAGGGCTTTCCTCTGCCCTTCACAGCAGGTGTGTCTGCCATCTGTGGCTGAGCAGACAGTGAAACAGGCACCTTCCAAGACAGGGTTCCCTGGAGCCAAGTGAAAGCATCACTCCCAGGACCAGCCTCTAGCTGGAAAGGACACTGGTTCAAATCACTGCTCCACACCCATACCACGCTGCTGCCTTCGAGGGGCCACAAGCAACGCTTCCCACAACTAAGTTTACAAAGCTCAACCTTAAACCGCAGACAGCTGGCTCTTCGCTTGTGAACACGACTCCCGTTGAAAGTACACGGCGCACCATGACACTCGGCAGCCAGGAAGGACACACGGACCGACTTACCCGCCCATCTTGCAGTCTCCAGTTCCACCTTTCCAGGCTCTGACGTACTTTGGATTGGCCCACAGGGACACTGGATTGAAGGAGCCACTAGAAAAATATGGTCCCACAGGGCTCAGGATCACAAAGAGCAGGGCTTTGGAAGGCTTCTTGACTCCAAGAGATGGCTGTATAGTAGAGAGAAAAACCATAGCTCTGTAAATAACAATGAGACATCCTTCTTAGAGTCTAGAATAGACCTGGGTCCACATCCTAGAAGGTCACCCAAACGAAGCTTAGTGACGCAAAGCCTTTTAAAGCAAATAATGAAAATGGGTATTTAAGTTTGGTCGTGGGGGGATGGGTAGGATGGGACAGACACGGACGGCTCAGGGGATAAATGCTTGTTTGCTGCCAAGCCTGAAAAGTTGACTAACTTGGGTCTGCTCCCTGAGCCTCACATGGTAGAAAGAAGAGAACCGACCCCTACAAGCTGACCTCTGACCTCTACAGACATGCTAGGGCATGCACAGTCTCCCCCACCACACACACACACACACATGGTCACCTTGCACACACAACATAAATAAATCATAGTAATTTAAAACAATGAGTTATGATTTTAGAGGAAGAAACCCAGCTGTCAGTTGCAGGTGCTGCTCACAGGATGAACGAGGAGCCTGTCTCTAACTCCAGAAAATGTGAAGACCATGAGCGGAGGATAGACATGGGGAAGCGGATTGTGATCATGCCTGCCTCTAGGGCAACAATAGATAGCAGAAGGCAGAGACAGCACACAGCACAAGTCCCATCAAAAGGAGATGAGGAAACAACTTAGACCTCACAGCATATGCAACAGAGCTGGAAAGATGGTTCCATTATACTAGCGCTGGCTGCTCCTTACAGTCTCTCTACATAGCCCTGGCTGTCCTGGAACTCACTCTGTAGCCCAGGCTGGCCTCAAACACAGAGATCCTCCTGCCTCTGCCTTCCAAATGCTGGTGTTTTTTCTTTAATAGGAATTTTATTGGAAAAATCTTCTCCCCTGAGAATGAAGAACCCGAGAACTCTACTGTCCTCTCATCTGGGAGAGAGATCCACACCTGGTCCATCCCGTCTCTGAGGGAACCATCTTATCTCTGAGAGTTTATTTAAGGATGAGCCAAGAGGACTGGGAGACTGAGGGCGAGGAGTCAGATGGGAGGTAACCGAGGAAGTCGCTGTTTACAGCATCTTCTGTCTCTGGTGCTCAGAGCACTCTTGCTGGTTAAATGGCCTTGAAGCTGCAGTTGGGAGGTTTCTACTGTGTCAGAATCGAAGGCGGGGGGTGGAGGGGCCCACTTTCCTAGTTGCCTCACACAAACGCCAGTGAGGCCGTGAGAGCTCAAAGGCCATGGCTCCACGCTCCGTCAAACACTTTGCTTGCGGATGTCACTCTTTCTCTTCCCTTTTGGGCTTTTCTAGATGCTGTGAGGAAGACATACTCTAAAAAGGGAGACCCAATCCACAATAGCCCAGGGGAAAAGGAGTTATCTTATCCAGTAAATATGCCACCTGCCTTATAAATAACCATTAAAAACATCTTTCAAAAATCCCAGCACAACTAGTCAGGACAAGGAAAGGGGCTAATGGAAGGAGATTGGTCCAAATATGTTGTAATGGTGTACAAAATGTCATCGACCCTTTAGGTATAATTAACATATACTACTGCAAACTAAAGTTTCAAAATCCATAACCCAGAACTCAATGGGGCGCTCCTCCATTATGGGCCAGCCTGCTGGAGGCTCTCTTTGCCATGCACGCTGTGCTTTGCTAGATAAACTGTCTCTGAAGTCTTTCCTTTGAGAAGATAAGAACCAGGGGCACAGCTTCCCAAGGGCCTCCTGGCCCTTTGTTCCAGGTTTGGTTTCCTTCCTGCCATCTGTCATTTCTCCCCAGACATTTGGACTATCCCTCTGTAATCATAAGCCCAAATAAACCCTTCCCTCTACAAGTATCTTATCACAACAGAAAAGTAACCAACGCAAATGATAAAGGAATGCAGAGAGGCCACTCATATGATAGGTCTTATCTGAAGGCCACATCTAGCTTCTCAATTTCTGAATGAATTGTCTGTCTTATGTACAACCTAATAGCACCTTGTCACCTACCTCATAAATGTTGGGCACCTCAGAGTGCACACACAAGAAGTATTTTACACTAATTTAGTATAACTGCATTATACTAAAAAAAAAAAAAAAAAAAGTAGCTAGAAAGGAATAACTTTTTCCTCTGTACTAAATTTCACCTCCTTCCGGCTGAAGAGGTAGATCTGTGGCAGAGCACACAAAGCTCTCATGCTTTCAACAGTAGTACAAAAACAAAGGCAAGTTTCTCTTTGTCGATGCACTTTCCTGACCTTGGCAAGTTAGTTTGCATTCCACTAGGTGGCAGCAGCGAGCACAGATGGAATGAAGCCGAATTGCGCACCTCCATCAAACCTCCCTCTAAAGAAGCATCTTGATGAATCATTTTATTCATATCTAAATCCTTAGCAACAGCTAAGTTATACACTAGCATGTCTTTATGCTGTCCAAAGCTGTGTGTAGGAATGTTAACTTGGTATTTTCTAAAATTGAATCGAGGTCCACTCACATCTGCAAACCTGAAGTTCCTCTGTGGACCACGGATGGCTTCCATAGCTTACATCATTGTTTCTCCATGAAAAGAACTCATTGAGAGGGCTAAAGAGATGGCTCAGCTCATCTTGCAGAGAACCCAGGTTCAGTTCCCAGCACCCACATGGAGACTCCCAGCTGTCTGTTAACTCCAATTCCAGGCATGTGGTGCCCTCTTCTGGCCGCAAATGGGCACTGCACCCATCTGCACAGATAAAAATCTTCATAGAACTCACTGACTTTCCTTGGAGAACAAGTGAGGAGAAAGTCTCCATGTCACTTCAATACTGAGTGTGAGTCAAAATTCAGTCTAGGCTTCATGAAAGAGTTGATGGCAGGTGTTGACTGACACACACACACACACACACACACACACACACACACTCAGGATCCCTGACTTAGCCCCTTGCTCCAACCCTCTCTTCTGCCTTGAAAAGCAATTTAGATCCTGTGTTCCTGTTAAGTGAGTTTTATTATGTGATGTCAACTGAATGACAGACGAGGTTCTGGGATGATAAAATTGTGCTTCTTATTAACTAGGAGAAAAGCCACATAATTAAATAGGAAACAAAGATGTCATCAGCTGGTGGAGACTGCAAACGGCTTGCGACAAGTCTGTTTGTCTCAGGAACATTTTATCCTGGTTCTTGTCTTAGCTTTGGGAGACAGGGCTAAGCTTCGCAATAATGAGACCCATTAGTCCTCTACATAGATAAACGGCGGGCGCTTGGGTGTGGTGAGAAACAAAGGCGACTTCACAGTGAGCATTAACACTTCTTTCTGGGTCACCCAGAAATCCCTTCACAGAAGGCGGGATGTCACAAGTTATTTAAAGGATGACAGAAAGGGGTCAGTGAACTGAGAAATTCCATTAGTCTACAGTGTGGCCTCAGAGGCAGGGAGCACAGCAGTCGGCAAGCGGGGGAGGACAGTTCTGACTGAAGCTAACAAAGCAAAGAATACGGTGGCTGGGACTAGAGGAAAACCAGATGGCTTGCTTTCAGAGACTTCTTTTTTAAAAAAGGTCTCAAAGGTTTCAGAGTGAGATAAGAAAACGGAACCAGGTCTCATGCCTGTCATCTCAGCGTTTAGGAGGGCTGAGGCAGGAGGATTGGTCAAGGCCACTTTAGCTACATACGATTTGGGGGCTGAATAAGTCTAGAAGAAGAAGAGGAGGAGGAGGAGAAGGAGAAAGAGGAAGAGGGAGAAAAAAAAGAGAACAGGAGGAGGAAGAGGAGGAGGAAAGGGAAGGAGAGGAAAAGGGAGGAGGAAGAAGAGGAAGAGGAGGAGGAGGAGGAGGGAGAGGAGGAGGAAGAAGAACAACAACAACTTAGGTGAGAGATGCCGAGGTGAGCTAAGAGTGTCTGTCGTTCCTACAGAACCCAAGATCAATTCCCAGCACCCAAGTCAGATATGCTTTACGTAAGCTGTAATTCTAGCTCCCAGGGATTCAAAACTCTCTTCTGACATCCCCAATCACAAAGTAGGCATGTGCTCCACACACGTACATGCAGACAAAACACTCACATACATGTAACAATAATAGAAATAATCAACATGGTACCCAAGAGCTTCCCTGAATACACGTGCTGCTGTGAGTTCCATCCCCTGCTCAGCATGGTGCTCCTCCGTCTCCACCTTCCATGTCTCTCCTGCCTTCCCCGCCTCTCTTACCAACTGGATTTCAGTGTCCTCTGAAATCCCCGTTGAAAGCCCTGACTCCCGCATTAATGCATTTGCTCATTGCTGTGAGGAAGGAATAGCACAGGGAACTCTGGGGCATCTGGTCTCTGTGTCCACAATCATAGAGCAGAGAGACAGGGATGGGCACCAATGGTCACACCAGTTTCCGGTCCCTTTCATTTAGTCAGGGGCCCAAGCCCATGAGTTGGTCCCACAACATTCAGGATGAGTCTTCTCGTGCGGTTAAAACCTCTCTGCTAACACGCTCACAGACTCACCCAGAGGCATGGCTACTAAGCATAAATCCAGTCAGGCATAGAGTAAGGCTCTGATATGACTGCCCAAAGCCACAGGGCCTTTAAGTTGGTGCATCATGGGAGGTCACAAGAGTAAAGCCTTCCTGCTGGACTTGGATCCTTATAAAAAAGAAAAATCCACTGAAATTCTCTCCCTTATGGGAAGGCACCACCCACCAAAGCCAGCCACAACCAGGCTTAGATGCCCAGGCTCCAAAACACTGGCAAAATAAACTGCAGTTTGAGCTGCTCCGGCTATGAGGGGAAGCCTCACAGATTCAACTCTTGGTCCCCAGTTGGCAGATGTCTGGGAAGGCTATGGGACCTTTAGGAGATTCAACTCATGTTAGAGGAAGCATGTCACACGAGGCAGCAGGGGGTGGGCTTTGAGGGTTTATAAATCTGACCCCACTCCCCTCACTCCCCTTGTGCCCATCGCTGTACCTTCCGACATGATGGACTCCATCTTCCAGGAACCTCACATAAGCTGAAATACTCTTTCCCCCCAAGCTGCTTTTGGTCACAGTATTTAATCACAGCGACAGAAAAGAAATTAACTCATCTTCGCCTGAAAAGCATTTAGATCCTGTGTCCGTTAAGTGATTTATTATTGATGCAACTGAGACAGACGAGGTTCTGGGATGATAAAATTGTGCTTTATTACTGGGAGAAAAGCCACATAATTAAATAGGAAACAAAGATGTCATCAGCTGGTGGAGACTGCAAACGGCTTGCGACAAGTCTGTTTGTCTCAGGAACATTTTATCCTGGTCTTGTCTTAGCTTTGGGAGACAGGGCTAAGCTTCGCAATAATGAGACCCATTAGTCCTCTACATAGATAAACGGCGGGCGCTTGGGTGTGGTGAGAAACAAAGGCGACTTCACAGTGAGCATTAACACTTCTTTCTGGTCACCCAGAAATCCCTTCACAGAAGGCGGGATGTCACAAGTTATTTAAAGGATGACAGAAAGGGGTCAGTGAACTGAGAAATTCCATTAGTCTACAGTGTGGCCTCAGAGGCAGGGAGCACAGCAGTCGGCAAGCGGGGAGGAGCAGTTCTACTGAAGCTAACAAAAGCAAAGAATACGGTGGCTGGGACTAGAGGAAAACCAGATGGCTTGCTTTCAGAGACTTCTTTTTTTAAAAAAGGTCTCAAAGGTTTCAGAGTGAGATAAGAAAACGGAACCAGGTCTCATGCCTGTCATCTCTAGCGTTTAGGAGGCTGAGGCAGGAGGATTGGTCAAGGCCACTTTAGCTACATACGATTTGGGGGCTGAATAAGTCTAGAAGAAGAAGAGGAGGAGGAGGAGAAGGAGAAAGAGGAAGAGGGAGAAGAAAAAGAGAACAGGAGGAGGAAGAGGAGGAGGAAAGGGAAGGAAGGGGAAAAGGGGAGGAGGAAGAAGAGGAAGAGGAGGAGGAGGAGGAGGGAGAGGAGGAGGAAGAAGAACAACAACAACTTAGGATGCGGAGAGATGCCGAGGTGAGCTAAGAGTGTCTGTCGTTCCTACAGAACCCAAGATCAATTCCCAGCACCCAAGTCAGATATGCTTTACGTAAGCTGTAATTCTAGCTCCCAGGGATTCAAAACTTCTTCTGACATCCCCAATCACAAAGTAGGCATGTGCTCCACACACGTACATGCAGACAAAACACTCACATACATGTAACAATAATAGAAATAATCAACATGGTACCCAAGAGCTTCCCTGAATACACGTGCTGCTGTGAGTTCCATCCCCTGCTCAGCATGGTGCTCCTCCGTCTCCACCTTCCATGTCCTCTCCTGCCTTCCCCGCCTCTCTTACCAACTGGATTTCAGTGTCCTCTGAAATCCCCGTTGAAGCCCTGACTCCTCGCATTAATGCATTTGCTCGTTGCTGTGAGGAAGGAATAGCACAGGGAACTCTGGGGCATCTGGTCTTGTGTCCACAATCATAGAGCAGAGAGACAGGGATGGGCACCAATGGTCACACCAGTTCGGGTCCCTTTCATTTAGTCAGGGGCCCAAGCCCATGAGTTGGTGCCACAACATTCAGGATGGGTCTTCTCTGTGCGGTTAAACCTCTCTGCTAACACGCTCACAGACTCACCCAGAGGCATGGCTACTAAGCATAAATCCAGTCAGGCATAGAGTAGGCTCTGATATGACTGCCCAAAGCCACAGGGCCTTTAAGTTGGTGCATCATGGGAGGTCACAAGAGTAAAGCCTTCCTGCTGGACTTGGATCCTTATAAAGAGAAAAATCCACTGAAATTCTCTCCCTTATGGGAAGGCACCACCCACCAAAGCCAGCCACAACCAGGCTTAGATGCCCAGGCTCCAAAACACTGGCAAAAATAACTGCAGTTTGAGCTGCTCCGGCTATGAGGGGAAGCCTCACAGATCTCAACTCTTGGTCCCCAGTTGGCAGATGTCTGGGAAGGCTATGGGACCTTTAGGAGATTCAACTCATGTTAGAGGAAGCATGTCACACGAGGCAGCAGGGGTGTGGGCTTTGAGGGTTTATAATCTGACCCCACTCCCCTCACTCCCTTGTGCCCATTGCTGTACCTTCCCGACATGATGGACTCCATCTTCCAGGAACCTCACATAAGCTGAAATACTCTTTCCTCCCCAAGCTGCTTTTGGTCACAGTATTTAATCACAGCGACAGAAAAGTAATTAACTCACTGTGGCACTGTGACAACCAGCCAGTCACACTAAGATTCATCCTGGTGGCATCCAACATTAAAGCCCATCTTACAAGTCCTTTAGATGTCACTTCAGGGACAAGTGGCCCTAGCCTGAGTTAGGTGCTGTGGTATCTGGGGCTCCAGCATCCTGCTTGTCAAAGGTGGACTAATCTGCATCTTAAATCTACTCATTTAGGGCCGGGCAGTGGTGGCGCACACCTTTGATCCCAGCACTTGGGAGCCAGAGGCAGGCGGATTTCTGAGTTCGAGGCCAGCCTGAGTCTACAGAGTGAGTTCCAGGACAGCCAGGGCTACACAGAGAAACCCTGTCTTGAAAAACAAAACAAAAAAATCTACTCATTTCTTCCCATTTTGGTAACCAGTGTAACTCTATAAAGTAGGACCATTTTTACCATACAAGTTTTGTCTACATGTATGTAAGTGTACTGTGTGTGTGCCTGGTCCCTGCAGAGGCCAGAAGAGGGCTTTAGATCGTCTGTAACTGGAGTGACAAATGGTTGTGAGCCACTGTGTGGGTGCTAGAAACTAACCTCAGATCTCTGCAAGAGTCGCAAGTGTTCTTTGCCACTAGCCGTCTCTCCAGCACCATTATTCCTGATTTTTATTAAATATTTGTAGAAAAACAACCAAACCTTAGTAAGACATCCTTTATATAAAATGACTATACAGTCGGGCACAGAAGCAAACACCTGTAATCTCAAACACTTGAGAGTCTGAGGCAGAAGAATCATCGTGTAGTCAAGTCCAACCTGAGCTACAAAGTGAGTTCAGGCCTATCTGAGATACAGGAGACCTTGTCTGATACAAATAACATCAAAGCCAATATGTCTGAAGGCCGGCCAGCTGAGGGGCACATTGCTGGCCTCCCAAAGGCTTTGCTACTAGAGAATAGCTCTGTCCCATGGATTCAGGTGATGGTGAATCCCTGGTTACTTTTCAGGGATTCTGAAGGTCACTTCTGAGAACAGTGACTTCACACTTAAGACTTAGGGTGAGCAGAAAAAGACAAAGATGCCTAGCCTCTCTGCATGAATATTTCAATCCTCTCCACTGAGGCTTAACCTCTAGGCTAACGATACCTCAGAGATGCCAGGGCCAGCACAGTAGGTGTACTGGCTGGTTTTGTGTGTCAGTCAACTTGACTCAAGCTGCAGTTATCACAGAGAAAGGAGCCTCTCCATGAGAGTCTCATGAGATCCAGCTGTGGATTAGTGATCAAGGGTGGGAGGGCCCATTGTGGGTGGGGCCATCCCTGGGCTGGTAGTCCTGGGTTCTATAAGAAAGCAAGCTGAGCAAGCCAGGGAAGCAAGCCAGTAAGTAACATCCCTCCATGGCCTCTGCATCAGCTCCTGCTTCCTGGCCTGCTTGAGTTCCAGTCCTGACTTCCTTTGGTGATGAACAGCAATGTGGAAGTGTAAGCTGAATAAACCCTTTCCTCCCCAGCTTGCTTCTTGGTCACGATGTTTTGTGCAGGAATAGAAACCCTGACTAAGACAGTAGGATGTGCAAGGTGCAACAGTGGAACCAGGAGAATCCCTGCCTCCTTCTCCACTGCCTGCCCCCCCTCTCCCTCCTCCAAGCCACTATGCTCAGCTCCTACAGTTGGAAAGCAGGTCTGTGAGCAGAGCTGCCTCCTGGACTCCTGACACTGAAGAGAGAACCCATCCCCACAGCTCAAGTCACCATCACGAAAAGGAAGCTGTCAGTGACACAAATGACAGGTATTACAGCCTTTTCCACTGAGGCTTAACCTCTAGGCTAATGACACCTAGAGAGGCTAGGCCCAGCACCGCAGGGTGTGAGAGGATGTATCATACTAACAGGGGATTCTGTCCCAGAGCTCAACACTCAGAGTTAAACCTGAAGATGAGCACCGAGGAAAAGACAGATTGTGCGGTAGGGACCTGAGATGTTTCTAAACAGCTGGAAAATCTAAAATCAGCCCTAAGCAGAAATGCACACAAGGTCAAGTGCACAGGGACACTGGGAAAAGATCAAGAGGAGGAGGACACAACATATCCTCACTCAGACAATGCCATTCGCTCGCTGCCACAGATGTTGGCCCACTCCTTCCCTTCTGGTATGATAGGACACGCTTGCTCCGTGTCATTGGACAGGGCAGACTGAGTGGCTACATGGCTTGTAAAACCTAAGGTGTGTTCTGCTTGGTCTGTTACAGAGGAGGGTCCTGGGCTTGCTCTGAGCTGCAGGGCCACACAGCAAGAGATGGTTCATAGGACTAGGAACCTCCTCACTGCTCTGACCTTACATTCCAGTCACTAGCTCAAGCTAAGAAGAGGAGAGAGCAAACGCAAAGCCAGGGATGTGGGGATACGCGCTGGCAATCCCACTCGGGAGGCAGAGGCAGGAGATTACCTGTAAATTTGAAGTCCACAATCAGGGACTGATCAGGCTGAGATCCTAACCTCAAAATTAAGTTTCTTAATTCAAGCTACCAACTCAGAACGGGAAGCCGACCCAATAGAATTGGTGAAAATGAGGCTAACCTGGGCTACTACAGGGTAATTCTAGGCTAGTGGGTTAGGCTAATGAGAACTGTCTCTGTGAGATAAACACAAGTAAGGTGTTGTGTTTTCCTCCAAGACTGAAGCATTCCATCCATCCAGAAGCTCCTCAAGCAGTAAGGTAAACAATTCAAAACAGTTCAGAGAGTCCCTGATTCACTACTGCCGACCCAACACTCTGGCTAGAATAAGCAATAAAAGCTGAGAGTCTGTCTCAGGAAAGCTAAGCCGCAGAGAAGACTCTGAAGCCGGACCAGTTGTGGAGGAAGCAGAAAACCAGTCAAGCTGCCTGGAAGAGACTGAGAGACACCTGGAAAGGACTCTCCAACCTGCTGAGCTGCCTGCAGGCTATGGTGTGCTCTAGGTCCCCAACTTTGGGAGCTGTCACCTGTGCTGAGGTGGGTTTTTGGTGATGCAGCTGTCTTTGAGTCATTTCTGCTCCTGTAAGTGACCCTCACCTATATGCCTGTAAGTGACCTCTCACCCATATTCCTGTGAGGACCGATAATAAAACTCATTGGCTCACCAAGCTGGACTTCGGCGGTATGGGCTTCAGTCTGTTATGGCTCCCCAGGATAAGGTTGTCAGCCAAATGACAAGTCCCTTACTAACTCCTATAGTTAAGACATCTCCAAAGCCGGGCGGTGGTGGCACAGCCTTTAGTCCCAGCACTTGGGAGGCAGAGGCAGGCAGATTTCTGAATTGAGGCCAGCCTGGTCTACAGAGTGAGTTCCAGGACAGCCAGGGCTACACAGCCAGGGCTACACAGAGAAATCCTGTCTCAAAAAAAAAAAAAAAAAAAAAAAAAAAAAAAAAAAATCCAAGTACTCTCTCCTGCCAAAACTTCTACAACATGACAGCATCTGCCTTCAAAGGTCTTCATGAGGGAGCCACAGCTCTGCAAGCTCAGGACTAGCAATTAGTCTTCATCAAGGAAGGTCAAGCATTACTGGGACAGGTGTGTACAGGGTGTTGTATGTGTGTGTATGTATGTGTGAGAAAGATTCAAAAATGAAAATGATCTTTCGGGCTTACAAGATGACTCTGTGAGGATGAAGATATGTCTGCCAATCCCAACTACCAGAGTAGAAGAACCAATACCCAAGATGCCCTCTGACCTCCACACACATGGTGGCACACCCACCCCCACTCATGTACACACACCATCTCGAACATACACAAACACCACCCACGGAGCACATATGCCCACTCATGTACACACAAAAAAACAAATAAGTTTAAAAGACTTTTTAAATATAAAAAAAAAAAAATCCAACTCCCCCTAAATAGAATCAGGCTGTACCTCAGTTCCGATAAACGTGGGGCGGATGTAGAGACTGGCAGAGGTGGAGTAGGGGACCCACTCTGGTCTAGTTGTATAAGTTGTAGAATGCATTCTAGAAGTTCCTCCTTGTCAAACATCTGAAAAGACAGAATCCCTCGTGAGTCCCAACAAAGCCCACAGGTGCAGGCTCCCAGATCAGAGAGCTGGCGGAAGCTCAATTTTCAGAACTCTTCCCGTGTCACAGTCCCAATTGGCTCCTTGAAGGCTTCTATTCACTCTCTCCTAACATAAAACATCATGAAGGGTATCCGTAATAAATGCTTTAAAAAAAAAAAATTCTGTGAGTCCTCTGGCAAACTGTGAATTATTCATAAGGAAAAGATAAGAAGTTAGATTCTCCGAGGCTAGAACGAAGGCTCGGCGCCTAAAGAGGCTCGTGCCGCCAAACCTGATGACCACATGGCGAGAAAGCCAGGCTGCTTCTGAACTCTACACTGCCTCCCTGCCCTAAACAAATAAACAGAGAAACAAATAAATAAATGAGATTTCTGAAAAAGAAATTAGACCCTATTGACCATATTCCCATGTCAGTTATAATTATATTTTTACACTCAAATGTAACAAGTTATGATCTTTATTTTAAAGTGGACATCTGTTGCCTCTTATCAAACCCTTATATCAATTATAGTTGGATTTTATACTAAATCTAACAAAATAGTATGGCTTCTATTTAAAAATTTGTATCTGTGATCTCTTCTGTTCTCAATTGTAACTGGATATTATGATCAAGTGTAACAAAGTGTCATGATGTCTATTTTAAAAAATAGATATCTACAACTTTAAGGTTTAAAACATCCTCTTAACCTAGGAAACATAAAACACAAACCACAAGGGAAAATAAAGATAAAATTTGCCTATTTGAAACTTAAACTCTGGTTTTCAGAACAGGAAGCTGTTGGTGAGATACCAAGGAGGAACTGCACCAGGGCATGTTCTGAACTGACTGCTGGTCACAAAGACAAGGGGACGCCCATTCCTCAGGGGACATCAGCTTATCCCAAAGGTGACAAACATGGTCAGTTTCCATGCATCCACAGGCCAGAAAAGGACAGTTTCAGATGTGATGTGTTATGCAAGGTGGAACAGAGCCATATACTAGCATGATCACAGTGTGCTAGCATGATCACCGTGCTTAGCATGATCACGTGTGCTAGCATGATCATGGTGTACTAGCATGATCACAGTGTGCTAGCATGATCAGGTGTACTAGCATGATCACAGTGTGCTAGCATGATCATCACAGTGCTCTAGCATGATCACAATGCAGGGATGTCAGATACTAGGATGGCCAGCTACACAGGCAACCTGTGTCCACAAGTCAGATCCTGGGTGCAGCTGACCAGAGATGAATGTAATCAGTTCCATGAATGCATGGACTAGGAAATCAAAGAAACCTCAGCCCACTTTCCTGTCCTCCTTCTGAGTGACCTTGGACAAGCGGTTTAACCTCCCCGGGCTGGGTTTTAATTTTCTTCTCTGTACAGAGGCACTAAAATGTACAGTTTAAGATGCCCAGCACATTAAAGTGCTCACCATCAAGAAGTGTGGTACAGAGAACTGACTTGTGCAAGACCTCTAACCTTTAATTGACAATATCTGGTCTGTTTGAAAGCCTGATGCAATTATTCAGCAAAGAATTTTTTTTTTTTTTTTTTTTTTTTTTTTTTTGATGTAAGAGCAGAATAACCACGGAACAGAAGGGAATACAAACGTCCATACCGGCAGCGTGGTCCTCGCAGCGGATCGGCACATCCTATTCATGTTGAGGTCGGGCCGGAACAATCGGATCTTATTATCAACTCCCCGAAAAGCCTTCAAGCCTTCAAACAGCTGAGGAGAAGAGAAAGATCTCAGAAGGTGACTAAGACCGTCTTAGGGGTTAAGTTGCTGCCTGGGCCTCCACTGGAATGGAGAGAGGAGGCGGGGAGGGGGAGCGAAGAGAAAAGGGGTTAAAAAAGTCCTTTCAGTACTCTGCCTGTGGACAGCAAGAAAAGGACAATCTAAAGCATGTGGTACCACTTCCACCACTCCTGGTCAGAAGCTACGTATGAACCTTGGAAGGCTAAGGGAGAGGGGAAGAGGGAAAGGAAAGAGGAAAGGGAGGGGGGAGGGAATAAAGGGAGGGAGGGAAGGAAGGAAGGAGGAAGGAAGGAAGGAAGGAAGGAAGGAAGGAAGACTAACTGCTAGCCTAGGTTTTTGGAGATAGTTCTTTCTCAAGGTTCTGCTCACCAAGACTACCAACTGGTGGGGCCTTAAATCACACATGCTAGGATGTCCTGCCAACAGTGCCTGGCCTCACAGAGGACTGGACAGCTGGGGGGGGTGTTCCCCTAACAGGGTGACCACAGCTGGGGTGTACTGTCACACAGCGATCGCTACCTCCCGCTGCCCTCCAGGATCTCACACTGGGAAACCCTGGAAGTCCCATCTCACACACCAGAAGGAAAATGAAGAAGTCCAGGGACTTGCTCAGGTTTATCTGGCCCATTGAGACATCCTCACAGGCGATCTTACCCTAAGACTATCTTTATCCATCTATTGGTCTGTAATGTTCACTTGGAAAGCCGGTGATTGACAGAGCTGGGATGGGCCCGCCCAAGGCTGACATCAACAGCTAAGAGCTCAACTCAAGAAGGTCAAGATGACAGAAAATTCTAGTTAACTTCTTTCTTTCCCTTCCTCTTTCTATTTATTTTATGTATATGAGTGTTTGCCCGCATGTATGTGTGTATGTAGTGGCCAGAAGAGGGTGTGTAATCCTCTGGAACAAAGTTACAGGTGGTTGTGAGCCATCATGAATCTGGGTCCTCTCCATGGGTAGGAGTAATTTAGCCCCTGGACCATCTCTCCCGCCCCTCTTTCTCTTGTTCCTGGTACAGAGGCTTGAACCCAGGGCTGTGCGTACACACACACATCTATGATATCAACTGAACCCTTGGCCCTCAAAATTCTATGTTCCTTTTAGCAAGAGTGTAATCACTGGTAATAAATGCTTCCCATCGTTTACTGGAAATGGCAGAGCCATTTAATTTCTTCCTCAAGGGAACATCTGCTAATGCTTACATCTGAATAATGATATCTGTCCTTTCAAGTAAAAAAAACAATGTGACTAGTTCAGATCACAAATTCCTTACCAGGGCAAGCGCTTTCCCCTGAGGCTGCAGTACACAGCACGTGGAGGCTGTGAAGTAGCTGCTTTGTCATACAAAGTATTAGAATATTTGCTAGATAAATGATATTTGCTAAAACTGTGGCAGGGTGGACTGACAAGATGCCTCAGCAGACAAGCATGATCGTCTCCAAGCCTGACGACCTGAGTTCAATCCCTAGAACATACATGAGGAGAGAATCCACTTCTGTGAGCTGTCCTCTGGCCTTCAGAAACACACCAAGGTGATCTCATGCCCCCCCCACACACAAATGATCACATAAATACACATATACATGATCGCATAGATACACACACATGATCACATAGATACACACACACATGATTGCATAGATACACACACACACACACAAATGATCGCATAGATACACACAAACGTGGGGACCTGAGTTCAATCCTAGAATCCACATAAATGAAAGCCAGGCATGGTGGTTCATACTTATAATCCCAGCTGCCAGGACAGACAGATAGATTCCCAGGGCTTGCTGGACGGCCAGCCTACTCAGTTTCAAACCAATGAGGCCCTGTCTTGGTGAGCAAGGTGGATGGTGCCTTAAAAGGCAAGGTCTCATTTCTCTCTCTCTCTCTCTCTCTCTCTCTCTCTCTCTCCTCTCTCTCTCTCTCTCTCTCTCTCTCTCCCTGAGGAGGTTGAGAAGGACAGATTTCTGAGCTTAGGTTCTCTGATAAAGGGATGACTAGGCTAGAGATACCACAGAACTCTCCGTAACGGTAGACAACAGGAATGTAGTGGATCCAGAACCCAAATCACCCTGAATTATCTTCAGTCTCCATGCCCATTAATCACCCACCTGAGTTTCTAACCTCACATTCTCCTGAATGTAGATCACCAACCAGAAGCTAAAAGGACATCATCAGACAGCAGGACTTTCTACTTGGCTACCCTGCTACCCAATGTCCCCACCGGCACATTCCATAAATGCACTGACTGGTGACCACTTCCAGGATGGGCTGTGTCATTCGGGGCAACCTGATTCCACCTGCCCAGGCCATGGCCTCTATCTGGCTCAGTATAACATGCCTCTTACTCCTTCTGGACGAGAGCCATGTTTCACACAGCACACACCTGCCTCCATGGACAAGAAACTTCCCAGGAGAACAAGATTCACATGACAGCCTGGACAAGGACACATAGTGGAAAACTACTTCCTCCTCCTCTCAGACCCCAGTAACCACACTCTGCAGCTATGACCTTCTCCCTGGGCAAGTTGACAAAGAACCAAGGGACATACACCTTCTTTTCTAGACCAAATTCTAAATATGTACTTTTTCGCATGCCCACCCAAGTAACCCTGAGAAAATATCTGCCTCAGTGGGGCCCTCACCCTCTCTCCAGTCAAGGGCTAGTCAGGGGCCACCTCACGTGGGAAGTGTGGCTATTTGCAGACAAGAGCATAGGGCTGGGACCCACAGCTCTGTGTGCGACGGATGAGCATGCTACCGACTGAGCTGTGTCCCCAACCCCGTTCCAGTTCCCTCCCCCTAAAGAGAATAGATTTTTTTTCTCTCACATTGTTGGGAGCCAACTTCTGGCAGAAAGCAGCTATCATCTTTGCAGCCATCTCAAGCCATGTACCCTGACGAGAGACTTGTTTTCAACAGCCTACAACAGCTGAGCACACTCTGATAAACATCATGTTTTTCTCCCATATCTTGTTTTGTTGTTTAGTGCCCCCAGCTGCAGGGTGAAAGTGGTAAAGTGTCTTCAGCTGCATTCCCCTGCTTATGCTTATATATATCCATATATCCTTTCAATAAAAAAGGAATAAAGGGAACGAGGAACAAGTCTTGAACAGACTCTCTGTCTTGTCTCCATTCTTCACGTCTCTTGCCCTTCCACTCCCCACTCTCTCTCTTGCTAGACCCTGACCCGCAGGCCAAAGCAGCAGCTCAGGCCAGGACATAGTGGCCCCCAAACCTGGGGCAGCTCCAGGCAGGTACAAAGTGGTGCCTCAACATTGGGCTCCAGTAAGCAGGATACAGTGAAGGACACTGCAGGAATTGGAAGCATGTATCCTCACTCCTGCGCTGGAGACCCTGTTGACTGACCGGAACTGAGCGGGTCGATACATCACATGACCTATGCTGATTAGTTTCCCCTCTCTCTACTCCTCCCAGTTCCCTCCCTCCCTTTCTGTCTCTCATTAGAAAATAAACAGGTATCTAAGCAATAACATAATCAAATATAACAAGATAAAATAAAAACTAACACATGGGACTTGGGTGAAATAAACGGGAAAGAGTCCAAGAGAAGGCAAGCGAATCAGACCCACTGGCTTGCACATTCAAGAATCCCATAAAAAGCAAAACAAAACAAAACAAAAAAACACTAAACTGGAAGCCAGAGGATAGATGCAGAGGACCTGGGGCAGACCCGTGCAGGCCCGTGGGTGCTGCCTCAGGGTCTGGGGTTTGTCTGAGCTTTGCTCACTTGATTTAGAGGATCTTGTTCTTTTGGTGTCCTCCATCTTCTCTGGCTCTTAGACTCTTTCTGCCTCCTTTTCAGCAGGAGAGTTGGGGGGTGGGGGTGGGTCCCTGAGCCCTGGGGGATAGGGTGGGGGGATTAGATGGAGACATTCTATTTAAGGCTTTCTCACTTTCTGCACTGTGTCTGGCTGTAGGTCTCTGCATCTGTTCCCCTCTGCTGCAGGAGGAAGCTTCTCTGAGCAAGGCTCTGATCTATGAGTACAGCACAATACCATTAGGAGTCATTTTATTGCTACTTTTTTAAGAACAGTAGTATTTGATTTTACCTTAGGTCCCTGGGCTGCCTAGTCTCGGTTTCTTGGTCACCCAAGCAGTGTCAGGTCCAATCTGGTTCATACTGGAGATATTTCTGGTAACTCGGTGTAGCTAATCAACCCTTATGAAGAAGTGCTGTGTTTTATTAGATCACTAATAGTATGGAGAACATTACGGTTTTGCGGAAGGACGACTGTAATTTGAGGGCTATTTTTGGTTCTGTGTGTGTTTTCAGGCTAACAGTGAAACACAGAGCTTTATTCATACAAGGCAAGTGCTCCACTCTGAGCTACGTCCCCAGAGCTGACATTTTCTTAAAAACTGTGATCCCAGCATTTGGAAGGCTGATCCAGGAGGATTGCTATGATTTTGAAGCCAGACTGCCACCAATAATTATAATATGAAAAAAGTCAAACTGAAATTTCAGTTTAAGCCCAAAATTAAATTAATTAAATTTTTCCTAATTTTCCTCCTATAAAGACCAGCATTGCCGGGCGGTGGTGGCGCACGCCTTTAATCCCAGCACTGGGAGGCAGAGGCAGGCGGATTTCTGAGTTCGAGGCCAGCCTGGTCTACAGAGTGAGTTCCAGGACAGCCCGGGCTACACAGAGAAACCCTGTCTCGAAAAACCAAAAAAAAAAAAAAAAAAAGACCAGCATTTCTCAAACTATGGTATCTGTGCAGCTGGTTGCATAGCTTCAAAAATCAACAGAAATCAGAAACCCATGGTAATTCTGAGTGCTAACTCTGAGAATCAGGAAACCTAGAGGCTCTGAAGTTACCACAGCCTTCTCTGAAGGGTTGGTCCGTTCACCTGCCATTTGATGCAAAGAACTTGGTGTGAGTATAACACAGAAGGCCATGCGACTAGCAGTCATCTGGGAATGAAACTAAGAACCCTAAGTTCAGACTGGTATGTCAATGCATACCTGTAACCCCAGTACCTAGGAGGCGAAAGCAGTTGAATCAGGAGTTCAAGGCCAGCATCAGTTATACCGTGGACTGGAAGCCATCCTGTCTTTAGAAAACAAAGGTACTAAGGAATTGTTTGGTGGTCTTCTAGAACAGGGGCCACCACTGGGTCAGGGATCATGCAACACACACTGTATTGGTAAAGAGAGACTCCGGAGACAGGGCTGGCCCCTCCCACTTCAGAACCAACTGTTTACCCAAAGTGTCCTCCAAACCTGTAGCAGGCTGGCATCCCCACCCTGTGACAGAGGGAAAAAATCAGCAAAAACACAGTGTCCTTGAATCATCTCTGGGAGTCAAAACATTTCTGCAGACATTACCGCTGTTTATCCCATGTTTGCAAATGCCTGTGGTGGGAATCTGAAGCCAGAAGCTGGTTCAAGGACAGATCAGTCTGCTTCTAGCAGGTCTGTTTGCTCCCCAAGACCACGTTTCCCATGGAAGTGCTAACCAGGCCCAGACCTGCTGATCTCCCCAGATCTGGTCCAATCTGACAATAGACTCCCCCAAATCCCTTCCTACTGGGTGTTGTGAGCACCCATTTAACGACGTTGACTTCAGCTTGCTCTCTCAATGGGACGAGCCAGGGGCTGTTCAGCTTTCTCTGGGCCAGGCTGTCTCTCCCGGTGAACCCGAGGATGCTTTGCTATTTCTCTGCTGAGTCTGTGTAGTCTCACCTCACCACTCCCTCCCTCGCTTTGTGCTTGCTGAATACTGTGACTCATTCAAGACAGCGCAAGGCCTGGTCTATGTACAGAAGAGCTCATTGCAAACATTGTCTGCTCACTGCCTCAGCACCAGGCTCTACAGCAGTGGCTCTCACAACCTTTGTGTCTCGATGCCTTCGAGGTTGGAATGGTTGGAATGACCCTTTTACAAGGGTCACGTAACAGATATCCTACATATCAGATATTTACATTACAATTCATAACATTAGCAAAATTACAGTTATGAAGTAGTGACAAAATAATTTCATGGTTGGGTTCACCACAGCATGAGGAGCTGTTTTAGAGGGTCTCAGCATTAGGAAGGTAGAGAACCACTGATCTACAGATTCCAATGGACTACCTGATTTTATACTTTCAAGAACACAGATCCTCTACAGGGTAGGCAAGATGGCTCATCGGGTAAAGGTGCTTGCTGCTAAGTCTGACGACCTGAATTCAAACCCAGAGACCCACTTAGAAAAAGGACAGCCCAGCCGGGCGGTGGTGGCACACGCCTTTAGTCCCAGCACTTGGGAGGCAGAGGCAGGTGGATTTCTGAGTTCGAGGCCAGCCTGGTCTACAGAGTGAGTTCCAGGACAGCCTGGGCTATACAGAGAAACCCTGTCTCGAAAAACCAAAAAAAAAGAAAAGAAAAAGGACAGCCCCAAGTTGCCCTCTAATGTCCATATATATATGGCGTGTATCCACCCACAAACACACACACATACAATAAATAAATATATAAAAAAATTTAAGTTGCTATCCTTACCTATCATACACAAAAGTATTAAATCATAAATGATTGCATTTCTCAAGTTCCATAAACCTCCAGGGAGCCACTGAGATGCACTTGAGCCCTGTCCCGTGTCTGCCTCTAGGACTTGATTTGAAACATCTGCTCTTTTATTTCTTAAAGACTTTTGTTTATGTGTATGTGTGTGCGCACATGTCTGTTTATGTGCAAGTGATTGTCCAGAGACATGAAGAGGGTGTCCGATCTCCTTGGAGCTAGGGTCGTGAGCCACCATGTGGTTACTGATAGCTGAGTTACAGTCCTCTGCGAGAGCAGCAGGTGCTCTGAACCCCTGAGCCAGCTCTCCAGCCCTGAATGTGGGCTCACATGCTTCGCACTTCAGATCATTAATGACTGGGGTTCCAAGGTGTTCTGGCGGGAAATCTGAACTCAAATAATGAAGTGAAAATAATCTCTGTAAAGCCCAAGATCTCTCAAAAGCACAGTCTTGGGATCCAATATTCAGAAATGAGTATTTGATCATCGCTATTGATATGTTTTCCATGGTCATTTTCAGTCCCTTGGTAGATCAGAATTTATCTCTGGGCTTTCCATGTTCTGGAGAAAGCCATTCCATGTGTAGGAGGAAAAAACAGGATGGGCAGAAAGGTTATGAGAAAGCAGTTAGCACGGGTGTCTGTCTCATCCTGTGACTCATCACAATCACTCAAAGATCTGAGAAAAAGAGGGCACTTAATAAATTAGCAATACTCATTGCTTTGGGGTTCTTTGAGGTTCTGTGGCCTGGACTGGCCGGAAAGAATGGCATAGTCTAGGTTAGCCTTGAACTTTCTGCCTTAGGTTACCAAGGCATGGTCACACCTGGCTTCACACACACACACTCTCTCTCTCACACACACACACCACATTTTACTAACATCACAGATAAACCAAGTCAACCTGCAGAACTAGCTCTGAGACTTTTACCCTCAATCCATTTGGCTGCAGGAGAAGTTTGAAGACATTTATGACAACCTCCAGTTAAGACAGCAGGGCCTGTCCTCCACCCTAAAGAAGCTGGCAAGGTGGAGAGTCAGGGCCCACTGCAGCTCCCAACCGCTTACCTCTACGGCGTAGTGCAAAACGGAGGCAGCGGGATGTATGGGCAAGTTTTCAAAAGGCTTAATGTGAGGTTTCTCCCATCCGGAGGCCGAGGACCACTCCACGGTCAGCATGTGGTCAGTAAATGTAGCTCCGAAGACCAGTGAGCTGGGGTCGGGCTTCTCTTTTAAGACAGTGGCTGGTGTGATGATGAGATCTTTGGCCTGTGGGAGAGAAAAGTACTCAGATGGCTAGATGGTCCAGAGGTCCAATATGAACGCCATCCCTAGGTGATGACATGACCGCTCCCAGCAGAGTTTAACACTGGGGGGGGGGGGGGGTCTGAGGACTTTTGCTGCAGTTGGTGGGGTGCTTGCGGAAGCCCTGGGTTTGACCCCTGAAAGAGTGGAGGCAGGAGGTTCATAAGTTAGCCAACCTTGTCTTAAAAAAACAGAACAGAAAGAGTCTCAAAGGCAACACTCCCAACACTAGGGAGGCTGAAATAGGAGAAGAGTCACAAATGTGAGGCTAGCTTGGGTTACAAAGTGACTGCCAGGCCAGCTGAGGTTACTACATAGCAAGGCTAACTTACAAACAAATCTCTGCAATGGCTTTGGTTGCAATGCCAGGAGAAATAAACTTCAAGGGTGTGGGAGATGTATTGAAATGATTCCGGAAGAGGAGAGTCAGCTCCTGATTCCCACTAGACCCAAGTGGAACTTTCCCAAAAGAAGGGACATACTCCATCCAGGATACACAGCGCTGCTCACAGTATAGCAAAGAGGAGGACCTTTTAGGACAGAGCCACTGGCCCTGTGGCTGCACCCTACCAGGCCCAGAGCATTCCAAGCACACACAAGTCTCCGGCTCCTCCAGACGCAGGGGCTCGAAGTGAGCAAAAGCAAAGAAACACTCTCCTCTTTGAAGATGGACAGTCACAGAGAGAATGGAGCCTCAGATGCAAACCCTGTCCTGGGAGGAAGAGACAGTAAACAAAAGCCCTCCTATTCAGCCACACAAAAACAGGGAGATAGGAAACAACTGCACTCAGCTGTTCTCCACAAAGCCAGCTTGGCCGGTCACAAATGGCCAAAGTCACCTCAGTTCTGATCCTTGAGAACAGCTATACAACAACAACAAAGTAAATTTTAAAAAGAAACTATGAAGAAGAAAGCTTTTGGTGGCAGTTGGGGGCAGGGGGTGGGGAGTCCGTCAGTGTCTCTTGTCACTCAGGCTGGCTTTAAACCTCTCCATACTAAGGCTCTGAGAGGTGCAAACTAGCCAAGTGCTCTGCCAAATGTACTACATCCCCAGCCTCACCCCCACACAGTTTCTGACAATAAGATTATTATCAAAGTTTCTCACAGGAAGATGCAGAACAGGTCTGTCTGTAAAGCGGACAGTGTGAGCTGAGCAGTGAGCCTGTGTTCTCGACATACCCTAAACACCGCAAAGCCAGCGGACGTTGTCTGTTTAAGTTTTATTGTTGTATGTACATACACATGGTTACATATGAATGTACGCACACTCCACACAGCCGTGTGGAGCTCAGAGGACAGCTTTTGGGGTTTGGGTCTCTCCTTCTACCACGGGTGACAGTCAGGTTTACAACACCAGTCACTTTTACCCACTGAGCCATCCATGGCCCTCAAAGACCCGAGGAAATTTTGCTCTCCCAGCCACTAGAAATCAGCTCCAGCCTCACTCGAGGCTGCCAGCACGCCACCCTTACATCTTCACTGCATTTCCAGGCTCTGTGGCACCACTTCCCGACATGGAATGCACATACAACAGAAAGTAAACAGCTCATCCCGAAAGCATGGCTTTCTCTCCTCCCCTTACCCATCTCCCTCCTCCAGGCAGCTGCCAAGATTTACAGCTTGCCCACCCTGCTACTTTCTCTTGAACTTTAATAAAAACTGTCTTCAAACTTTAAAAAAAAAAAAAAAAAGCCTTAATGTCACTGTTCAGTGACCATCTGAATTACCATCATTTGAAAGTAAACCTCCAGCTTTGCCTCATCTACATTGAGGGTGCCTGCTTTTCCTTGTTACTCAATATCAGCATTCTTTTTTTTTAAATTATTCTTAGCATTTTTATTTTTATTTAAGCTTTAAATCGCAGAGGCGCTGTGGCTCGAGGAGTGTACAGAATATACCAAGACTGCCTGAGGTCTAGCCCTTGCTTCCCGGACGATGTGACTGTCAACCAAGGACAGACATACATGTTAGCATGGGCTATCCACAATGGATTATTTACACCTCCCACCTAGTATTTTTGAGCTACTCTGTATCTATAATGCCATGGGTCTTTAGATACCAAATCTTTGGTCTGCTAGCAAAAGGAAGATAAAGATAAAGAAATAACCAGGAAACTAGATCAAAAGGTGACTGATGCTTTGAAGAATTAAAGGAACTTGGGAGAACAGTTAGGGAAGGGGACTTTGGTCTAGGTTTTGCAGAGGCCTGCCTCGTGTATCTGAGCACACCTGAATGCAGAGAGGAATGTCTACAGACCCAGGAGTAATGTATTTCAGGCTGATGGACAAAGTAGGACCCTCTACTTCAGGAAGAAGAGGAAGGAGAGGATGGGGTGAAAGGTCAGAGGTCCTATGGCTGTTGCAGTTGGAAAAGACAGGCAAGGTATGGACCAAGTCAGCTGGCTATGCCCCAATACAACTCTCAAGGCCCTCTGGATGTCTGGATGTTCTGCTGAGACCTCAGCCTTCACCATCTCCTTCCCAGGAGTGCAGTTCGCATAAGCTCAGAAGGCACAGGAAGCCTCTTTCACTCCGCAATGCAAGTGCCTGCCTGTGGGAGGGAACAGGGATGCCTGCAGAGGTGAGACTCTCCTGGGTTTCCTGGTTGAAGAAGTCAGCTGTGGTGAGAAGGTATCTGAGCAATGCTGAGCTGTGTCCGACTTTGCCAGGCTTCCCCTCCTCAGTGATTTTCCATGCCCAGGCCCCTAAGCCTCTGAGATCAACTGTGAGACAGTTCTCAGTTCGCACTCTGTCTGCCAAGCTAAAAAAAAAAAAATCACAAAATGTCTCAGCCCCTGGCCCCTCGGGGGTTCTGGGTCCATTGAAACATGATCTAGCTTATAGTTTTAAAGTTTTCCCACGGTAGGGAGATAGCTCAATGGGAAAGAATACTTGTGAAAGCAAGAGGCCCTGAGTTCAAATTTGGTCCAAGGGAATCAACATCCTCTCAGACCTATGTGGACACCAGACACGCATAGGACACATATACATGTGGAGGGGAAGCACCCATGGCATGCTTCCATAAAGTAAAATAAATCATTAAAAAGTCAGATGGGGTGGGACACACCTTTAATTCCAGCCTTTAAAACGCTAAGGGAGATAGATTTCCTGAGTTCAAGGCCAGCAGGCCAGCCTGGTCTACTTGGTGAGATCTAGGCCAGCCAGGGCTACACAATGAGACCCTATGTCAGAAAGACAGTGGGGGAGGGGAGATCTAACTGTAGGCAGCCGTGTTTACAGTTGCAAAGTCATATGACTAGCACCTGACAAGGCAGGCAGCTGGCTTCCACAGTGGCCAGCTCAGAAACTGGTAAACAAGTCCTTTGAGCATGCGTCGGCCTCGTGCCCCTCCTGAGCGGGCTCATGATAATGAGGTATTGGCAGCTTAACCTATCCTGAGAGGACACGTCACCCAGCGCGCCTAGGGCAGCTAGATAAGCAGCTCGCTTCTGCTGCTGCGCCCCTTTTGGCCTTCCGCTTTTGGCCCTTCGCTTCGCTTCCCTTCCCTTCCTTCCCTGCCCTTCCCTTGCCTTCCCTTCCCGGGCCTTCCCGGTCCGGTCCCCGGCCATACATCCCTATCCTAGTCCCTCGTCCAGTTCCCCGTCCCTAAGTCAAGAGCCG